>OX638135.1:54045920-54645920 GCA_951804985.1 Dryomyza anilis
TCTTAAAAGTTTGCTCTTCTGGTGAACTATTTTCTAAACTCTAAAATTAAAGTAACATATTACATTTTAATTATGTCGAATTTTTTTTTTTAGTTTTATATTAGCAAAAATGTTGTGTTTGTTACGTTACATGAAAAATCTATTGCGCTTCCTGTGCGTCCTACGTTAGCATAAAAAGTAAAATTAAGCATAACAAATGGACTTAATTGTTTATTTTAACAAAAGATAATATGAATTCAGTGGTCTTACGATTGGACATTCAAGAAGTTCGAAAAATTTGGAATGAATTCAAAGTAATCAGCAAATTCTAGTTGTTGCACTTAATATTATTTTTTATAAACGAGTGGAGAAAGTTTAGTAACATGGGCGGGACTTAAAGTCGGGCGGACCCGACTATGGAATACCATATAACTATATCTTGAATACTTTTGGAGTTATTGGTTCCTCAGCTCATTTCCGTACTCAGAATAATTTATTCGCATTCTGACCAGTATTTCTCAAGTTATCGTAAAGTCAGAAAGACAGACGAATATGGCTAAGCGGACTCGGGTCGTGATGCTGAGCAAGAATATACATACTATTCCATACCGGCCACGCCTTCTAAGGGGCGTTACAATATCTGCACAAACTTTTTACACCCTGTACCTCATAGGTGGCAAGCAGCAAAAACTGCACCAAGTTTAATTTTTGTCAATTACTGTAGTTGTGTTGCAGCAAATTCGTATAGGCTGTAGAGTCTCTTCAGTGTTCAAATACGAGAACTGCACTTTTTATAAAAATTAAATCTATGGATTTGTGTATTTTTATGCGCCGTGCCCTTGCGTCACAATTTAAAGTTGTTTATTTTTATTCGACCTTAAAATAGAGTAATGCAAAAGCTAATTTGTCGGGCTCTAGGTCTACCAAATGCAATATGCATTTTGCACTGGTTCAAAAAACAACAACAGTAATTGACAAAAAAACAAAAACTTGCTGCAACACAACTACAGTAATTGACAAAAATTAAACTTGGTGCAATTTTTAATGCTTGCTATCTCGTCACTTTGTGCAGAACAGAATTCGCATTCTGTTTATTATACAAAGTGAAGTTATAGGTTTAGCTAAGCACAAACTGCATACAAGACGGCTGCACAGTATGTCCAAATGCTCTTAAATCGGGTGAAATTCAGTATTGTCGGAACCACTCAACCGATTTTAAAAATTTAAAAAGTGAAAGAACTAGAGAGAACTTAAGTTTTGAAATTGGAGTTTGTATCTTTAATTGTTATGTAGATAAAAATCAGTAAAGTTGAAAATTTGTTCATGAATAATTTTTCAAAAACTGTAAAAAATCCAAAAGCTATCCGATTTTTAAAATTCTTTTGTTTATGGAAAGCTTACATTGAGATCTGAAAAATGTGCTTACAGGAGAAAATGTCTTCTCTAGTTTTAAAGATATAGATTTGAACATGATTTTTTTTTTTTAATTTTTGAAGACTTTACTTTACATATTTCTACATTGATTGCACTTTTTATCATGAAATCAAAATATTTGTATAGGACTTTTATAAACAATTAACACATAAATCATAAACTGGAAACCGTTTTAAAATATCTCAAGTGGTTTAGTAAATATAACATTCTTTTTATTTTCCATTTTTTTTTTTTTGGAAAATTTGACTTTTACGGAAATCTCCGTAAGTATTTTTTTCTTCAGTAACATGTACTTTTGTTATTTTTTTTTGTTGATAGATAACATTACTGAGAATCTTTTAAATGATAAAATTAAAAAAAAAATTAGAAAAAAAAAATTAAAATTTGATTGAATATATCTAAATAAGTATTAACCTTATCATCATGAAACTTTTACCTGATATACAATAGTTTTATGTACTTATACTTTATTAAAACATTTTTAGGAATATATTTATTATGAAGTGAGATATATCGGTTTTAATCAAAGTCCCTTCAAAAAATGAGTATTTTTGGAAAAAATGCAGCCCTTCCAAAAAAAAAAAAAAAATGAAAAAATGGAAAATAAAAAAAAAATGTCGACTTTACAATTTTATATTTACTAAACCACTTGAGATATTTTTAAACGGTTTCCAGTTTATGATTTATGTGTTAATTATTGATAAAAGTCCCATACAAATATTTTGATTTCATGATAAAATATACAATCTATGTAAAAATATGTAAAGTAAAGTCTTCAAAAAATCATGTTCAAGTCTATATCTTTACAACTAAACAAGATATTTTCTTTACTGATTTGTATCTTCATAACTACTAAAGATACAAACTCTAATTTCAAAACTATATATATATATATATATATATATATATATATATATATATATATATATGTACATTTTTTTCAAGTGGCTTATCACGTTAAAGCACAAAGAATGAAATTCGTTTATATGTATGTCTTTATTGTTTTGAAAAAAAAAAGAACTTAATCCTTGTTGCATTAGGCCGAACTAACTAACAACTGTGTACTTAGGAATTTTCAAGGCGACGTCGTATAAACTTAAATGAACTTTTAAAACTTTATGATGTTGATAGTGGTAGGTTTTGGCCGCGGAAAATTTTCGCACTACCTGAGCCACAGAAACAACTTTAAATCTGTAAATACCGGTTTAAAGTTGTTTCTTTTATAACCATTATTGCTCTTGTAGACCGTGGTGAAGTTAGCAACGAAGTTCAGCAACGTTTTTTTTTACTTCGAATAATTTTCATGCGATAGTTAATTATTCGAACATCTGGATTAGCAAGTACACAAACACAATTTTAAATAATTGTGCAGAGGGAGTTTCAATACAAAATAATTAAATTCTAATTTTTCATTTCTTTATAATTGGCTGGATCTGATTATGAATATATGCTCATTTTTTCTATTATATGTTTTTATGAAAAACTGCTATCAAAATTTTAGGATCTTCTCAGCCACTTTATAGAATAATAAAATACAATTCTTCACCGAATTACTTTTCCAAAAAACGGTAAATTCAATTTTTCATTCATTTGTGCAAAAAGTCATTTAAATAAAAGCTTCCAAATTGGTAAAATAGCGCCGGCAGTTTTGAAAAAGCGGCTGTTTTCAAAAATAACTAGATGAACTACAACATAAAGTTTAATTGTACATTATAGATTCAATTTTAAGTCGTTGTTAAAAATGCGACTATTAAGCGAGGAAACAATTTGCCTCGCTTTATGACCGAAATATTAAAAATTTATGTGTGTAGCTGTAGAGTGTGGATCTACTCTATTTTAAAAAGGCTGTTTATATTGGCATTTAATTAAACTGGTGTGAAGATAGCCCACTTTTTTATCCCACTTTTTGGTGAATTCGCCGCATTTTTTTGTTGAACATTTTGAATTCGCCGTAACGCAAAATGTCCAAAAATAGGTAGTTAAAGGCTAAATTAGCAATATAAATCAAAAATATCATCAATTTTATCATTTTATTAACACAAATAAACACCTTTTCAAGTGCCATATGAAAAAAATGCATTTTTTGAAACTTGAAAAATTTTTTTGGATATGTTAAAGCTTATGGTCCAATCTAACTTTTATTTTGAAAAATCGTACCAGCCCACAAAAAAATCAGGATAGGTCATGGTGAAAAATGCATTTGAATATGGACAGTTTTTCAGATTTTATATGGAAAAAATGCATCTTTTAAAAATTTAAAAAAACGCTTAAAACAAAAAACCCCATCGCATTTTTTGGATATGTTAAAGATTATGGTCCAATCTAACTTTTATTTCGAAAAATCGTACCAGCCCACAAAAAAATCAGGATAGGTCTTGGTGAAAAATGCATTTAAATATGAGATATTTTTCAGATTCAATATGGATAAAATGCATTTTTAAAAATTAAAAAAAAAACACTTAAAACAAAAAAACCCATCGCATTTTTTGGATATGTTAAAGCTTATGGTCCAATCTAACTTTTATTTTGAAAAATCGTACCAGCCCACAAAAAAATCAGGATAGGTCATGGTGAAAAATGCATTTAAATATGAGACATTTTTCAGATTCAATATGACAAAAATTCATTTCTTGAAACTTGAAAAAAACGCTTAAAACAAAAAACCCCATCGCAATTTTTGAATATGTTAAAGCTTATGGTCCAATCTAACTTTTATTTCGAAAAATCGTACCAGCCCACAAAAAAATCAGGATAGGTCATGGTGAAAAATGCATTTAAATATGATACATTTTTCAGATTCAATATGAAAAAAATTCATTTCTTGAAACTTAAAAAAAACGCTTAAAACAAAAAACCCCATCGCATTTTTTGGATATGTTAAAGATTATGGTCCAATCTAACTTTTATTTCGAAAAATCGTACCAGCTCACAAAAAAATCAGGATAGGTCATGGTGAAAAATGCATTTAAATATGAGATATTTTTCAGATTCAATATGGATAAAATGCATTTTTAAAAATTAAAAAAAAAACACTTAAAACAAAAAAACCCATCGCATTTTTTGGATATGTTAAAGCTTATGGTCCAATCTAACTTTTATTTTGAAAAATCGTACCAGCCCACAAAAAAATCAGGATAGGTCATGGTGAAAAATGCATTTAAATATGAGACATTTTTCAGATTCAATATGACAAAAATTCATTTCTTGAAACTTGAAAAAAACGCTTAAAACAAAAAACCCCATCGCAATTTTTGAATATGTTAAAGCTTATGGTCCAATCTAACTTTTATTTCGAAAAATCGTACCAGCCCACAAAAAAATCAGGATAGGTCATGGTGAAAAATGCATTTAAATATGATACATTTTTCAGATTCAATATGAAAAAAATTCATTTCTTGAAACTTAAAAAAAACGCTTAAAACAAAAAACCCCATCGCAATTTTTGGATATGTTAAAGATTATGGTCCAATCTAACTTTTATTTTGAAAAATCGTACCAGCTCACAAAAAAATCAGGATAGGTCATGGTGAAAAATGCATTTAAATATGAGCCATTTTTCAGATTCTATATGGAAAAAAATGCATTTTTTTAAAAATTAAAAAAACGCTTAAAACAAAAAACCCCATCGCAATTTTTGGATATGTTAAAGCTTATGGTCCAATCTAACTTTTATTTCGAAAAATCGTACCAGCTCACAAAAAAATCAGGATAGGTCATGGTGAAAAATGCATTTAAATATGAGACATTTTTCAGATTCAATAAGGAAAAAATGCATTTTTTGAAACTTGAAAAAAACGTTTAAAACAAAAAACCCCATCGCAATTTTTGGTTATGTTAAAGATTATGGTCCAATCTAACTTTTATTTTGAAAAATCGTACCAGCCCACAAAAAAATCAGTATAGGTCATGGTGAAAAATGCATTTAAATATGAGACATTTTTCAGATTCAATAAGGAAAAAATGCATTTTTTGAAACTTAAAAAAAACGCTTAAAACAAAAACACCATCGCAATTTTTGGATATGTTAAAGATTATGGTCCAATCTAACTTTTATTTTGAAAAATCGTACCAACCCACAAAAAAATCAAGATAGGTCATGGTGAAAAATGCATTTGAATATGGACAGTTTTTCAGATTTTATATGGAAAAAATGCATCTTTTAAAAATTTAAAAAAACGCTTAAAACAAAAAACCCCATCGCATTTTTTGAATATGTTAAAGATTATGGTCCAATCTAACTTTTATTTCGAAAAATCGTACCAGCCCACAAAAAAATCAGGATAGGTGAAAAATGCATTTAAATATGAGCCATTTTTCAGATTCCATAAGGAAAAAATGCATTTCTTGAATCTTGAAAAAAACGCTTAAAACAAAAAACCCCATCGCAATTTTTGGATATGTTAAAGATTATGGTCCAATCTAAATTTTATTTTGAAAAATCGTACCAACCCACAAAAAAATCAGGATAGGTCATGGTGAAAAATGCATTTGAATATGGACAGTTTTTCAGATTTTATATGGAAAAAATGCATCTTTTAAAAATTTAAAAAAACGCTTAAAACAAAAAACCCCATCGCATTTTTTGGATATGTTAAAGATTATGGTCCAATCTAACTTTTATTTCGAAAAATCGTACCAGCCCACAAAAAAATCAGGATAGGTCTTGGTGAAAAATGCATTTAAATATGAGACATTTTTCAGATTCAATATGGATAAAATGCATTTTTAAAAATTAAAAAAAAACGCTTAAAACAAAAAACCCCATCGCATTTTTTGGATATGTTAAAGCTTATGGTCCAATCTAACTTTTATTTTGAAAAATCGTACCAGCCCACCAAAAAATCAGGATAGGTCATGGTGAAAAATGCATTTAAATATGAGACATTTTTCAGATTCAATATGACAAAAATTCATTTCTTGAAACTTGAAAAAAACGCTTAAAACAAAAAACTCCATCGCAATTTTTGGATATGTTAAAGATTATGGTCCAATCTAACTTTTATTTTGAAAAATCGTACCAGTCCACAAAAAAATCAGGATAGGTCATGGTGAAAAATGCATTTAAATATGAGCCATTTTTCAGATTCTATATGGAAAAAAATGCATTTTTTTAAAAATTAAAAAAACGCTTAAAACAAAAAACCCCATCGCAATTTTTGGATATGTAAATGATTATAGGCCAATCTAACTTTTATTTTGAAAAATCGTACCAGCCCACAAAAAAATCAGGATAGGTCATGGTGAAAAATGCATTTAAATATGATACATTTTTCAGATTCAATATGAAAAAAATTCATTTCTTGAAACTTAAAAAAAACGCTTAAAACAAAAAACCCCATCGCAATTTTTGGATATGTTAAAGATTATGGTCCAATCTAACTTTTATTTTGAAAAATCGTACCAGTCCACAAAAAAATCAGGATAGGTCATGGTGAAAAATGCATTTAAATATGAGCCATTTTTCAGATTCTATATGGAAAAAAATGCATTTTTTTAAAAATTAAAAAAACGCTTAAAACAAAAAACCCCATCGCAATTTTTGGATATGTAAATGATTATAGGCCAATCTAACTTTTATTTTGAAAAATCGTACCAGTCCACAAAAAAATCAGGATAGGTCATGGTGAAAAATGCATTTAAATATGAGCCATTTTTCAGATTCTATATGGAAAAAAATGCATTTTTTTAAAAATTAAAAAAACGCTTAAAACAAAAAACCCCATCGCAATTTTTGGATATGTTAAAGCTTATGGTCCAATCTAACTTTTATTTCGAAAAATCGTACCAGCTCACAAAAAAATCAGGATAGGTCATGGTGAAAAATGCATTTAAATATGAGACATTTTTCAGATTCAATAAGGAAAAAATGCATTTTTTGAAACTTGAAAAAAACGTTTAAAACAAAAAACCCCATCGCAATTTTTAGTTATGTTAAAGATTATGGTCCAATCTAACTTTTATTTTGAAAAATCGTACCAGCCCACAAAAAAATCAGTATAGGTCATGGTGAAAAATGCATTTAAATATGAGACATTTTTCAGATTCAATATGGAAAAAATTCATTTCTTGAAACTTAAAAAAAACGCTTAAAACAAAAACACCATCGCAATTTTTGGATATGTTAAAGATTATGGTCCAATCTAACTTTTATTTTGAAAAATCGTACCAACCCACAAAAAAATCAGGATAGGTCATGGTGAAAAATGCATTTGAATATGGACAGTTTTTCAGATTTTATATGGAAAAAATGCATCTTTTAAAAATTTAAAAAAACGCTTAAAACAAAAAACCCCATCGCATTTTTTGGATATGTTAAAGATTATGGTCCAATCTAACTTTTATTTCGAAAAATCGTACCAGCCCACAAAAAAATCAGGATAGGTGAAAAATGCATTTAAATATGAGCCATTTTTCAGATTCCATAAGGAAAAAATGCATTTCTTGAATCTTGAAAAAAACGCTTAAAACAAAAAACCCCATCGCAATTTTTGGATATGTTAAAGATTATGGTCCAATCTAACTTTTATTTTGAAAAATCGTACCAACCCACAAAAAAATCAGGATAGGTCATGGTGAAAAATGCATTTGAATATGGACAGTTTTTCAGATTTTATATGGAAAAAATGCATCTTTTAAAAATTTAAAAAAACGCTTAAAACAAAAAACCCCATCGCATTTTTTGGATATGTTAAAGATTATGGTCCAATCTAACTTTTATTTCGAAAAATCGTACCAGCCCACAAAAAAATCAGGATAGGTCTTGGTGAAAAATGCATTTAAATATGAGACATTTTTCAGATTCAATATGGATAAAATGCATTTTTAAAAATTAAAAAAAAACGCTTAAAACAAAAAACCCCATCGCATTTTTTGGATATGTTAAAGCTTATGGTCCAATCTAACTTTTATTTTGAAAAATCGTACCAGCCCACAAAAAAATCAGGATAGGTCATGGTGAAAAATGCATTTAAATATGAGACATTTTTCAGATTCAATATGACAAAAATTCATTTCTTGAAACTTGAAAAAAACGCTTAAAACAAAAAACCCCATCGCATTTTTTGGATATGTTAAAGCTTATGGTGCAATCTAACTTTTATTTTGAAAAATCGTACCAGACCAAAAAAAAATCAGGATAGGTCATGATGAAAAATGCATTTAAATATGAGACATTTTTCAGATTCAATAAGGAAAAAATGCATTTTTTGAAACTTGAAAAAACGTTTAAAACAAAAAACCCCATGGCAATTTTTAGATATGTTAAAGATTATGGTCCAATCTAACTTTTATTTTGAAAAATCGTACCAGCCCACAAAAAAATCAGGATAGGTCATGGTGAAAAATGCATTTAAATATGAGACATTTTTCAGATTCAATATGGAAAAAATTCATTTCTTGAAACTTAAAAAAAACGCTTAAAACAAAAAACCCTATCGCAATTTTTGGATATGTTAAAGATTATGGTCCAATCTAACTTTTATTTTGAAAAATCGTACCAGCCCACAAAAAAATCAGGATAGGTCATGGTGAAAAATGCATTTAAATATGAGCCATTTTTGAGATTCCAGAAGGAAAAAATGCATTTCTTGAAACTTGAAAAAAACGCTTAAAACAAAAAAACCCATCGCAATTTTTGGATATGTTAAAGATTATGGTCCAATCTAACTTTTATTTTGAAAAATCGTACCAACCCACAAAAAAATCAGGATAGGTCATGGTGAAAAATGCATTTAAATATGAGACATTTTTCAGATTCAATATGACAAAAATTCATTTCTTGAAACTTGAAAAAAACGCTTAAATCAAAAAACCCCATCGCAATTTTTGGATATGTTAAAGCTTATGGTCCAATCTAACTTTTATTTCGAAAAATCGTACCAGCCCACAAAAAAATCAGGATAGGTCATGGTGAAAAATGCATTTAAATATGATACATTTTTCAGATTCAATATGAAAAAAAATCATTTCTTGAAACTTAAAAAAAACGCTTAAAACAAAAACAATCTAACTTTTATTTTGAAAAATCGTACCAGCCCACAAAAAAATCAGGATAGGTCATGGTGAAAAATGCATTTAAATATGAGCCATTTTTCAGATTCCATAAGGAAAAAATGCATTTCTTGAAACTTGAAAAAAACGCTTAAAACAAAAAACCCCATCGCAATTTTTGGATATGTTAAAGATTATGGTCCAATCTAACTTTTATTTTGAAAAATCGTACCAACCCACAAAAAAATCAGGATAGGTCATGGTGAAAAATGCATTTTAATATGGACAGTTTTTCAGATTTTATATGGAAAAAATGCATTTTTTAAAAATTTAAAAAAACGCTTAAAACAAAAAACACCATCGCATTTTTTGGATATGTTAAAGATTATGGTCCAATCTAACTTTTATTTCGAAAAATCGTACCAGCCCACAAAAAAATCAGGATAGGTCTTGGTGAAAAATGCATTTAAATATGAGACATTTTTCAGATTCAATATGGATAAAATGCATTTTTAAAAATTAAAAAAAAAACGCTTAAAACAAAAAACCCCATCGCATGTTTTGGATATGTTAAAGCTTGTGGTCCAATCTAACTTTTATTTTTAAAAATCGTACCAGCCCACAAAAAAATCAGGATAGGTCATGGTGAAAAATGCATTTAAATATGAGACATTTTTCAGATTCAATATGACAAAAATTCATTTCTTGTAACTTGAAAAAAAAGCTTAAAACAAAAAACCCCATCGCAATTTTTGGATATGTTAAAGCTTATGGTCCAATCTAACTTTTATTTCGAAAAATCGTACCAGCCCACAGAAAAATCAGGATAGGTCATGGTGAAAAATGCATTTAAATATGATACATTTTTCAGATTCAATATGAAAAAAATTCATATCTTGAAACTTAAAAAAATCGCTTAAAACAAAAAACCCCATCGCAATTTTTGGATATGTTAAGGACTATGGTCCAATCTAACTTTTATTTTGAAAAATCGTACCAGCCCACAAAAAAATCAGGATAGGTCATGGTGAAAAATGCATTTAAATATGAGCCATTTTTCAGATTCTATATGGAAAAAAATGCATTTTTTTAAAAATTAAAAAAACGCTTAAAACAAAAAACCCCATCGCAATTTTTGGATATGTAAATGATTATAGGCCAATCTAACTTTTATTTTGAAAAATCGTACCATCCCACAAAAAAATCAGGATAGGTCATGGTGAAAAATGCATTTAAATATGAGACATTTTTCAGATTCAATAAGGAAAAAATGCATTTTTTGAAACTTGAAAAAAACGTTTAAAACAAAAAACCCCATCGCAATTTTTGGATATGTTAAAGATTATGGTCCAATCTAACTTTTATTTTGAAAAATCGTACCAGCCCACAAAAAAATCAGGATATGTCATGGTGAAAAATGCATTTAAATATGAGCCATTTTTCAGATTCAACATGGATAAAATGCATTTTTACAAATTAAAAAAAACGCTTAAAACAAAAAACACCATCGCAATTTTTGGATATGTTAAAGATTATGGTGCAATCTAACTTTTATTTTGAAAAATCGTACCAGCCCACAAAAAATCAGGATAGGTCATGGTGAAAAATGCATTTAAATATGAGCCATTTTTCAGAATCCATAAGGAAAAAATGCATTTCTTGAAACTTGAAAAAAACGCTTAAAACAAAAAACCCCATCGCAATTTTTGGATATGTTAAAGATTATGGTCCAATCTAACTTTTATTTTGAAAAATCGTACCAGCCCACAAAAAATCAGGATAGGTCATGGTGAAAAATGCATTTAAATATGAGCCATTTTTCAGAATCCATAAGGAAAAAATGCATTTCTTGAAACTTGAAAAAAACGCTTAAAACAAAAAACCCCATCGCAATTTTTGGATATGTTAAAGATTATGGTCCAATCTAACTTTTATTTTGAAAAATCGTACCAGCCCACAAAAAATCAGGATAGGTCATGGTGAAAAATGCATTTAAATATGAGCCATTTTTCAGATTTTATAAGGAAAAAATGCATTTCTTGAAACTTGAAAAAAACGCTTAAAACAAAAAACCCCATCGCAATTTTTGGATATGTTAAAGATTATGGTCCAATCTAACTTTTATTTCGAAAAATCGTACCAGCCCACAAAAAAATCAGGATAGGTCATGGTGAAAAATGCATTTAAATATGAGCCATTTTTCAGAATCCATAAGGATAAAATGCATTTCTTGAAACTTGAAAAAAACGCTTAAAACAAAAAACCCCATCGCAATTTTTGGATATGTTAAAGATTATGGTCCAATCTAACTTTTATTTTGAAAAATCGTACCAGCCCACAAAAAATCAGAATAGGTCATGGTGAAAAATGCATTTAAATATGAGCCATTTTTCAGAATCCATAAGGAAAAAATGCATTTCTTGAAACTTGAAAAAAACGCTTAAAACAAAAAACCCCATCGCAATTTTTGGATATGTTAAAGATTATGGTCCAATCTAACTTTTATTTTGAAAAATCGTACCAGCCCACAAAAAATCAGGATAGGTCATGGTGAAAAATGCATTTAAATATGAGACATTTTTCAGATTCAATATGGAAAAAATTCATTTCTTGAAACTTAAAAAAAACGCTTAAAACAAAAAACACCATCGCAATTTTTGGATATGTTAAAGATTATGGTCCAATCTAACTTTTATTTTGAAAAATCGTACCAGCCCACAAAAAATCAGGATAGGTCATGGTGAAAAATGCATTTAAATATGATCCATTTTTCAGAATCCATAAGGAAAAAATGCATTTCTTGAAACTTGAAAAAAAACGCTTAAAACAAAAAAACCCATTAAAATTTTTGGATATGTTAAAGATTATGGTCCAATCTAACTTTTATTTTGAAAAATCGTACCAACCCACAAAAAAATCAGGATAGGTCATGGTGAAAAATGCATTTAAATATGAGACATTTTTCAGATTCAATATGACAAAAATTCATTTCTTGAAACTTGAAAAAAACGCTTAAAACAAAAAACCCCATCGCAATTTTTGGATATGTTAAAGCTTATGGTCCAATCTAACTTTTATTTCGAAAAATCGTACCAGCCCACAAAAAAATCAGGATAGGTCATGGTGAAAAATGCATTTAAATATGATACATTTTTCAGATTCAATATGAAAAAAAATCATTTCTTGAAACTTAAAAAAAACGCTTAAAACAAAAACAATCTAACTTTTATTTTGAAAAATCGTACCAGCCCACAAAAAAATCAGGATAGGTCATGGTGAAAAATGCATTTGAATATGGACAGTTTTTCAGATTTTATATGGAAAAAATGCATCTTTTAAAAATTTAAAAAAACGCTTAAAACAAAAAACCCCATCGCATTTTTTGGATATGTTAAAGATTATGGTCCAATCTAACTTTTATTTTGAAAAATCGTACCAGGCCACAAAAAAATCAGGATAGGTCATGGTGAAAAATGCATTTGAATATGGACAGTTTTTCAGATTTTATATGGAAAAAATGCATCTTTTAAAAATTTAAAAAAACGCTTAAAACAAAAAACCCCATCGCAATTTTTGGATATGTTAAAGATTATGGTCCAATCTAACTTTTATTTTGAAAAATCGTACCAACCCACAAAAAAATCAGGATAGGTCATGGTGAAAAATGCATTTGAATATGGACAGTTTTTCAGATTTTATATGGAAAAAATGCATCTTTTAAAAATTTAAAAAAACGCTTAAAACAAAAAACCCCATCGCATTTTTTGGATATGTTAAAGATTATGGTCCAATCTAACTTTTATTTTGAAAAATCGTACCAGCCCACAAAAAAATTAGGATAGGTCATGGTGAAAAATGCATTTAAATATGAGCCATTTTTCAGATTTTATAAGGAAAAAATGCATTTCTTGAAACTTGAAAAAAACGCTTAAAACAAAAAACCCCATCGCAATTTTGGATATGTTAAAGATTATGGTCCAATCTAACTTTTATTTCGAAAAATCGTACCAGCCCACAAAAAAATCAGGATAGGTCTTGGTGAAAAATGCATTTAAATATGAGACATTTTTTAGATTCAATATGGATAAAATGCATTTTTAAAAATTAAAAAAAAAAACGCTTAAAACAAAAAACCCCATCGCATTTTTTGGATATGTTAAAGCTTATGGTCCAATCTAACTTTTATTTTGAAAAATCGTACCAGCCCACAAAAAAATCAGGATAGGTCATGGTGAAAAATGCATTTAAATATGAGACATTTTTCAGATTCAATAAGGAAAAAATGCATTTTTTGAAACTTGAAAAAAACGTTTAAAACAAAAAACCCCATCGCAATTTTTGGATAT
This sequence comes from Dryomyza anilis, assembly GCA_951804985.1. Taxonomy (NCBI): domain Eukaryota; kingdom Metazoa; phylum Arthropoda; class Insecta; order Diptera; family Dryomyzidae; genus Dryomyza; species Dryomyza anilis. The sequence continues at coordinate 54,059,669 of OX638135.1, forward strand.
GTTAAAGATTATGGTCCAATCTAACTTTTATTTTGAAAAATCGTACCAGCCCACAAAAAAATCAGGATAGGTCATGGTGAAAAATGCATTTAAATATGAGACATTTTTCAGATTCAATATGGAAAAAATTCATTTCTTGAAACTTAAAAAAAACGCCTAAAACAAAAAACCCCATCGCAATTTTTGGATATGTTAAAGATTATGGTCCAATCTAACTTTTATTTTGAAAAATCGTACCAGCCCACAAAAAAATCAGGATATGTCATGGTGAAAAATGCATTTAAATATGAGCCATTTTTCAGATTCAACATGGATAAAATGCATTTTTACAAATTAAAAAAAACGCTTAAAACAAAAAACCCCATCGCAATTTTTGGATATGTTAAAGATTATGGTCCAATCTAACTTTTATTTTGAAAAATCGTACCAGCCCACAAAAAAATCAGGATAGGTCATGGTGAAAAATGCATTTAAATATGAGACATTTTTCAGATTCAATATGGAAAAAATGCATTTCTTGAAACTTGAAAAAAACGCTTAAAACAAAAAACCCCATCGCAATTTTTGGATATGTTAAAGATTATGGTCCAATCTAACTTTTATTTTGAAAAATCGTACCAGCCCACAAAAAAATCAGGATAGGTCATGGTGAAAAATGCATTTAAATATGAGCCATTTTTCAGATTCAACATGGATAAAATGCATTTTTAAAAATTAAAAAAAACGCTTAAAACAAAAAACCCCATCGCAATTTTTGGATATGTTAAAGATTATGGTCCAATCTAACTTTTATTTTGAAAAATCGTACCAGCCCACAAAAAAATCAGGATAGGTCATGGTGAAAAATGCATTTAAATATGAGCCATTTTTTAGATTCAACATGGAAAAAATGCATTTATTAAAACTTGAAAACACTTAAAATGAAAAACCCCATCTCAATTTTTGGATATGTAAATGATTATAGGCCAATCTAACTTTTATTACGAAAATTTTTACCAGCCCACAAAAAAATTAGAAAAGATCATGGTGAAAAATTACACTGAATATGAGACATTTTTCAGGTTGAAAATGAAAAAAATTCATTTATTGAAATTTGAAAAAATTATAAATCGGACGTTGGACATATTTGGACTTAATTGGGTATTTTTGAAAAAAAAAGAAGAAATATTTGAAGATCATATATTATATAACGTAAAACGATTTTGAATATATTACATTTTAATGAAATATTGTTAATTCTTCTATTTTTTTAAAAAGTGCCAGCCACATTTTATTTTAATTTCTTCATGGTTAAAATTGATGTTAAAAATATGTCCAGATATTTGAATTTATATAATTTCAAATATTTTTTATTATAAAGCATCGAATAGAGAAATTAGAAAAAATAGTGTGAAGTGTGTACAAAACATTATGAGATTTTTACTCTATCACTAGCTATTTGCTCTAGAGTGAAATTTCGCCTTAACGGGCAAATTTGAGCTTACCCATATATCCACCTTGAATTTTTATTTTTATCTAAAAGCTTTACTCTGTGAGAACACCCTGTGAAGCGCCGTTTTTTAAGATCACCATATAAAGGTTCGTGTATTTACTATATATAGAGTTTGGGTAATAACAAATGTCGTAAGCATTTCGCATAAAGTATATTGTAGATGGCGCGTTTGGGAGTGCATGTAAAATAATAAAAGTAATAATTTATGTTTTAATAGTTTATATTTACAAAAATACGACTGTACATATAAACATTTATTATGCTTAAATTATATACATAAGAAATATGCTTTGTTTTGGTAAGTACTGCTATGGTCGGACCATGTTTTTTTTCTATTACTATATGCAGAAAAAAAACAAAAACAATATCTTTGGTCTGAATTTTACATGTCTTACCGCTTCACAAGTGCGTACCAGACATAATTTTTTGAGATGCTTATATTTATTATATTTGAGATGTCTGGTAAGCACTTCTGAAGCTGTAAAACTAATACAACTAGTTTGACTGCTAATGTGTTATTTTTTTCATACGAATTCAACAACACAGCATCCAAACTAGTGATCGAATTTTGCGCGGGAAATTTTTTTTTTTACAACAAACAAAACTCGTGCGTGATGTTTTACAAGCAGTTTTTGTTGCCAACTGGATGACAGTACTAGAATACTTACAAGCAGTGTGTGCGCTCATGCGTCTGTAACTTGTCATGCCATGTATACAGGGTAGCAACGAAAACTGAAATATGTCTTTATTATGTTATATACATACATTTTTTTTAAGGGCAACAAAAAATACCATTTTCCAATTTGATAATGATTTTAGGGTAACATGGTTGATCGCGAATCTGAAGTCTGTTTTGATCTATTAGCTCTGTGTTCCTCACAATTTATGAACAACTAGGGTGTTTTATCACAGTACACAAAATATTTTAATTTCAGAAGATACAAGTTTGGTTTCTTCAGAAATGTTGTTTATCATGAACTGGCGCATTTTTTTACTTTGACACCATCGTCCCAACGCTTTTCTATAACCCTGGTTTTTTCGAATTTGAACTCTACTTATTACAAATTTTGACATACCGCATGAACGCTTGAGAAAACTATTATACTTTCTTCGGGAAATATACTCACCTTAAAAAATGAGGTGCACAGAAAAAAATGTGCATAAATATTATGTATAGAATATTTATGAATTGTACATAATAATGGTGAATCCAAATATATTAGGGACATTGATTGAACAACCAGATACATATATTTTATGTATTATTTACATACAAATTTCTTATTTGTGGTTTCTGAGGGGCTTGTTGAGTTGGTTTGTATAAAAGACATATTTGGTTTGGGAACAAACTATATAATCGAATATTCGAATATCGATATTCGAAATATAATCGAAAATATTTGAAATCGAATATTTTCAGTCGAATATACAAGTGTATACAATTCGTTGGTTTTATTCCGTAAACATTTTTATTCAAACAAGCATTTTATTGAATATATGTTAAGAAAACGAATGTGTAACAACTGGAATTAATTTATGGAAGCAGAGACGAAATCGATGGAGTCGGAGGAGAAGAACTTGGTGTTGGTAAAATATATGGGTATAGTGTAAAGGTATAAGTGTAAGATAAATAATATAAATAACATAAACAATGTTCAGAATCACCACCACCGCAATGAAATAATTTTTTTTTTAAATAATGCGAAATTATATAAATGTTGAGATTGTGTGCATAAAATGTATGAAAATGTGTACGTTAAATATATGGAATTAATACATTAATACGATGAAATTGGTCCTTGGTTGAGGTACTCGACAAAATACATAAAATAAATGTACAAATACATAAATGTTGAGAATCTTTTTTTTCTGTGTTTGTTCTCAAATAACAAAATTGCCTCAGATCCACCCTTAAACAAATTGGAAAAAAATTATCTAAATCTGAAAAAAATTATATATTCTTTTAGATTTTGTCATTCTACATACAATGGCGAATTCGACGTAGGATATTGGAAAAAAAAAACGAAAATTCTTGTTTTTAGGCATGATTATGCATGGCGTTAGGTGGAAATTCACACTCATATTTCTTGTATTTAAAATTTACATAAATGCTTACGCGTTAAATATTGATTTTTGAAATACTTATCATAGTTATCGAGATATAAGTAATGAAGGATCAAATTTTGGGATAAAAAAGAAATTTTTTGGGTATTTATTTCTCGGCATCTAAATGAACTATTTTTGTACTATAAGTTTTAACTTAGGCCCGGTTGCATAAAACTTTTAACTATGAGTTAGAGTTAATCGATGGAAATCGGCTAGTTAAAGTGATAGTTTCAATACTGAAATAAAAACAAATCAAAAAATGTAACTGTCAGATTGTCTTTAACTGATAGTTAAAAGTTTTATGCAACCGGCCGTTAGTAAATTATATCAGTTTCAAAACTGCATTATAATATTAACCCGCTTAACCCTACTAAACAAAAGTATGCTTTAAAATACACCATTTTGCTTTTGTCGTATTTCCTTGAAACTGAACATCTAGGAAAAAACGGCATACGCCGTTTATAATTTTGAAATTCATAAGATTATATAACTTTTATTTTTACTGTCGAAAATTTTACACACATCCTAATGAACAGAATAGAAAATTTGAGTTTTTTTTTCATTCTGTTGCATTCTGTGGCATTCAGACTGAGTCCGATTTTGTTGTTTGAGGACCCCTATCTCATTCTTTATGCGGAAAATTTTTGACAAAGATATTATGAAAGTTTTCTCAAAAGTTCACGAGGTATGACAACATTTGTAATTAGTAGGGTTAAAATCCGAAAAAATTAAGTTTATAGGATATTCGCGATAAACAATATTGCTGAAGACATCAAAGCTTTGTCTTTTGAAATTAAGAAAATATGTACAATCTTTAAACGCTCTAATTATGCATATTAACTGACAATATCCTTGAAATAGGACATCTACGCCGATTTTGTTATTTAAGAACCCCACCTAATTTTTTATGGCTAATATATTTCGCGAAGAGAGTATAATAGTTTTCTCAAGCGTTCACGAGTTATGTCAAAATTTGAAATAAGTAGCGTTAAAATTCGAAAAAACGAGGTTTACAGAAAAGCGTTGGGACGATGGTGTCAATGTAAAAAATGCGCCTGTTCATGATAAACAACATTGCTGAAAAAACCAAACCTGTATTTTCTGAAATTAAAATATGTTGTGTAATGGTATTAAATACCCTAATTGCTAATTGCTCTAACACCCTAATTGCTGATAGAGCTGATAGAGCAAAATGTACTTCAGATTCGAGATCAGCGACCCTATGTTGTCCTCAAGTAGTTATAAAATCGAAAGATGGAAGAAAAAGTTGAACATTTGTTACACTGTGTAATTTTGAATTTTTCTAAGAATTTATTTTATAAATATTTATTCATTATTAGTATATATGAAATTTCATAATAATTATCGTACGTATATAGTAATAGAAAAAACAAATATGCACAAAGCATATTTCTTATGTATATAATTTAAGCATAATAAAGGTTGATATGTACAGTCGTATTTTTGTAAATATAAACTATTAAAACATAAATTATTACTTTTATTATTTTACATGCACTCCCAAACGCGCCATCTACAATTTATGCGAAATGCTTACGACATTTGTTATTACCCAAACTCTATATATAGTAAATACACGAACCTTTATATGGTGATCTTAAAAAACGGCGCTTCACAGGGTGTTCTCACAGAGTATAGCTTTTAGATAAAAATAAAAATTCAAGGTGGATATATGGGTAAGCTCAAATTTGCCCGTTAAGGCGAAATTTCACTCTGGAGCAAATAGCTAGTGATAGAGTAAAATCTCATAAAGTTTTGTAAACACTTCACACTATTTTTTCTAATTTCTCTATCCGATGCTTTATAATAAAAATATTTGAAATTATATAAATTCAAATATCTGGACATATTTTTAACATCAATTTTAACCATGAAGAAATTAAAATAAAATGGCTGGCACTTTTTAAAAAAATAGAAGAATTAACAATATTTCATTAAAATGTAATATATTCAAAATCGTTTTACGTTATATAATATATGATCTTCAAATATTTATTTTTTTTTTTCAAAAATACCCAATTAAGTGTAATAATCACATTATATGTCCAACGTCCGATTTATAATTTTTTCAAATTTCAATAAATGATTTTTGTTCATTTTCAACCTGAAAAATGTCTCATATTCAGAGTAATTTTTCACCATGATCTTTTCTAATTTTTTTTGTGGGCTGGTAAAAATTTTCGTAATAAAAGTTAGATTGGCCTATAATCATTTACATATCCAAAAATTGCGATGGGGTTTTTCATTTTAAGTGTTTTCAAGTTTTAATAAATGAATTTTTTCCATATTGAATCTGAAAAATGTCTCATATTTAAATGCATTTTTCACCATGACCTATCCTGATTTTTTTGTGGGCTGGTACGATTTTTCGAAATAAAAGTTAGATTGGACCATAATCTTTAACATATCCAAAAATTGCGATGGGGTTTTTTTGTTTTAAGCGTTTTTTTCAAGTTTCAAGAAATGAATTTTTTCCATATATAATCTGAAAAACGGTCCATATTCAAATGCATTTTTCACCATGACCTATCCTGATTTTTTTGTGGGCTGGTACGATTTTTCAAAATAAAAGTTAGATTGCACCATAATCTTTAACATATCCAAAAATTGCGATGGGGTTTTTTGTTTTAAGCGTTTTTTTCAAGTTTCAAGAAAAGCATTTTTTCCATATTGAATCTGAAAAATGTCTCATATTTAAATGCATTTTTCACCATGACCTATCCTGATTTTTTTGTGGGCTGGTACGATTTTTCGAAATAAAAGTTAGATTGGACCATAATCTTTAACATATCCAAAAATTGCGATGGGGTTTTTTGTTTTAAGCGTTTTTTTAAGTTTCAAGAAATGAAGTTTTTCCATATTGAATCTGAAAAATGTCTCATATTTAAATGCATTTTTCACCATGACCTATCCTGATTTTTTTGTGGGCTGGTACGATTTTTCAAAATAAAAGTTAGATTGGACCATAATCTTTAACATATCCAAAAATTGCGATGGGATTTTTTGGTTTAAGCGTTTTTTTCAAGTTTCAAGAAAAGCATTTTTTCCATATTGAATCTGAAAAATGTCTCATATTTAAATGCATTTTTCACCATGACCTATCCTGATTTTTTTGTGGGCTGGTACGATTTTTCAAAATAAAAGTTAGATTGCACCATAATCTTTAACATATCCAAAAATTTTTGTTTTAAGCGTTTTTTTCAAGTTTCAAGAAAAGCATTTTTTCCATATTGAATCTGAAAAATGTCTCATATTTAAATGCATTTTTCACCATGACCTCCTGATTTTTTTGTGGGCTGGTACGATTTTTCGAAATAAAAGTTAGATTGGACCATAATCTTTAACATATCCAAAAATTGCGATGGGGTTTTTTGTTTTAAGCGTTTTTTTTAAGTTTCAAGAAATGAATTTTTTCCATATTGAATCTGAAAAATGTCTCATATTTAAATGCATTTTTCACCATGACCTATCCTGATTTTTTTGTAGGCTGGTACGATTTTTCAAAATAAAAGTTAGATTGGACCATAATCTTTAACATATCCAAAAATTGCGATGGGGTTTTTTGTTTTAAGCGTTTTTTTCAAGTTTCAAGAAATGCATTTTTTCCTTATGGAATTTGAAAAATGGCTCATATTTAAATGCATTTTTCACCATGACCTATCCTGATTTTTTTGTGGGCTGGTACGATTTTTCGATATAAAAGTTAGATTGTACCAAAAGCTTTAACATATCCAAAAATTGCGATGGGGTTTTTTGTTTTAAGCGTTTTTTTCAAGTTTCAAGAAAAGCATTTTTTTCATATTGAATCTGAAAAATGTCTCATATTTAAATGCATTTTTCACCATGACCTATCCTGATTTTTTTGTGGGCTGGTACGATTTTTCAAAATAAAAGTTAGATTGGACCATAATCTTTAACATATCCAAAAATTGCGATGGGATTTTTTGTTTTAAGCGTTTTTTTCAAGTTTCAAGAAAAGCATTTTTTCCATATTGAATCTGAAAAATGTCTCATATTTAAATGCATTTTTCACCATGACCTATCCTGATTTTTTTGTGGGCTGGTACGATTTTTCAAAATAAAAGTTAGATTGCACCATAATCTTTAACATATCCAAAAATTGCGATGGGGTTTTTTGTTTTAAGCGTTTTTTTCAAGTTTCAAGAAAAGCATTTTTTCCATATTGAATCTGAAAAATGTCTCATATTTAAATGCATTTTTCACCATGACCTCCTGATTTTTTTGTGGGCTGGTACGATTTTTCGAAATAAAAGTTAGATTGGACCATAATCTTTAACATATCCAAAAATTGCGATAGGGTTTTTTGTTTTAAGCGTTTTTTTTAAGTTTCAAGAAATGAATTTTTTCCATATTGAATCTGAAAAATGTCTCATATTTAAATGCATTTTTCACCATGACCTATCCTGATTTTTTTGTGGGCTGGTACGATTTTTCAAAATAAAAGTTAGATTGGACCATAATCTTTAACATATCCAAAAATTGCGATGGGGTTTTTTGTTTTAAGCGTTTTTTTCAAGTTTCAAGAAATGCATTTTTTCCTTATGGAATTTGAAAAATGGCTCATATTTAAATGCATTTTTCACCATGACCTATCCTGATTTTTTTGTGGGCTGGTACGATTTTTCGATATAAAAGTTAGATTGGACCAAAAGCTTTAACATATCCAAAAATTGCGATGGGGTTTTTTGTTTTAAGCGTTTTTTTCAAGTTTCAAGAAATGAATTTTTGTTAAATTGAATCTGAAAAATGTCTCATATTTAAATGCATTTTTCACCATGACCTATCCTGATTTTTTTGTGGGCTGGTACGATTTTTCGAAATAAAAGTTAGATTGGACTATAGTCTTTAACATATCTAAAAATTGCGATGGGGTTTTTTGTTTTAAGCGTTTTTTTCAAGTTTCAAAAAATGCATATTTACATTTAAAGTTGAGATAAGTACCCCTTTTAAAAACGGCATTTTTACCATGATTTGGGGTTATATTGGTAAAATATTTGAATATTGAAATTAGCTAGAGCTATTTTAGTTAACATACATTCAAAATTTATGGCGCTCTGTGTATTTTAAGCGTCTTGTTATTATTTTAAAATATATTCAATTTTCGTAATTATAAAAATATATGACTTTATATCGGTTTTAGTAGATTATTGATTATATTACATGAAAATGCAAAAAATAAGAAGATTTTAATATATAATATTGAAAAAAAAAAAAAAAAATGCGGCGAATTCAAACTGTGCGCTAACTTCACAAATTGTGGGATAACTCCTATCCCACACCAGTTTAATTAAATACTAGAATCAGTCCGATCTAGCAGTTCAGAATTTTTGAAAAACTAGATTTGTATGTACGGAAATTTTACTAAAAACTGGGAACAAATTTGTTGGCCAATGCAATTATATTGGTATCAAAATTCAGTCTACGGAAAACTGTTCTACAAGTTCGTATCTCTAGATTTTGTACAAAATAAAAACACTGTTATGTTTGGTTTAAATTATAACAATTTACTTCAGTAATTCACTTTAATAAACAACTTTACTAATAACAAATTCTAACAACTGCTACATGTCTACTATTTAACTTGACATTGTTCTCACACGAGAAGCACTCGAAGTGCTGTGCGTCAGATGCGTCGGCCTTATATACTGCCGGGATCAGTTCGGCACGTTTCGACAAGCTTCGACTTGTTTCGAGAACCTTCTACTCGTTTCGTGAATGGCGCATGCTATTGGTATCTCATTCGCGCTCATGTGTTTTAATGCGCTGATCTTCCATCTCCTTATCGCACATTTCTTAGTGCGCTGAATGATCTTCCGTATCTTCCTAACACATTGCTTAGTGCGCTGAATTGTCTTGCGTCTCATTTATTATTGTTGAATGCTTGCACTATGGGGCAAATTACATCTTTTCGTATCAATAAGTATAAAGTGTCGTACTTCAATAAAAATATATTTAAAATTTAAGAATTAAAAAACATGATCGTTTCTAATAGAGTGGTCACCACTGTATATGGCAACTTTCGTTTTTTTATATATATTTTGTAGATAATTTTTTTACAGATTTGAGATTTCGATATGATTTCTTTTGTATTCTATTGACAATACTTCAGATAATATTCTAATAAAACTGCTTGAAATTCGCCTGGATCTGACAATAAGTTATTTCAAATGCAAAAAATATAAATTTGATGGTGTACCTGTATAACATTTGTGATTTTAATAATTGAATAAAGTGTATATGGCCCAAAACGCAGCCTATCACCTGCAATTTTTACGCATTTTTCAACATGTATTGCTCCGAAAACATATGAAATCAAATACTTTTAATATTTTTTATAAAAGTATCTAAAAGTGCACTTCTGTGATAAGATTTTCTATATATGGGCCACACCAAATCGACCAGCGGTTGGAACGCACCTTCTTCGATTTCAATAATATTTTGGGAATTGATAAAGGATATTGAGACATGCTCTAACAATTTTTTTTTATTATTTCCGACCACTACTTCCAGAGATACAGTGGCTCAATCTAGACTGATTTTAGTATTTATTTAATTTGCCAATATTAATAGCCTTTTTAAAATAGAGTAGATCCACATTCTACAGCTCCACACATAAAGTTTATTTTTAATATTACGGTCATAAAGCGATGCAAATTGTTTTATCGCTTAATAGTCGCATTTTTAACAATGACTTAAAATTGAATCTATAACACTGTGCGCACATTTGACAACAATTTTCGACACCAGAAATGAAAGTTGCATATTCTTATGGATTTGGACATTCTAAGAACAATGGCGTTTTCAGTTTTTTCCGTAAACGTATAGTTTAAGGATATTTGAGATAAACGATAAACCACGTTTTTGAGGATTCTATAGGTTGGTAAGCGTTGATTATAATGTCAGACTAATTTTTATTTTATTCAAAACATGCATAACTGAACACAAATTATATGTATTTCTTTAACAGGACCTGAGATATGATGCAAACAGGACTCATTTTTGGGTTAAAAAAAGACCCATTTTTGAGCATTTGTTTCTCAGTTCCCAGTTGTACACCATTCTTGTGCTTTACATTATAAGTTAGCAAATCTCAAATATTTCAATTCTGTTTTATTCAAAAAAATCGTAAACGTCAGAATTGGACATACAAAATAAAAACATAAAAGTTTTTAAAAATAAAACAAAAACTATTAACCATAATAATTTCGTAGAAATATAAGTAACTCGTACGTTTTTTTTACTCTTTTACAATATTATTGTGGTAAGCGAGATAGTTGGGTCAAATTTATCAATTCATTGGACCTTTAGATACCGGTTATGGGTTTCCGTATTTGTGAAATATTATTATGAATCAGGATTTATATCTGGTATCAAGAGGATCAATGAATTGATAAATTTGACCCAACTATCTCCCTTACCACAATAATATTGTAAAAGAGTAAAAAAATACGAATAAATAATATTTTTACGAATTTATTATGCATAATAATTTTTATTTTATTTTCTAAAACTTTTCACTTTTTTTAATTCGTATGCCCAATTTTGACGTTTACGATTTTTTTGAATAAAACAGGATTGAAATCTATGAGATTTGCTAAGTTATAATGCAAAGCACAATAATGGTGCTCAACAGGATATTGAGAAACAAATGCTCAAAAATGGGTCTATTTTTAGCCTAAAAATGAGTCCTTTTTGCTTCCTATCTCAGGTCCTGTTAAAGGAATTTAAAAAATTGATATGTACATACAATTTGTGTTCTGTTATGCATGTTTTGAATAAAATAAAAATAAGTCTGACATTATAATCAACGCTTACCAACCAATGGAATTCTCAAAAACGTGGTTTTTCGTTTTTGTCAAATATCCTTGAAACTGGACGTGTAGGGAAAAAACTGAAAACTCCATTATTCTTAGAATGTCAAAATCCATAAGAATATGTAACTTTCATTTCTGGTGGCAAAATGGGTTCGCACAGTGTAATGTACAATAAAACTGTATGTTGTAGTTCATCTAGTTAGTTTTGAAAACAGCCGCTTTTTCTAAACTGCCGGTGCTATTTTAACAATTTGCAAGCTTATATATAAATGATTTTTTGCACAAATGAATGAAAAATTGGATTTACCGTTTTTTGGAAAAGTAATTCGGTGAAGAATTGTATTTTATTATTCTATAAAGTGGCTGAGAAGATCCTAAAATTTTGATAGCACTTTTTCATAAAAACATATCATAATAGAAAAAATGAGCAATCAGAATTATAAAGAAATGAAAAATTAGAATTATTTAAAATTGGGTTTGTGTACTTGCTAATCCAGATGTTCGAAAAATTAACTATCGCATGAAAATTATTCGAAGTAAAAAAAACGTTGCTGAAGTTGCTAACTTCACCACGGTATAAGCTACTTAATTTTTCGAAAAATTACTGTTTTCATGGTATTCCGAAGTTTTGTAGTATTCCATGAAAACATGAATGATAGATGAACACCTGCAAAATCTTTTGAAGACAACTAGAAACAGAAATCATTATTATCCTTATTTATGGGATTTTTCAAATCATTGAATGCCATTATTTTGAAATTTTGATTTTGTGGCTTAACATGTTACTTCAATAAGTCAGTCATATATATAATACACAAACATTTCCTAGTGGCAATATATAAAATCATTAATTTAAGGTTCGTGTCTTTACCATACAACTTCTGTTATTGTCATTTATATTGATAAATGTTGTCAGCAACCTTTAGCATTTTTTTTTGAATCGTTCAATATCTTCAGGTCGCGCACAGAACTCTAAGATTTTGCATTCTCTGACCAAAAAAAAAAAAAAAAAACTGTACAAAAGTTTAAAATTATGTTGGGATGAATAGTAGGCTAGGAGAGCCAATTTAAATTATTTTGAATGCATGAGCATTTTCGTCGCTAACTTGAGTGTTTATTATTTGGCGTTAAGTCGTTGCAAACGGTTGAGCTCTATGAAAGAAGTGGACGTGCACAACAATTTTAGTGAATTTAGGACATGTTAAATTCAAGTTCCATCGAGATTCATAGAAATGCCACATTTCTCGCACACCGGACGTTGAAAAAATAATTTTGAACGTCAAACTTTTACTTAACGACTATCGCTAAGGTTAACAAGCATACAATGTTCATCGATAGAATTTTGTATTGAATAGCACTTAACGATATTTGTTGTTAACTGTACTTAACGATATCGATTTTGTCGTTAAGTAGTGACAGAGTCGCGCTGCAGAGAGACAATAATAAGTCTAATCTTAAAAAAGGGTAGGATGATTTTGTACATGAAGCGAACATCGAACTAATTGATATTGCAGCATATAAATGTATAATGACACTTATATGTACTTGCAAAAAATCTTTTGAAAATTGTCGATGTCCAAACCCTATTTCAGTTGAATGTTTATGCCCGAAAGATACAAAAGTTCCGGTGATTGAGAGGAAGTTTCTTTATGACCAAAGAACTTCTAGACTTGGGAGAATAGGAAATATTAACAAGGAGGAAACCGAAAAGATAAAAAAAATGCTGAAAGAAAAATACGTTCTGAAATTTTGTCAGAGCAGTATCGCAGTTCCGTTGAAGTTTCCGTCCCTGTTTCAATAAATGAGTTAGATAATATCTTGCAAAATACAGATGCTCCTGAAAGAAATACAGATGAAGTCTTCAATGATTAAGATTATTTTCCAGAATGTTCACAAAATTATCCTTTAACATCACAAATGCGGGTAAAACTTCCTACTACTGCTATTACCAGTGACAGATTCGGCATTTCGGATGGAGCTACATCTGCTGTTGTATCTAGTGTTCTTTTAGATCTTGGTCTTATTACAGAAAATAACCGACAGTTAGTTGTAGATAAATCGAAAATAAGACGTGAGAAGAACCGAATTAGAAACCAGTTGCAGATTCAAGAACAAAATATATTAATTCAGGGTTTGTATTTTGATGGACGGCATGATAACACATTAGTCATGGTGGAACTTGAAAACAAACGTGTGAGCAAATTGCAGAAAAAAGAGCACATCTCCATAATTGAAGAACCAGGTTCGATTTACATCTCGCATATTGTTCCTAATTCTGGTACTGGGAAGAATATAGAACAAGGAATTGTATCTGAGTTGAGAGACAAGGGCTTGAGTACCTCAGAGCTAAAGGTGATAGGGGCTGATGGGACAAAAACTAATACTGGTTGGAATAATGGAGCAATAAAATGTATGGAAAGCCTTCTCAATAAACCTCTTCAGTGGAGTATTTGCTTGCTTCATTTTAAGGAATTACCTCTAAAGCGCTTAGTTCAGAAATTAGATGGTCATACTGATGGTCCCTTATCTTTCTCGGTAATGATAGGCAAGCAGCTTAAAAATTGTGAAAAGTGTCCAGTCGCTGACTTTCAACAAATTCAATGCATACTACCTGAAGTTGACTCAAAAGAACATAGCCATGATCAAAAATATTTGTCCGATATTTCGAGCACCATAAGTAATAGTGAGTGTCCTGCAGGACTTCCCACTCGTGATCCTGGGCCATTGTGCCGTTCCAGATGGCTCACTACTACAAATAGAATACTTAGACTATATATTTCTACAAATCAACCATCAATTAATTTGATCCATATCGTAACATTCATACTGAAGGTGTATGCTCCGCTTTGGTTTCAAATCAAAACATATTCATCAATAGTTGATGGTTCTTAACACATATTTAATACCATCAAAAATTCAAGGTACTTAGCAGATAATTTGAAAAAAATAATTGACGCAGTAATACAAAACAATTGTTTCTTTGCTCACCCGGAGAATATTTTGATCTCAATGGTGATGAATGAAAGGGAGCATATCAGGGATCTTGCCTTGTGTAAAATTTTAGAAGCTAGGAAAAATGCTCTAACAGAAGGGCATGTGCGTAGTTTTTGTATGCCAAAATTAATCTTTAATGCTAATGATTACCATGATATGATATATTGGTCAATTACTAAAGGTACTAGTCCACCTCTATTGGCAGACGTGTCATCAGAGACTATATTAAATTTTATAAATACGAAAAAATACCCTGATTTTGACATTATAAAATTTCCATGCCACACCCAAGCTGTTGAACGCTGTGTTAAACTAGTTACCGAGGCAGCAGGAAAGGTTCATGGGATTGATAGAAGAGATGGGTTTATAAGAGCGACTCTGTCATCTCGATCTCAAATGACAACATTTGAAAACAAATCTCAATTCATGATGCCAATAGACAACGAGTAAATAAAGCCTTTTCGTCATTTAAAAGATAGCTTATTGGGTGGGGGCACCACCCACATGGTTGAGAAACCTCGATGTGAGTCCACCTTCTAGTGGTGAGTGTTGAGCACTGGAAACTACCTGTACATCACATAATTACCATTTACACTATATATTGAACTACTGATAAACTTAAATAATTCTTACTTAAAATCAAAATCATAGTATGCGTTGCGCGACCTGAAGATATTGAACGATTCAGAAATTCTTTTTTGTGTTATTCTTGTATTGATGTGTAGCAACTTTCCCGCGCTATTGCATTTTGATTTGTATTTTTTTTTCTTTTCTACACATCAATACAAGAATAACACAAACATTTTTTTTTGAATCGTTCAATATCTTCAGGTCGCGCACAGAACTCTAAGATTTTGCATTCTCTGACCAAAAAAAAAAAACAACTGTACAAAAGTTTAAAATTATGTTGGGATGAATATTAGGCTTGGAGAGCCAATTTAAATTATTTTGAATGCATGAACATTTTCGTCGCTAACTTGAGTGTTTATTATTAGGCGTTAAGTCGTTGGAAACGGTTGAGCTCTATGCATTACGTCGAAATTTAATATGATAAAAAAAAGTACTCGAGCCATTGTCACTAAGCATGGCTTCACTTGCCCTTTATTTGGGTCAACCAAAGACCTAAATCTGTCGTGTTTACCGACATATTCTGATGTTATTCGTTGTTGTTTTCAAGTTAGATACAACATTGCAATAGCGTCGAATGTACCTCGAAAAGATCAGTGCTTTTCTGATGTTGCTCAAAATGTTGCTCAAAATGTTGCTCAAAATGTTGCCAGCCAATTAAAAAATTTTTATGAAAAAGCATCAATAACAATAGTCTCTCATGACAGAATTGTACAAATGATTCAATATTATCATCAAACGAAAATCGTACCAGTAGCGTGATTCTGTAACTTTTTAACGACATATGTCGATATCGCTAACTAACAAGAATTGTAGCTTTGCGATAACGATCGAGTGATTCATTAACTTTGCTTTAACAATTATTGCAGATACAAAATTCAATATGATTTTAATGTTAAAATTTGTGAGAAATATGGCATCATCTAAATTTAAGTGTCAAATAAAATAAATTAAATTAGAATTCAATTTTAAAAAAGTCAATATTTTTGTTTGTAAAACATTAAAAATTAAGTGCATATATTTATAACCTTATAAACAAAGTTGATATGAAAGAAGTGGACGTGCACAACAATTTTAGTGAATTTAGGACATGTTAAATTCAAGTTCCATCGAGATTCATAGAAATGCCACATTTCTCGCACACCGGACGTTGAAAAAATAATTTTGAACGTCAAACTTTTACTTAACGACTATCGTTAAGGTTAACAAGCATACAATTTTCATCGATAGAATTTTGTATTGAATAGCACTTAACGATATTTGTTGTTAACTGTACTTAACGATATCGATTTTGTCGTTAAGTAGTGACTGAGTCGCGCTGCAGAGAGACAATAATAAGTCTAATCTTAAAAAAGGGTAGGATGATTTTGTACATCCTACCGAACATCGAACTATTTGATATTGCAGCATATAAATGTATCATGACACTTATATGTACTTGCAAAAAATCTTTTGAAAATTGTCGATGTCCAAACCCTATTTCAGTTGAATGTTTTTGCCCGAAAGATTGAGAGGAAGTTTCTTTATGACCAAAGAACTTCTAGACTTGGGAGAATAGGAAATATTAACAAGGAGGAAACCGAAAAGATAAAAAAAAATGCTGAAAGAAAAATACGTTCTGAAATTTTGTCAGAGCAGTATCGCAGTTCCGTTGAAGTTTCCGTCCCTGTTTCAATAAATGAGTTAGATACAATCTTGCAAAATACAGATGCTCCTGAAAGAAATACAGATGAAGTCTTCAATGATTAAGATTATTTTCCAGAATGTTCACAAAATTATCCTTTAACATCACAAATGCGGGTAAAACTTCCTACTACTGCTATTACCAGTGACAGATTCGGCATTTCGGATGGAGCTACATCTGCTGTTGTATCTAGTGTTCTTTTAGATCTTGGTCTTATTACAGAAAATAACCGGCAGTTAGTTGTAGATAAATCGAAAATAAGACGTGAGAAGAACCGAATTATAAACCAGTTGCAGATTCAAGAACAAAATATATTAATTCAGGGTTTGTATTTTGATGGACGGCATGATAACACATTAGTCATGGTGGAACTTGAAAACAAACGTGTGAGCAAATTGCAGAAAAAAAGAGCACATCTCCATAATTGAAGAACCAGGTTCGATTTACATCTCGCATATTGTTCCTAATTCTGGTACTGGGAAGAATATAGAACAAGGAATTGTATCTGAGTTGAGAGACAAGGGCTTGAGTACCTCAGAGCTAAAGGTGATAGGGGCTGATGGGACAAAAACTAATACTGGTTGGAAAAATGGAGCAATAAAATGTATGGAAAGCCTTCTCAATAAACCTCTTCAGTGGAGTATTTGCTTGCTTCATTTTAAGGAATTACCTCTAAGGCACTTAGTTCAGAAATTAGATGGTCATACTGATGGTCCCTTATCTTTCTCGGTAATGATAGGCAAGCAGCTTAAAAATTGTGAAAAGTGTCCAGTCGCTGACTTTCAACAAATTCAATGCATACTACCTGAAGTTGACTCAAAAGAACATAGTCATGATCAAAAATATTTGTACGATATTTCGAGCACCACAAGTAATAGTGAGTGTCCTGCAGGACTTCCCACTCGTGATCCTGGGCCATTGTGCCATTCTAGATGGCTCACTACTACAACTAGAATTCTTAGACTATATATTTCTACAAATCAATCATCAATTAATTTGATCCATATCGTAACATTCATACTGAAGGTGTATGCTCCGCTTTGGTTTCAAATCAAAACATATTCATCAATAGTTGATGGTTCTTAACACATATTTAATACCATTAAAAATTCAAGGTACTTAGCAGATAATTTGAAAAAAATAATTGACGCAGTAATACAAAACAATTGTTTTTTAGCTCACCCGGAGAATATTTTGATCTCAATAGTGATGAATGAAAGGGAGCATATCAGGGATCTTGCATTGTGTAAAATTTTAGAAGCTAGGAAAAATGCTCTAACAGAAGGGCATGAACGTAGTTTTTGTATGTCAAAATTAATTTTTAATGCTAATGATTACCATGATATGATATATTGGTCAATTACTAATTTTGACATTATAAAATTTCCATGCCACACCCAAGCTGTTGAACGCTGTGTTAAACTAGTTACCGAGGCAGCAGGAAAGGTTCATGGGATTGATAGAAGAGATGGGTTTATAAGAGCGACTCTGTCATCTCGATCTCAAATGACAACATTTGAAAACAAATCTCAATTCATGATGCCAATAGACAACGAGTAAATAAAGCCTTTTCGTCATTTAAAAGATAGCTTTTTGGGTGGGGGCACCACCCACATGGTTGAGAAACCTCGATGTGAGTCCAACTTCTAGTGGTGAGTGTTGAGCACTGGAAACTACCTGTACATCACATAATTACCATTTACACTATATATTGAACTACTGATAAACTTAAATAATTCTTACTTAAAATCAAAATCATAGTATGCGTTGCGCGACCTGAAGATATTGAACGATTCTAAAATTTTTTTTTGTGTTATTCTTGTATTGATGTGTAGCAACTTTCCCGCGCTATTGCATTTTGATTTGTATTTTTTTTTCTTTTCTACACATCAATACAAGAATAACACAAACATTTTTTTTTGAATCGTTCAATATCTTCAGGTCGCGCACAGAACTCTCCGATTTTGCATTCTCTGACCAAAAAAAAAACAACTGTACAGAAGTTTAAAATTATGTTGGGACGAATATTAGGCTTGGAGAGCCAATTTAAATTATTTTGAATGCATGAACATTTTCGTCGCTAACTTGAGTGTTTATTATTTGACGTTAAGTCGTTGCAAACGGTTGAGCTCTATTCGCTGCATTACGTCGAAATTTAATATGATAAAAAAAGTACTCGAGCCATTGTCACTAAGCCCTTTATTTGGGTCAACCAAAGACCTAAATCTGTCGTGTTTACCGACATATTCTGATGTTATTCGTTGTTGTTTTCAAGTTAGATACAACATTGCAATAGCGTCGAATGCACCTCGAAAAGATCAGTGCTTTTCTGATGTTGCTCAAAATGTTGCCAGCCAATTAAAAAATCTTTATGAAACAGCATCAATAACAATAGTCTCTCATGACAGAATTGTACAAATGATTCAATATTATCATCAAACGAAAATCGTACCAGTAGCGCGATTCTGTAACTATTTAAGGACATATGTCGATATCGCTAACTAACAAGAATTGTAGCTTTGCGATAACGATCGAGTGATTCATTAACTTTGCTTTAACAACTATTGCAGATACAAAATTCGATATGATTTTAATGTTAAAATTTGTGAAAAATATGGCATCATCTAAATTTAAGTGTCAAATAAAATAAATTAAATTAGAATTCAATTTTAAAAAAGTCAATATTTTTGTTTGTCAAACATTAAAAATTAAGTGCATATATTTATAACCTTATAAACAAAGTTGATATGAAAGAAGTGGACGTGCATATTAATTTTAGTGAATTTAGGACAAGTCAAATTCAAGTTCCATCGAGATTCATAGAAATGAAAATATAAATTTGAAAAAATAATTTTGAACGTCAAACTTTTACTTAACGACTATCGTTAAGGTTAACAAGCATACAATTTTCATCGATAAAATTTTGTATAGAATAGCACTATAACATATTTGTTGTTAAAAACGATATCGATTTTTGTCGTTAAGTAGTGACAGAGTCGCGCTACAGAGAGACAATAATAAGTCTAATCTTAAAAAAGGGTACGATGATTTTGTACATGAAGCGAACATCGAACTATTTGATATAGCAGCACATAAATGTATCATGACACTTATATGTGCTTGCAAAAAATCTTTTGAAAATTGTCGATGTTCCGGTGATTGAGAGGAAGTTTCTTTATGATCAAAGAACTTCTAGACTTGGTAGAATAGGAAACATTAACAAGGAGGAAACCGAAAAGATAAAAAAATGCTGAAAGAAAAATACGTTCTGAAATTTTGTCAGAGCAGTATCGCAGTTCCGTTGAAGTTTCCGTCCCTGTTTCAATAAATGAGTTAGATACAATCTTGCAAAATACAGATGCTCCTGAAAGAAATACAGATGAAGTCTTCAATGATTAAGTTCATTTTCCAGAATGTTCACAAAATTATCCTTTAACATCACAAAACTTCTTAAAACTTCCTACTACTGCTATTACCAGTGACAGATTCGGCATTTCGGATGGAGATACATCTGCTGTTGTATCTAGTGTTCTTTTAGATCTTGGTCTTATTACAGAAAATAACCGGCAGTTAGTTGTAGATAAATCGAATATAAGACGTGAGAATAACTGTATTAGAAACCAGTTGCAGATTCAAGAACAAAATATATTTATTTTGGGTTTGTATTTTGATGGACGGCATGATAACACATTAGTCATGGTGGAACTTGAAAACAAACGTGTGAGCAAATTGCAGAAAAAGAGCACATCTCCATAATTGAAGAACCAGGGTCGATTTACATCTCGCATATTGTTCCTAATTCTGGTACTGGAAAGAATATAGAACAAGGAATTGTATCTAAGTTGAGAGACAAGGGCTTGAGTACCTCAGAGTTAAAGGTGATAGGGGCTGATGGGACAAAAACTAATACTGGTTGGAAAAATGGAGCAATAATATGTATGGAAAGCCTTCTCAATAAACCTCTTCAGTGGAGTATTTGCTTGCTTCATTTTAAGGAATTACCTCTAAGGCACTTAGTTCAGAAATTAGATGGTCATACTGATGGTCCCTTATCTTTCTCGGGAATGATAGGCAAGCAGCTTAAAAATTGTGAAAAGTGTCCAGTCGCTGACTTTCAACAAATTCAATACATTCTACCTGAAGTTGACTCAAAAGAACATAGCCATGATCAAAAATATTTGTACGATATTTCGAGCACCATAAGTACTGGTGAGTGTCCTGCAGGACTTCCCACACGTGATCCTGGGCCATTGTGCCATTCTAGATGGCTTACTACTACAAATAGAATCCTTAGACTATATATTTCTACAAATCAACCATCAATTAATTTGATCCATATCGTAACATTCATACTGAAGGTGTATGCTCCGCTTTGGTTTCAAATCAAAACATATTCATCAATTGTTGATGGTTCTAAACACATATTTATTACCATTAAATATTCAAGGTACTTAGCAGATAATTTGAAAAAAATAATTGACGCAGTAATACAAAACAATTGTTTCTTTGCTCACCCGGAGAATATTTTGATCTCAATGGTGATGAATGAAAGGGAGCATATCAGGGATCTTGCCTTGTGTAAAATTTTAGAAGCTAGGAAAAATGCTCTAACAGAAGGGCATGTGCGTAGTTTTTGTATGCCAAAATTAATCTTTAATGCTAATGATATTGAACGATTCAAAAATTTTTTTTTGTGTTATTCTTGTATTGATGTGTAGCAACTTTCCCGCGCTATTGCATTTTGATTCGATTTTTTTTTCTTTTCGACCCTGTCTAATATATATATATATATATATATATATATATATATATATATATATATATATATATAAAAAAAATTACGAATCAAAATGCAATAGCGCGGGAAAATTGCTACACATCAATACAAGAATATCACAAAAAAAAATTTTTGAATCGTTCAATATCTTCAGGTCGCGCAACGTATACTATGATTTTGATTTTAAGTAAGAATTATTTAAGTTTATCAGTAGTTCAATATATAGTGTAAATGGTAATTATGTGATGTACATGTAGTTTCCAGTGCTCAACACTCACCACTAGAAGTTGGACTCACATCGAAGTTTCTCAACCATGTGGGTGGTGCCCCCACCCAATAAGCTATCTTTTAAATGACGAAAAGGCTTTATTTACTCGTTGTCTATTGGCATCATGAATTGAGATTTGTTTTCAAATGTTGGCATTTGAGATCGAGATGACAGAGTCGCTCTTATAAACCCATCTCTTCTATCAATCCCATGAACCTTTCCTGCTGCCTCGGTAACTAGTTTAACACAGCGATCAACAGCTTGGGTGTGGCATGGAAATTTTATAATGTCAAAATCGGGGTATTTTTTCGTATTTATAAAATTTAATATAGTCTCTGATGACACGTCTGCCAATAGAGGTGGACTAGTAACTTTAGTAATTGACCAATATATCATATCATGGTAATCATTAGCATTAAAGATTAATTTTGGCATACAAAAACTACGTTCATGTCCTTCTGTTAGAGCATTTTTCCTAGCTTCTAACATTTTACACAAGGCAAGATACCAGATATGCTCCCTTTCATTCATCACCATTGATCACAAAGAAACAATTGTTTTGTATTACTGCGTCAATTATTTTTTTCAAATTATCTGCTAAGTACCTTGAATATTTAATGGTATTAAATATGTGTTTAGAACCATCAGCTATTGATAAATATGTTTTGATTTGAAATCAAAGCGGAGCATACACCTTCAGTATGAATGTTACGATATGGATCAAATTAATTGATGGTTGATTTGTAGAAATATATAGTCTAAGAATTCTATTTGTAGTAATGAGCCATCTAGAATGGCACAATGGCCCAGGATCACGTGTGGGAAGTCCTGCAGGACACTCAATAGTACTTATGGTGCTCGAAATATCGTACAAATATTTTTGATCATGGCTATGTTCTTTTGAGTCAACTTCAGAAAGTATGCATTGCATTTGTTGAAAGTCAGTGACTGGACACTTTTCACAATTTTTAAGCTGCTTGCCTATCATTCCCGAGAAAGATAAGGGACCATCAGTATGACCATCTAATTTCTGAACTAAGTGCCTTAGAGGTAATTCCTTAAAATGAAGCAAGCAAATACTCCACTGAAGAGATTTATTGAGAAGGCTTTCCATACATTTTATTGCTCCATTTTTCCAACCAGTATTAGTTTTTGTCCCATCAGCCCATATCACCTTTAACTCTGAGGTACTCAAGCCCTTGTCTCTCAACTCAGATACAATTACTGGTTCTATATTATTTCCAGTACCAGAATTAGGAACAATATGCGAGATGTAAATCGAAAATGGTTCTTCAATTATGGAGATGTGCTCTTTTTTCTGCAATTTGCTCACACGTTTGTTTTCAAGTTCCACCATGACTAATGTGTTATCATGCCGTCCATCAAAATACAAACCCTAAATAAATATATTTTGTTCTTGAATCTGCAACTGGTTTCTAATTCGGTTATTCTCACGTCTTATTTTCGATTTATCTACAACTAACTGCCGGTTATTTTCTGTAATAAGACCAAGATCTAAAAGAACACTAGATACAACAGCAGATGTAGCTCCATCCGAAATGCCGAATCTGTCACTGGTAATAGCAGTAGTAGGAAGTTTTACCGCATTTGGGATGTTAAAGGATAATTTTGTGAACATTCTGGAAAATAATCTCTATCATTGAAGACTTCATCTGTATTTCTTTCAGGAGCATCTGTATTTTGCAAGATTGTATTTAACTTGAAAACAACAACGAATAACATCAGAATATGTCGGTAAACACGACAGATTTAGGTCTTTGGTTGACCCAAATAAAGGGCAAGTGAAGTCCTGCTTAGTGACAATTGCTCGAGTACTTTTTTTTATCATATTAAATTTCGACGTAATGCAGCGAATAGAGCTCAACCGTTTGCAACGACTTAACGCCAAATAATAAATACTCAAGTTAGCGACGAAAATGTTCATGCATTCAAAATAATTTAAATTGGCTCTCCAAGCCTAATATTCATCCCAACATAATTTAAACATTTGTTTTTTTTTTTGGTCAGAGAATGCAAAATCTTAGAGTTCTGTGCGCGACCTGAAGATATTGAACGATTCAAAAAAAAAAATTGTGTTATTCTTGTATTGATGTGTAGCAACTATATATATATATATATATATATATATATATATATATATATATATATATATATATATATATATATATATATATATATATATATATATACATATATATATATATATATATATATATATATATATATATATATATATATATATAACAGAAAAAAAAAATTTTTGAATCGTTCAATATCTTCAGGTCGCGCAACGCATACTATGATTTTGATTTTAAGTAAGAATTATTTAAGTTTATCAGAAGTTCAATATCTGGTGCAAATGGTAATTATGTGATGTACAGGTAGTTTCAGTGCTCAACACTCACCTTTAGAAGTTGGACTCACATCGAGGTTTCTCAACCATGGTGGTGCCCCCACCCAATAAGCTATCTTTTAAATGACGAAAAGGCTTTATTTACTCGTTGTCTATTGGCATCATGAATTGAGATTTGTTTTCAAATGTTGCATTTGAGATTGAGATATATATATATATATATATATATATATATATATATATATATATATACATATATATATATAAAAAAATTTGTGTTATTCTTGTATTGATGTGGAGCAACTATATATATATATATATATATATATATATATATATATATATATATATATATATATATATATATATATATATTAGACCGGGTCGAAAAGAAAAAAAAATACAAATGAAAATGCAATAGCGCGGGAAAGTTGCTACACATCAATACAAGAATAACACAAAAAAAATTTTTTTTGAATCGTTCAATATCTTCAGGTCGCGCAACGCATACTATGATTTTGATTTTAAGTAGGAATTATTTAAGTTTATCAGAAGTTCAATATATGGTGCAAATGGTAATTATGTGATGTACAGGTAGTTTCCAGTGCTCAACACTCACCACTAGAAGTTGGACTCACATCGAGGTTTCTCAACCATGGTGGTGCCCCCACCCAATAAGCTATCTTTTAAATGACGAAAAGGCTTTATTTACTCGTTGTCTATTGGCATCATGAATTGAGATTTGTTTTCAAATGTTGCATTTGAGATTGAGATATATATATATATATATATATATATATATATATATATATATATATATATATATATATATATATATATATATATATATATATATGTAGGAATGTGCTATTCCAAATGAAACACTTATTTTTTTTATACGTTACAAATTATTTATTTAATTTAATGTTTTCTCTTCAATATTTTATTTTTCAATACAATATATTCTATTTTCTAGTGATATTTCAAAAATTAATTACTATGTTTTTTAGAAAATTATTAGTTTGGTGTGGGTATTTCAATGTTCAGTATTATTGTATGTGTTCAGTGTGTCCTGTTAGACTGTCTAGTTATTCTTCTGGCTCTCAGTCCCACATTCGGCCCTCCTGAAATTTCATTCGACTCGAATGAAGGGTCCCATTTTTTCATGTACTCCGCAACCGTTGTTGTTTTGCATGGTCCTTAGTGGCCGCCAACCTTCTCAACTTCATATCTTCCGTGATCCAATTGAACTATAACTTTATATGGACCAAAAAACTTTGGCTTCAGTTTTAACCCCGATCCATACTGTGTTCGTTTTATAGCCACCAACTCGTTGATTTCATAATGCATTGCCGTTTTGCGGTTAGTGTTGAAAGTTTTTCGATTTTCTTGTTGATTTTTAATATATTCTCTTGTGCTTCTTTTCGAACTACAGCCCTTTCTGCATCTAATTCTTCAATTGCAGCTTCTTCTAAAAGTACGCGTAAATTTGAATTTTCAGATCTTCGCATTTCTAAGCCTGTTATTATTTTGAAAGGTGAACATTTTGTGCTTCTCGGTGGAGTACTATTTATTATTTGCTGAACGCTATCTATATGTCTGTACCAGTTACCAGGAGTTTCTGCACATAATTTTGAGAGCATTGGTACAACGATTTTATGAATTCGTTCAACCTGGCCATTTCCACGAAGTACACCTGTTGCGATCAATAGATAATGAATATCTTGACTTTTACAATAATTTTCAAATGAATGAGACGTAAAAACTGTTCCCCTATCTGATATAATTCGATTCGGATTTCCAAATATTGCAGCCTGTTTCTGAAGTCTTTCAATTACAGCGTCGGAACATGTGTTTTTTGTAGGATACAACCATACAAATTTAGAAAATGCGTCAACTACGACAAGTATATGATAATATCGATTACTTGTTAACTCCATTGGTCCTACGTGATCCATGTGGTAAGTACCAAGTGGCCTGTCATCTTTGTCAATCGTTGTTAGAAATCCTTCCTTTTTGCCAGCTTTGCTTTCAGTGATGATGCACTCGATGCAGCCTTGCGTCCTTTTTATTGAGAAATGACCCTGTCTGTGTGCTATTTTAATTATTTCTTCTTCTATCTGCGTCGGAACTACTATAAGTTCCTTAATGGGATCTTTATATAACACATCATACTTTATGTAAAAATCCTCGTATTGACTCTTTTCTAAAATCGTCCGAACAGCTTTAATCCAATCGTCTCTTAATTGCGCTTCTTTTAGTCGATACTTCAGAGAATCCCTAATCATTAAACAGAATACTCTGCTTAAAGCATCGACCTGCTTCATACTTGATCCAGATCTGTGCTCTATTACGTAGTCATATTCTTGTAGAAACATAGCCCATCTGGCGATTCTTAGCGGAACGTCGGCTTTGTGCATTGTCATAGTGATCGCGTTACAATCTGTAACTATCTTAAACTTTGTTCCTATTATATAAATTCTCCACTTCTTCAGAGCTTCTATAATTGCAAGGACTTCTAACTCATATGAGTGATACTTCTCTTCAGCTGGTTTTGTTTTTCTACTCATGTATTGCACCGGATGGAACTGCTGATCTTCGGTATTCTTTTGTAGTAAAACAGCCCCATACCCGTACTTACACGCATCTGTATGTACCTCTGTTGTTGCTAAGGGATCATAAATTTACAGCACTGTTGCATTCACAAGCGCTGTCTTCAGTTGTTGACATGCTAATAGTTGTTCCTCGCCTAGCTTAAACTCTTCTTCTTTTCGAAGTAGATTTGTTAGTGGTCTCGCTACCACTGCATAATCTTTTACAAATCGCCTAAAGTATGATGTCAAACCCAAAAACTGTTGTAATGATTTTCGATCAGTGGGTATTGAAAAAATTTTCACTGCAAGTGTCTTCTCTTCAGATGGTCTAACTGTGCCATTTTCAATGACATATCCCAGAAAATTAACTTTCCGTTGTAAAAATTGGCACTTCTTCCACTTAATTTTAAGTCCGCTTTTTGACGCCTCTACTAAAACCCGTTCTAGTTTATTCAAGCCTTCATCTTCATCCTTGGAGGGAATAATGATATCGTCCATATAAATAACTAATGTCCCATCTTGGATTAAATCTCTGAGGACCGCAAACATGTATCTCGAAAAAACCGCTGGTGAGTTACAAATACCGAAAGGCACGTACAAAAACTCAAACTGGCCATTGTGTGTCACAAACGAGGTGTATTTCCTGGAATCTTTTTCAACAGACACATGGAAAACCCCATTCGCTAAATCTAATGTAGTGAAAACTTTTGATCCTTGCAGTCTTTCCAAAACGTCGTCAATCAGAACAATTGGAAAATTATCTGTTACAATTTTGTTGTTCAATTTCCTGTAATCGCAACATAAACCGTCTTTCTTTGAAACTAAAACAATTGGAGAAGAATACTCCGAGGTACTAGGTTGAATTATACCATCCTTTAGCCATGTTGCTATTTGTTCATCTATGGTACATTTATCTGTATATGACACTCGTCTCAGTCTATGATATACTCGGATATCATCCGAAAGTATAATTTTCATTTCGACAGCATATTTTTGATTTTTCTCCGGTATATATTCTTCGACCAGTGTATTTATTTTATCTGCATATATTCCCGGAAGATTCGCCAACTCCTCAACTTTCTCACTCCACAACTCTTCTACCTGGGCAGTCGCACAAATGTCTATGAACTCTTGTAGAAAATAATTATCGCGCTTATTTGTCTCTCTTCCATCTTCAACATCTTTGATTTCTTTGTATATGTGTTTATTAATATCGCTTCTCTTTCTAAATTCAGCTCCATTCACCCGCATGACGATTTCAACATCTTTAAGGATGCTGTTGCCAATTACTGCATCAAAACGCATGTCGCACTCTCTTACTACGTGAAACGTTTGGTCCACATAGATTCCATCAACTTCCACCTTCATATTGAAGCTTCCCATTGTTGTAATCTTACTATCTGCTATACCTACTAGATCTTTTTTATCCTTACTCAGTTTTACATTACATATTTTCCGCAATATATCGTATCTAATGAGACAAAGATCACATCCCGTATCAACCAATGCTACAAATGCACTGTTGTTGTAGAAAACATCTTAAAATATGAGTCTAACGCTCTGGTTTTGTATTGTGTTGACATTACCTCTCTCTGTTTTGTAATGCATATCTGTCTGTTCCGAGCTACTTCTACATTCAAATTCTCGATGTCCTTGTCTCTTACACTTGTAGCATCTATTCTGCACTTCCGGACAATCTTCAAAAATATGTGAGGTTATTCCACCTTTAAAGCATCGTTTTCTCGTATTTTCATCTGAGTGAGTTCTGTCTCGCTATGCTGCTTGCGTCTGTTTCGAAGAAGTCGATGCACCTCTGCTGACGACAATCTCTCTCCGAATTCGTCCAAAAGACAGTTTTTTAGCGTTGACCAGCTGCGTATTCCTGACTGACTTCTTATAAATAATTTGGCTGCTCCTGATAGCAGCTGCTTTGCGTAAACAAATGTCTACAAATCGTTCCAATTTACAGTTGAAGCGCTGTCCTCAAATTCAACAATCCACTGATTGATGTCAGGTGAACTCGTTCCAGAAAAAGAGGATACACTGTCTTCAATCAATATGTGCGTCCATAATGATGTGTAATAACAATTTTAAATTTTAAATAACAAAGAATGTAAATGATATTAAATTATTATGATAATTATAATATTATCATAAAAGTAAGTGTAATAAATTGTAAAATATTATTGTATTATATTAGATTTAAATAGTAGATGATGTTAATAGAGATTTATAAAGTATAAATCATACAGCAACTCTGGTCAACTTCTGCATCGACGTTTCAAAATGAACATCCACTCACCCAAGGAACTTTGCAATTGTTTTTGATAGCGGCGTTATCGTCCTCTTTTTTAACCAAGGCTGCTTAACCTTCTTCGTCTTGCCTTTCTTTATCTGACTTTCTTCAGCTGCACTGCTTCACAACTTCGTTTCAGCTGCTCTGCTTCAACTGACCTTCTATAACTCTTATATTTATTGCTCCTTTATTCCTTCTACTGTTGATCTTTCTAAAGCATGATCTTTCTTCTGGCTGTACATCTTATTTGAAGCGCTGCGTGCTCTCTCTCTGCGGATCACTCTGCGGGTTAACTTCAAGCGACGCTTAGTGGTGAACTTAAGTCTGTTGGATGCATTAGTGACACTTTCCTCGGATATCCGCGTTAAATAACTTTAGGTTGAACCCCCATGTAGGAATGTGCTATTCCAAATGAAACACTTATTTTTTATATACGTTACAAATTATTTATTTAATTTAATGTTTTCCCTTCAATATTTTAATTTTTAATACAATATATTTTATTTTCTAGTGATATTTCAAAAATTAATTACTATGTTTTTTAGAAAATTATTAGTTTGGTGTGGGTATTTCAATGTACAATATTATTGTATGTGTTCAGTGCGTCCTGTTAGACTCTCTAGTTATTCTTCTGGCTCCCAGTCCAACATGTTGTTACCAGACCCAAAAGTAATGTTTTGCATTCAATAAAATGATTCAATAAAGGTATTCCGGTATTCCGGAAGAGTGGTGCAACGGATAGATTTTACTATGGCGTTGTGCGGTGGATCTTTGTGCATATGAAGGTAAATTTAATGAATTGTATTGTTGGTTATTAAACGGTATTTCAGCATGTGGCAAGTTATACATATCATGAGCTGGATTAGGCATATTCGCCGATACGGGAACATATTCCGGTGTATACGAACGATGGAATTGATTTGATGCTTGGGCAATTATGTCTGAAGGATTTCTATACATTTGCGATGGAGTAATTTGCAATGATTCCGTGGATGTACGATATGCAGATATTGGTAAATAGGTTGAGCTTTCAGGAGACATAGTCGGTGTATGTAGAGTCGTAGACGCAGGTATTGGCAATGGCGCAAGCAAGGAGGTAGACATAGTTGTAGGCAAAAATGTGGACACAGACGCAGACATAGGCGTAGGCAAAGACATAGGCAAAGACATAGGTAGATACAGGTAGAGACATAGGTAAAGACATATGCGAAGATGTAGACAATGACGTAGGCAAACCCGTACGCAAAGTCGTATGCAAAGGCGTAGGCGAAGACGTAGAACAGGACATGATAAGTAGAGACGAAATCATACAAATAGGTAAGAACATGGACGAAGTCATATGTGATGACATTGGAAAAGATGCAGGCAAGGCGGTAGGCACATATGCTGTCTGAGATGCCGATATGGACGGTAAGAGGTATTGTTGATATTGACTGATTTCGACGCATCTCACTGAGAAAGTCGACCATACTGTCTAGCATTTTCTGAAGCATCAGAGATTGCATAGAGTGAATCCGCGTTATCTCATGTTGCATATCGAACACTTTTGGAATCGGCTTTTGCCCATCCATTGCAGTACGTTCGCAATGTCCTCCTACGTTGTATTGATTTATCTTACCGCAACTTCTGACGGGTTTTCTTTTTGCGGATACACATTGCTTACATCTGTGAATCCAATAGGCGACTGACTTCTGGTATCCCACCCAATAGAAACGTTTTCTGACTTCTTCAACCGTTTTATTAATACTCAAGTGACATCCATTGGATCCACAATGACATTCCAGTACTATCTCTTTTATTTTTGATTTTGGAACAACAATTAAATTTCGTGCAGATCTGCTATTTTCAGTTTCCAAAACACGGTACAAACAACCATTTTGTAGCTTCAGGCTTTGCCACTGCGCCCAATAAGCCCTGCTTATTGGACTGTTAGATGCTAACTCATTCCATAATGGCTTTCTTTGTTGTTCCTTGAACGTCCTAATTTTTGCGATGTCGGGGTCCTTCATTTGATCATTTCGTATTTGCTCTAGAGTCCATTGATCATCTGCCATGACATTTAACGAACGAATGTGAATTATGTTCGTCTTTTCTTTTTCCGTCGAGCATTCTCTGGATTCCATTTTACACACTCGTGCCGACACAGTGCCCGAATTTCCAAGATGACAACTGGTGTTATTCGGACTATCCTTAGATCTCTTTTCTGGTCTGTATCTCTTTGATGGTTGCACAATTTCACATTTTCGTTTTTCACGACAGTCGCGTGCCATATGCCCATATTTTCCGCAATTGTAGCATTTACCTTTCAATTGTGTGTTTCCGTTGGCTACATAATGTTCGGATTTAACGCAGGCTTTGGACGCTCTACTTACTCCTTGACATACATTTTTTCTCTCCTCATCTTGTACACGTGTCTCCGTCGCTGGTCGGCACAATGTAGACGCTATCTCCTGCGTAAGCGCTGTGGTGACCGTTTCCATAAATGTCACCTTTGGGTTGGTCATTGTTGCCCGTTTTGTCTCAGGATCCCGTATGCCATAAACGAATGCATTTATCTTGCACATTTCCAAGAAATCGCAGGTTGAATCGGAATACGCCAAGTGTGCAAGTCTCTCAACATCCGCAGCATATTCCTGCAGCGATTCGCAATTATTTTGCCTTCGGAACTTCAGCTGTATTCTGTAAATAGGTGCCATGTGGTCACTGCCGTATTTTCGTTGCAATGCACCCATGACCGCTGAATAACTATTTATGTCACTTTTTGGAACTGTCAGCAAAACTTCGGCTGCTCCTCCTTTAAGCGCCACGATAAGTGCGGCTACGCTGTCCTCATTATTCCATCGATTACTTACAGCCGTGGTCTCAAATTGCAGCTTGAAAATTTTGAACGCTGTGGTTCCATCATACATCGGCGATTTCAACCTCGTACCACTGGCAACATGCAGTGATGGACCACTTAGCTGTAGTAAATTTACATTTTCTTGTATTTTCTGTAGTTTTTTTTCGAAACCATTTTCCAATTTTTGATATTTCTCATCAGCGTTATTTTCCAACCTTTGAAATTTGTCATCAATACTCACTTCCATGTAATTTACATGTTCCTCAAGTTCATTCACTTTTGCATGGAGTGTATTAGAAACTTCCAGAAGCTGCTTAGAATGTTCCTGCATCTGATGCTCAATTTTTACTTGATGTTGGTTTGAATTCTCTAGAAGTTTCTGTTCCATTTTGCTGGAATTTTCTTGTAGTTCTGTTTTAAGCTGTTTTGAATTTTCTAGAAGTTTCTGTTCCATTCTGGTCGAATTTTCTTAAAGCTGTTTTGAATTTTCTAGAAGTTTCTGTTCCATTTTGCTGGAATTCTCTTGAAGCTGTTGTTGTATTGCTCCGAGCAACTGGCTCATATCAAAACTTTGGGACTGTACTTTTTGCTCCGTGTCCACACTTTTCGATGACGCTGTTGCAGCTTCCACTTCAAACTCGTGCTCTGCGAGGTCAATGCCTTGGTTCTCTAATTCTTCCATTAGACGCTTTTGTAGGTCTACTTTCGTACCTACAGTTGGAAGATTATGAATCGCCAGCTCCTTCTTTAGCTGGTCGACTTTAAGTTGTTCGAATTTAACCATTTTGTATCACAATCCCACTTCTGACACCAATGTTACGAAAATTCAGTCTACGGAAAACTGTTCTACGAGTTCGTATCGCTGGATTGTGTACAAAATAAAAATACTCTTATGTTTTGTTTAAATTATAACAATTAACTTTATTAATTCACTTTAATAAAAAACTTTACTAATAACAAATTCTAACAACTGCTGCATGTCCACAATTTAAATTGACATTTATCACACGAGCTGCACTCGACCACTTTACAATCACTGCTCCAGTACAGTGCCTCAGATGCGCGGCCTTATATACTGCATTCATCAGTTCGACACGTTTCGACAAGCTTCGACTTGTTTCGAGAACCTTCTACTCGTTTCGTGAATGACGCATGCTATTGGCATCTCATTCGCACTCATGTGTTTTAATGCGCTGATCTTCCATCTCTTTCTCGCACACTGCCTCAGTGCGCTGAATGATCTTCCGTCTCTTTCTAACACATTGCTTAGTGCGCTGAATTGTCTTGCGTCTCATTTATTATTGTTGATTGCTTGCACAGTGGAGCAAATTACCTCTTTTCGTAACAATAAGTCGGTTGCGTTGCTGACTGTGGGCGGCGGAGATCGGTTTACTGATGGCGTTCGATTCACGGATAACTCAAAAGATATTGCTGGCGGTACTCTTCTTAGCCTTTGACTAGTCGTTAATGTTGGCGAATAAAATTGTTTTTTAATCTTGACGTTTATTCTCTGAAATTATAATATGTTATAAAGACGTAGACACTAACAATAATTTTTCAAATTAAAAAATATTTGATAAAAAATTTCAATGATAATAAATTAACATAAATATTAAAAAAGGAAATAAGTGTTATTTTCATGGAGCTGGAATAATTTTTTACGCAGAACAAGAACAACGCTTGAGTTAAATAGATTTCACAACACTCAACGTAATATTTCAAACAACTTCCGAAAGGAGGAGGTGTGTGTACTGACTTAGAATGCTAAAGGTTGCTGACAACATTTATCAATATAAATGGCAATAACAGAAGTCGTATGGTAAATACACGAACCTTGAATTAATGATTTTATATATTGCCGCTAGGGAATGTTTGTGTATTATATGTATGAGGGGCTTATTGAAGTAACAGGCCAACAAACTTATAATATTAGTGTATACACACTCCTTATGGTTCTAAATCTGTACTAACTTGTTCTAAAACAGTTCCAAATTGGTTGCGTACAAACTACAACTCTATTCATTTTGACAATAACAACGGACTAAGGGGTTGAGAGAACCGAATTAGTTGGTTGAGCAAAGTGTTGGTTGGCGCAACATATCTCTATTCTGTGTGTGGTTTTAAAGGAGAGAAATAGTGATTTACAGCCAGATATTGTATCTTGATGTGAGTGGTCTCACATCGTCTGAGAAGTTGTATTTCATATCTTTACACATTCCGCCCTCGTCAAGCCCTTACGTTCATTTTAATGGATCTTACGTTCTACGACTCTCGAAAACATGTCGTGTTACCGGCAATCAAATTTCAGATAAAAAAATTAAAAAATTATTTAAAAGTTACGAATTTTTTAATCTGGCAATACTTATTACAAAAACAAAACGAGACTTGATTCGAGAAACGAATATCGAATATCGATTCGACAGCTGTTTTGAAAAAGTTGGCAAAATTGTGTTTGTGTGTATTTCATAATTTTTTCTAATTTGTATTGTAAATGGATTTTTTAGACGAAAAGAAATGTGCAGTGTAGGGATGCCCAACTCGCCTGCCCGCGGCTGACTGCACGAGCAATCGAGTGCTTGGCGAGGGGTATCCACGGGCAGAAGTGAGCGGGGATTGTCGACCGATTCTTAAATTTACTTTATTTAGTTATTTTTAATTAAAACACTCATAAAGATTGAGTTTATAATAAAAAAACAACATAAACAATATTTTTTGAACAGTACTTGATATATTTTTAAAGGATTTATTGCAATTGTGAAAAGTTCTAAAAATTTCCTATTATTCTATTTAATATAAATTTAAATGCCTCAAAATAAGTTTCAGATAAAAAAACAAACGTTAGTCAAAATTCTATTTTACATTAAATATTTTGTATTAAATGTGACACATTTAACAATTTATACTGGGGTGACTGGAGAACAAAGCAGCGCGGACCAGCTCGCATGAAGTCGCACGATCGACTGATAGCTTTCGCAGGTCACACGTACTTATATTCGCTGCACTCGCTCTAACTCTAAATATTCTCTCACCATTTCCGCTTCACCGATCTTCCCCTCGTGCAGCACCTTGCGTGCTGACGTCGTGTCCGTACGGGCTGAGTTGGGCATCCCTAGTGTAGTGCATTAAAAAATTATTTAAGATTGTTCTGCATCCTTTTTAGGTGCAATTAGTGCTTTGTTTCGTGAAAATGTTAGTGAACGGAGACAAAAACCAACTAACTTTATTCGACTAAATCTAATGGTTTAAAAATTTGCTTGTGGAACTGCCATGTTATACACACTCCTAATGTTTCTAAATCTGTATTAAATTGTGTGTACGTGTGTTTTGTTGTTCGTTGAGAAAACGTGTTTGTTCGGTAATAATTTTGTCATTTGCAAAATTAAAAATATTCAAATTGTGTTATAAAAAGTACAAATATTAACAAATAGTATATTAGTATATAAATTATTAGTGCAGTATATAATTTAATTGTTCCTGAATGTTTTCAAAAAATATTGTGAAAAGCCGACACGGATTTTTCATAAAAAAACCACAACAAAAAAAAATCAGTGCTTCTATTTTCAAACAGAATTCGACATGTTTTTTACAACTGCATTCGCGAATTCCTTACCTACGCTATGTTTTGTACTGACGTTGTACTGTAACTGTTCCAAACACAAAGCCAGCCTGGATCGTCTGGTTTAACGAC
Source organism: Dryomyza anilis (assembly GCA_951804985.1). Classification (NCBI taxonomy): domain Eukaryota; kingdom Metazoa; phylum Arthropoda; class Insecta; order Diptera; family Dryomyzidae; genus Dryomyza; species Dryomyza anilis. The sequence goes on from OX638135.1 coordinate 54,095,264, forward strand.
TTCTGGAGCAATTGTGGATTCACTGATGTTGTCACTTGTACTGAAACCAATTATTTATATATGCATTTATATAAATGTATATGAATTCAAATATTATAAATTCCTACTGTGCGTGTTTAAAGATTTTTAATAAAAATGAATAAAAAAAAAAATATATTTTTTTTCAGGATTTCTTTACAAAAATGTTTAGATATATTTTTATGCAAACATACTACTTTTTGAACTGAAACAACTGATATGAAAACATATCTGATCTGGAAACATATTTATATTCAGGTCGTTCTAATTCATGTTTTATTTTGGACATATTTATGTTTCGGTTAAAATATTTATTTTGTTTGGATGTAGGGGAGACCGGGGCTAAGTCGACACTTTTTTGTCAATGCTAATTTTGACCACCAAATCAATTACATAGAACAAAAATAATAATACAGTTGGATAGATTGATTCATTAGCTAAAAATGTTCCATAAGCTGTAAAGATCTACAATATTTAGTTTCCAAGAAACATTCAAATGAGACACAACCTCAAACATGCTTCTGAAAATAGGCTGGTCAACACTACCCACTTTTCCCGCGAATGCACATTTTTGATGATATCTTTCAATTGATTGAATCATATATTTCAAGATAAAACTATTCGTGCTGTTTTATTCCAGGCCCGCGAAATTGTTTGACCATTATTCATATTATTCACATTTTATCTATTGTTTGCAACAACTTCTTAAATCATGGTCAACTGATTGACAAATCTCATTATATTGTAAGAATGGACTATTTTGTAAAGCTCATTGAACAAAAAGTTTTATAAATTGTATTTTCGCGGAATCTACTTTGATCAAATGCTTATGTGTCGACTTTACTCCACGAGACTTAGCCTAATATTATTGGCATAAAAATTCAAATTGAATGGAAAAATAAAATAAAAATCAACACGATATGATAAGTGAAACCCTTACTACATAAAACTCACAACAAAATGTATAAATAATCAAAACTTTAATGGCAAGTACAAGTTTACTGCGTTATCAATATGTAACTTTTGGAGTCAAAAAACACATTTTATTACATAAAAACAGAAGTTCCAGCACAAAATGGATTTCTCTTCTTTGGTAAGAGTGGCATCTAATGTTACGTGTACAGTATCAATTTGAAGTTGATCTGACCATTCGCGTTTTAAAACAAATACTGTCTTTGCCCCGATGTCGACTTAGCCCCGGTCTCCCCTAGTAATTATTATGTTTCTATTAGAACATATACCATTTTAAGGGGCAACGTCAAAATGTTTTCTTAATATCATAATGTAAATCAGGTTCATTACAACACTGTTCAAGTCTCTATACAACACTGTTCACAAATGATTTATCAGGCAATAATATATTATGTTTACATAAAATTCCAAACATACATGTTAATGCCAGCAAAATTATGTTTGAGAGAGAGCCTTTTTTTTGCATCGTGTATAGTATCCACCATTTGAGTAAGTAAGTTTGCCGTAATGCAATAACGATTAAATGCCTAATTTTTTTAGAACAAGAAAGACACACGAAACAATTCTTTTTGCATTAACTTGATAAGCCACACAATTAAAAAAAAAATTAAAACTAACTAGTTTTTGACTTTCTAACATATTTAATTGCCCTATTATATGTGTCTACCACTAAATAATCACCGCTAAAAGAAATATCTTGATTACACTGTTCCACTATGATTCTTGCTGCGTATTCAGAATTTGCCCACCACGTCGAAATTTTGCAAAAATTCGTGTCAAAGTAGCAACAAATGCCATTTTTGGTACTTTATATCGCAATTTATCCCTCGATTGCGATTGCTACATGCTGCAGATGCAAATTTTATCAGAAAATAAAATATGACCCTGCCCTACGGATAATTGGCAAAAACTATCTGTGTCCCAGATATTGGTTTTTGCATAAAATTAAAAAGAAATTTGTGTTACCTAAAAAGTGTGTCGACAGAGAAATATAAGCTCTCATATTTTTTGATTAAATGTTTTTAACTTTATCTTACTCAAATTTTTGCTGAATATTTGTTCATTAAAATGGAGAGAAATACACGCAGCGTTATACAATGTCATATTGAAATAATGAAGGTGCAAAAAATGACAAAATTATTTTGCATGTGGTGTCCGCATTATAGAAAAACATGATAGGGAAAATATGCACTGCGTAATTATCTGGTGTGTATTTGATTCGGCAGGCTTAAACAATTGTATTACACACCCGCCTACAACAAAAGCTTCTGAGCGACTGAACTCAAAATTTTGAAAATTTGACAAACAAAAAAAAAAAAAAACGGCACCCTACAGTTAATCATTATTAAATTTAAATTGAATGTATTGTTTGGGAAATATATATTGCATTATCGAATGAATGTATATATATATATATATATATATATATATATATATATATATATATATATATATATATATATATATATATATCGTGACGCATTATTATGTTTAGCATGCACTATACCATTTCCAACTGAAATTGAGATTTTCCATTTGAAATTGAGAAAATACCAAATGAAATTGAGAAAGTTCCAAATGAAATTGAGATTATTCCATCCATTTTCCATCGAGAAAATTATAAATTAAATTGAGATTTTCATTTGAAATTTAGAAAATTACTAATTAATTTGAGGTTTTTCAAAATGAAAATAGAAAATTATAAATTAAATTAAGATTTTTCCATTTTGAATTGAGAAAATTACAATTAAATTTGAAATTTTCCATATGAATTTGTGGAAAATTCCGAATATAATTTCAAATGGAAAAATCTTAATTTCATTTGAAATTTTCTCAATATAATTTGCAATTTTCCCAATTTCAAATCGAAAATCTCAATTTCATTTGGAATTTTCCCAATATCATAGGAAATCTCAATATCATTTGGAATTTTCTCAATTTCAGTTGGAAATGGTGTAGTGCATGCTAAACATAATAATGCGTCACGAAATATATTTACATATATTTAATTATGTAGTATATATCATGGTTGAAGTATATACAGGTTAGTTCATCTAGACAGATAGTTGGAATACAGGATGTTGAGAATGTCAATAAAAAAATATTGAAAATAAAACAATTAATTGTCATTTTAAAATTTATTTAAATGTTATATTTTTTGCAAATAATTTTCATTATTTTATTAAAATTTCATTGCACAAATTGACACCCTGGCATTCTGTGGGCAATCATAAAATTGCACAAATTAACTATTTTACATTCTAAATACACGATGGTTCATTTTAAAGTCCTGGAGATCTTTAAACTGTTTTAAATGTTGTGTTTTGTTGATGTTAAAATTTTGAGATTTTGATAATTTTGTGAAATTGTAAACAAAGCATTGATGTTCTGTTTTAAATTTTTCGTAAACAAATGTTGAAACTATCAAACAGTTTTCAAAAAAAAAGTAAATGGCGCCTGAATTTTAGAGATGAATTAACCTGTATATACCCAGCAGATTTTAGAAGCACTTTGCAACCACTTTGGCAATTTATAATGTATTAGGGGAATCGCTCCAAAAATGGTTCCAGAAGTCGTTATTTTCGCAGGCGAAGTCTACACGAGCAAGTACTTTTCCGTCAGCTTCTAAGAGAAGCGAACGGAGAAGTACATCTCTATTAGCTTCTACTGCAATGTGTTGTGGAACCACTTTAAGTACTCTTTTTAAATTTCTCTCTTTACTGGTTGAAGAACTTTTCTCTCGGTTCCAAAAGACGTAGTTATGGAATAACGTCCGATGGAATGACTTTTGGAACTACTTCTTAAAATGGTTCCCATGGAATGACTTTTAGAACTACTTCTTAAAATGGTTCCCATGGGATGACTTTTAGAACTACTTTATAAAATGGTTCCCATTGAATGACTTTTGGAACTACTTCTTAAAATGGTTCCCATGGAATGACTTTTGGAACTACTTCTTAAAATGGTTCCCATGGAATGCCTTTTGAAACACCTTCCACATACTGTTTCCATAGAATACAAGTACAATAAATAAAATTGATCATTTAATTTTTAAAAAACTAATATAATCAGAAATATTTAAACTTTAAGGTATATTAACAAATTAAATATTTTCATGGACATTTTTGCTCCTGAACTTATTATATTGAGGTTGATATTCTCCAGCTATTATATGGACTTCCTACGCACCAACCATCTGAGCCATCGACACTACCTGTAGTATTAACATGTTAAATTATATTTTTAATTTATATAAAAAAGTACTTACTAAATATGTTTTATATCCAATGACACACATGTTTTTAAATGAATTGTTGATTTGATAAAATATTTCAAAGAGGTTTGATAGTTTTTGTATATTCTCAATTACATTCTAAAAGAAGCGAACGTGGAACGACTTTTTATCGGAACCCAATGGGAAGTTGTTCTCGTTGTTGTGCCGTCAGTACCAAGAGGGAAGTTATTCTAGAATCAGTTGTAGTAGAATTGGATAAAGAAGCATATCTCCGTTTGCTTCTACGCTCTCATTAGATGCTCAAAAACTGTATTCGCTTCTCGTATACGTTCCCCTAGAAGCGAACGTGGAACGACTTTTCATCGGAACCAAATGTGAAGTTTTTCTCCTTGCTGTGCCGTATGTACCAATAGAGAAGTTATCCTTGAATCAGTTGTTGTAGAATTGGATAAAGAAACATATCTCCGTTTACTTCTACGTACGTAGAATGACTTTTTATCGGAACCCAATGGGAAGTTGTTCTCGTTGTTGTGCCGTCAGTACCAAGAGCGAAGTTATTCTAGAATCAGTTGTTGCAGAATTGGATAAAGAAACATATCTCCGTTTACTTCTACCCTCTCATTAGATGCTCAAAACTGTATTTGCTTCTCGTATACGTTCCGCTAGAAGCGAACGTAGAATGACTTTTTATCGGAACCCAATGGAAAGTTGTTTTCGTTGTTGTGCCGTCTGTACCAAGAGGGAAGTTATTCTAGAATCAGTTGTTGTAGAATTGTATAAAGAAGCATATCTCCGTTTGCTTCTACGCTCTCATTAGATGCTCAAAAACTGTATTCGCTTCTCGTATACGTTCCGCTAGAAGCGAACGTGGAACGACTTTTCATCGGAACCAAATGGGAGGTTGTTCTTGTTGTTGTGTTGGTCAGTACCAAGAGGGAAGTTATTCTAGAATAGCTTGTTATGGAATTGGATGGAGATACAGAACTTGGTTAAATTCTCTCTCATATTTCCATATTCAACCGATAAATTTAAATTTGTGTACACTTTATAACTCTCGAATATAAAGTGATTCCTAAAATGATTTCACTAGAAGCGAACGTGGAACGACTTTTAATCTTTGCATTCCAAATAAATTTAGTTCTAGAAGTTGTTCTTTTCGGAACAACTTGCGATAAAATCTGCTGGGTACTTCAACCATGGTATATATTATCCAAACAATACACTCAATTGAAATTTAATAATGATAAGCTGTAGGGTGCTTTTTTTTTATTTTTTGTTTGTCAAATTTTCCAAATTTTCAGTTCAGTCGCTCAGAAGTATTCGGTGAAGACGGGTGTGTAATACACAATTTAAATCCTGTTAAGCCTGCTGAATTGAATACACATAAGATGATTACGCAGTACATACAGTTGGCAACTCTTAAGTGACGGACCGCGTATTTAAACAAGCTATCAAATTTCATAAGGATTTTAAGTGTTTACATTGTGCTTTTTATTCTAAATTGTGATTTGTGTCTATATATAGAATACACTGAAGTGTTTTTTATAATAAAACCGAAACCGGCTTCATTCAATAAGCAAATAAATTGATTCTTAATTGAATTTTACTCAAACAACAACAACGCTAAGTGAAAATTAGCAAACAAAAACTCCATAAATACGTCAATTTGTTTTATTTTTTATTCTCTCTTGCTCTCTTAATATATAAAAAGTTCGAAACTTTGACAGATTGCTGTTCTGTGCTTTTTAAAGAATCGAGCTTTTAAAAAAGTGAATACATCGCCATACCTGGAGTCCTACTTGTGATTGCATACTTTTAGGCTGCTTATTATTACTAATTATCAGTACTTTTTAAATTTTTCTGTATAATTTTGAAAAAATGCAGTGCTGTTATTCAAATTGTCATATAGAAGATGATTTCGAATCTTTAGTGCCGTGTTGGATATGTGAGGATTGTTACCATATTAAATGCGTTGGGCTCTCAGGAAGAGTTTTGGATCGAATAAATGATAATAAAGGATTACGTTGGTGTTGTAGTAAATGCAGAGCATCTGATGCAGAGCTTTACAAGATATTTAAAGCAACTAGGAACGGTTTCAAAGAGATTGGAAACGACCTAACAAAACTTTTAAACAAATATCAACATTATGAAACTTTGTTTAAAGAATTCAAATACCCTGAAGACCCTATTTTAAAAAACCCATCGCCGAAAAGAAAGAAAAACAATTTGAATTTACGAAGCTCAAAAAAAGATGATATAAAATATTATATATCATCAAAGATTAAATCGTGTGCTGATGTCTCAGTATATAAGTTCAATTTTCAATACTCGAGACAAAGATCATCATTTAAAATCAATATTCCCGAGGAATTTTTCGATGCCGTATTAGACATATCTTTTTGGCCACGAAATACTTTAATACATGAATTTATTTATAAAGCAAATCCTAGACCTTTAAATGTGGTGCATCTACCCACAAGGATAGAAAACCAAAACATTTCAAAAAACTAAATTACGACAAAAACAATTATATTACCATTTGCTATCAAAATGTTAGAGGACTTAACTCAAAACTGTGTAACTTGTATATTAGAAGTTTTAATTTTACAAATAAAATTATAGTGTTTACAGAGACTTGGCTTCGTGACAATGTTCTTAATTCTGAAGTCTTATGTAATTCCTATCAAATATATAGAAAGGACCGTTTGCATAATGTTGGTGGCGGTGTGATGATTGCTGTAAGCACATCCCTATCTTCTGAATATGTTCCTAATGTAAAGTATCATGATCTTGAATTTGTGTGGAAACTTTTTATAACGTGTTCCTATATTCCTCCGAACTCCGAATTATCTGTTTATTTAAGACATTGTGAAGCTATCAAAGATATTCATTCAAATTTAGAATCAAAAGACAGTCTACTAATTTTTGGAGATTTTAACTTACCTTTTGTTAGTTGGACATATCATGACGGATCAAATTATTTAACACCTGGCACTAGCCTTATTTGGATTAACGATTTTTTCGACGTGCTGTTTGATTTATCAGTAAATCAGGTCAACAATGTTTTTAATAAAAACGAAAGATTATTGGACCTTATATTTATCGACAACAACATTATAGACTCATCTGTAAACCGAATCGATCCTCTCTCAATTCCTGAAGACAATCATCATCCTACAATAGAACTTACTATTCAACTGGAAAATAAATATACTACATCCGGGCAATCTAAACCCAAGTACTCTTTTTGTTTTAAGAAAACGAACTATATGAAATTGAGCAAGCTAATCTCTGAGACTGACTGGAATTTTATCTATGAAGGCACTGATGTCGATTACGCAGTATTTCTCTTTAACAAAATGCTGCACAAATATTTTAAAACTTGTGTTCCGAGGCAACAACAATTATCCAATTCCAATAGACCTTTATGGTTTACACCTGAATTGACAAGCTTAAAGAATCAAAAAGATAGACAATTTAAAAAATTTAAAAACAGCGGTAAATCCTACGATTATACTCGATATTCTCTTACTCGGTATAAATTCCATTCACAGTGTTATAATAATTACATAAACCAGTTTAAATATAATATTAAAAGAAATCCAAAATCTTTCTACGACTTCATTAACGCGAAACGTAAAATATCTGCATTTCCGCCTAAAATGAAATTGAATGACGATGCCTCATCTAATGAGTTCGAAATAGCAAATATGTTTGCGAAATTCTATAAATCTACGTATTCCACAAAGCAGTATAATAGCAATCTACGATATCCACACAGTATTCCTCAAGCAAACTTTATTAACATACCTGTTCTTGATCCAGAAACTATTTTATCATATTTAAAATCTATAAAGATTTCGAACTCTCCAGGCCCAGATAATATTCCTAGCTGTATACTAAAGTATTGTGCCAACACTTTGTGTTTTCCCCTTACTGGGATTTTCAAGTTGTCTTTAAGTAAAGGAATATTCCCTGACGTATGGAAAGAATCATACATAAAACCTTTATTCAAAAATGGCAGCAAATCGGATATTACTAATTACAGATGTATAGCTAAACTAAGCGCAATACCAAAAGTATTTGAACACATTATTACAAACCAACTTTATCACAGTGTTAAACCGATAATATCATCAGCCCAACACGGTTTCATAAAAGGCAAATCTACCAGCACAAATCTTCTTGAATTTACATCAAAGGTTATACACGGTTTTACAAATGGACTTCAAACTGATGTGATATATACGGATTTCAGTAAAGCATTTGATATTGTAAATCATGATTTGTTATTAGCAAAACTTGATATTATAGGATTTCCATCTATTCTTCTATTATGGATCAACTCTTATTTAAAAAGCAGAAGACAGAGAGTGCTTTTTAAGGATACCCTTTCTGATTTTATACCTGTCGCATCCGGAGTCCCCCAAGGGAGCCACCTAGGGCCACTATTTTTTATTCTTTTCATTAACGATCTTCCCTCTATTATAAGTCATAGCGAAATACTATTATATGCTGATGATGCCAAGCTTTATCTGTCATATAAAAACCCTGAGCATCACTTATACTTACAGGATGACCTATGCAAAGTGGTTGAGTGGTGCAACTATAATTGCCTTAAACTTAATATAAAAAAGTGCAAACAGATGACATTTACACGTAAAAAACTTGATTCAGTTACCGTATTTAAAGACCTTGGTGTAACTATGGACTCGAAGCTACGTTTTCACACTCACATAAGCCATATGATAAACAAGGCAAAAGGAGTGCTAGGATTAATGAAACGTTGGGCAAAGGAATTTGATGATCCTTATACAACTAAATTATTATACACCTCACTTGTACGGCCAATACTGGAATATGCATCCGTAGTATGGAATCCCCATTACAATGTATATATCGATATGATTGAATCAGTGCAAAAGCAATTTTTACTATTCGCACTTAGAAATCTCCATTGGAATCCAAATATTAACCTTCCATCGTATGAGAGCAGACTTAAACTACTTCGCCTTCCAACTTTAAAAAGTAGACGCACAATGCTAAATGTAACATTTTTGCATAAACTTATAAACGGTGACATACATTCTATATATTTAATAAATACAACGACATTTAACATTCCATCCCGTACGTCTAGACATTATAAGCCTTTACATCTATGTTTATGCAATACAAACTTCTCACAGAACAATCCGTTTCGTTGTATTTGTAATGACTTGTATTTGAATAACCTATATCATCTTATATTACAATGTGACTCCACTGACATTTTAAAACAATTAATACTTGACCATTTAAATAAATAAATATACACTTAAATAGGTGCCAGCTGATGATACTAAATCTGTAGCTGAATTGAATCACAGGACAGTCTGGACTGTTGCTGCCGGTCACCATGTCCGTTCGATACACGGACGAGCCTCTCGGTCGGTTGGGCGGGTATGTGGGATCGCAGGGATTCGTCGATAAAAAAAAAAAAAAAAAAAAAAATGCGGACACCACATGCAAATAATTTTGTATTTTTTTGCACCTATCCAGCAGATTTTATCGCAAGTTGTACCGAATAGAACAAGTTCCAGAACTACATTTATGCAGAATTCAAAGATAAAAAGTCGTTCCACGTCCGCTTCTAGTGATATGATTTTAGGAATCACTTTATATTCGAGAGTTCTAAAGAGTACACAAATTTGTATTTATCGGTTAAATATGGAAACATGAGAGATAATCGAACAAAGTTCTGTATCTCCATCCAATTCAATAGCAATCTATTCTAGAATAACTTCTCTCCTGGTACTGAGGGCACAGCAACGAGAACAACTTCACATTGGGTTCCGATGAAAAATCATTCTTCGTTCGCTTCTAGCGGAACGTATACGAGAAGCGAATACAGGTTTTGAGCATCTATTGACAGCGTAAAAGCAAACGGATATATGTTTCTTCATCCAATTCTACAGCAACTGACTCTAGAATAACTTCTCTCTTGGTACTGATGGCTCAGCAACGAGAACAACTTCAAAATTGGTTCCAATAAAAAGTCATTCTACGTTCGTTTCTAGCGGAACGAATACGAGTTTTTGGGCTAGGACTGTGCGATTAATCGTTTTAACGGAAATTCTGATTAATCGTAATCACGATTAATCAATTATTCGATTAATCTTTTTTTTCAATTAACCGAAAATACGATTAATCGGTTAATTATAACTTTCAATTAATCAAAATTAAAATAATTTTTATTAGAGAACATAGAAATTCAACTAAAAACTTTATTTTTCTATTAAAAAAATATGTAATTTCATATATAAATACCAAATTAGATGCGTAGCAAGTAGAATGACGTTATTTATACTCATGCCAAAAACAATTAATCGTATTTCAATTAATCATATTTCTGAATAACCGATTAATCGTTATTTTGAATAATCAAAAAATCTAATTAACCGATTAATCGTATTTTGGGTTAATCAAAAAATACGATTAATTGAATAATTGATTAATCGTGATTACGATTAATCAGACTTCCCGGTAAAACGATTAATCGCACAGCCCTATTTTGAGCATCTAATGAGAGCGTACAAGCAAAGGGAGATATGTTTCTTCATCCAATTCTACTGCAACTGATTCTAGAATAACTTCTCTCTTGGTACTGACGGCACAGCAACGAGAACAACATCACATTGGGTTCCGATAAAAAGTCATTTTACGTTCGCTTCTAGCGGAACGTATACGAGAAGCGAATACAGTTTTTGAGCATCTAAAGAGAGCGTAAAAGTATACGGAGATATGCTTGTTCATCCAATTCTACAACAACTGATTCTAAAATAACTTCTCTCTTGGTACTGTCGGCACAGCAACGAAAACAACGGTGCCCGGACATAACCCCCACGGACATAACCCCCAATTCGAATTGGGGGTTATGTCCGCCGAGATCCGCGGACATAATCCCAAAAAAATATTCGGTCATAATACCCAATCGATTTTGTTGCTTAAGTCCGCGTTACTATGCGTACATAAACCTCTAAAAAATATGTTATCATGCACAAATTCATATTTGGCCTTCGGCGCTTCAGTTTCGCATAAATTCAAAAAATATCAAAATAAAAATATATCTTTGTTTTATTCACTAAAGTAAAGAATGAAATTTTATTCACAATAAATCGCGCGATTTTTTGGAAATAAAATTTCACCTGCGGTGCATAAATTCACATAAATTCACATAAATTCAAAAAATACCAAAATAAAATTTTATATTTGTTTTGTACATTAATGAGAAGAACAACATTTTATTTACAAAAAGTTTTAGTTACAAATTTACAAAAAATTGTGTTTAAAAAATATCAAGAACAAACAAATTAAACAAAATAAATAAATTCGATTTAAAAAAATTCAAAATATAAAATCGGACATAAATGGGGGTTATGGCCGAATTCATATTTGGACATAAACCCCAAATTCGAAATTCGAAAAATTGGGGGTTATGTCACGGCACTGAGAACAACTTCACATTGGGTTCCGATAAAAAGTTGTTCCACGTTCGCTTCTTGTAGAATGTATTTCAGAATAATCAAAAACGTTTCAAAACCTCTTTGAAAATTTTATTTAAGAAAAGTAATGTTGACATTTCAAACAAAGTCAATCGTGGCATAGGATATTTAGCTAATTTAGTAAGTACTTAATAATTTAATTATAAAATATTATAGTTAATAGTTTTATTTTTTAATACTACAGGTAGCGTCGATGGCTCAGATGGTTGGTGCGCAGGAAGTCACTATCATGGATGGGGACAATGAACATCAATAAAAAGAATGAACATCAAAAGACAGGAGCAAACATTGCCTTCAAAATATTTTATTTTGCAATACTTTTTAAACATTCCTGATTACATATAATTTAATTAATTAATAAAATTTAACTGCAAAATGTTATTTAGATTTGTATGGTATTGTTCAAATACATATATATATATATATATATATATATATATATATATTTGTATTCTATGGAAACAATGTTAGAAAGTGGTTCCAAAAGTCATTCCATTGGAACCATTTTAAAAAGTAGTTACAAAAGTAATTTCATCGTACGTTATTCCATAAATACAACTTTTGGAATCGGGAGAGAAGTTGTTCTACGAGTAAAGAGAGAAATTTGAATAGAGTACTTAATGTGGTTCCACAACACATTGCAGTAGAAGCGAATGGAGATGTACTTCTCCGTTCACTTCTCTTAGAAGCTGACGGAAAAGTACTTGCTCGTGTAGACATCGCCTACGATAATAATGACTTCTGGGACCGTTTTTGGAGCGATTTTCTTAATACATTATAAATTGCCAAAGTGGTTGCAAAGTACTTCAAAAATCTGCTAGGTAGCATCACTAAATTATTTCAGTATGACATTGTATAACGCTGAGTGTATTCCCTCCATTTTAATGAAAAAATATTCACAAAAAATTTTAGTAAGATATAGTTTAAAACATTTTTTCAAAAATTTGACAGCATCTAAAATTAAAAAAAAAATAATTATGAGAGCTTAGGGAATTGTGATAGATTACTCTATCGACACACTTTTTAGGTAAGACAAATTTCGTTTTAATTTTACGCAAAAACTAATATCTGGACACAGATATTTTTTGCCAATTATCCGTAATGCAGGGTTCATATTTTATTTTATGATAATGTTTGCATCTGCAGCAGGTCGAAATCGAGAGAAAAATTGAGATAAAAAGTAACACAAATGGCATTTTTTGCCACTTTGTCTGCAATGTTTGCAAAATCTCGACGTGGTGGGCAAATTCTGAGTACACGCTGCAAAAAAAGAGCTCTCCCAAAAATAAATTTGCAGGCATTACATATATCATATATTTGCAGGCATAACAGATATCAATATGCAAACAAAAATATTATTGCATTGCAAACCGTTACCAGCCAAACATATATTTGTTTTCGTTCAAACGTATTTATGTTCAGGATGAATAATTTTCGCCGTCCTTGCAAACATATATATATATATATATATATATATATATATATATATATATATATATATATATATATATATATATATTTATATATATATTTATATATATATATAAAATAAGCTTATATAAGTAGTATCATAAAACTTGAATTATAAAAGAAAACATAAATATTAATAAAATATGAACTTCATTTGGACCGAATGCTTATTCCCATGTCAGATTTCCTTAAGAAGAGAGCATTTGATTGGTGGAGCATTAAGAAGGGCACCATAATCACGTGGTCAAAGTTCAAAGAAGAGGCAGAGAGATTTTTAATGTCGGCCTGATCAGTCTGAAGAAGCAGCATCCGCGCCTACGGCATCACGATTATACAGACCATATTTATGTTGGTCTAAGGCCGAATTATTGGTTATTTGTCCGCCGTTCAGGATACACGTCGTTATTCGAATTAATGAGCTTTACAGATGAGTATGAGTTCATTCGATCAGAGGAAGCCCGGCATTATCAACCACATACGTACCACGGTCTTCTCCATGAACCTATACAATTCGCGGAATATTTCAGATGAGTGCCCTAGAAATTAACAGCAACACCGGCATAGACGAAGTTCATCTGAGAGTGACTATTTGTGTTGTAAGCCAACAACGTGGTAATGAATGTCCTTATCGATACGGGTGCCACAATGTCTTACATTGGTGATGTGATCCGACACACGCTTCTGCAATATGAGATCCGTAAACCAAGGAGTGCAACTAGCCGATGGTACCACCATGTCCAGTCAGGAACAAAGAATGGCTTTGACGAACTACATTGGTTCGCTTATCTTCCAAATATGACGGAAGAAGTATGTTTGGTATGGACATATTACGAAAAATGAATCTAAATTTTTCGTTATTAGGAAACCACTTACGGGAAAACCAGTCGATACCAGGGATAACCTGATGAAAGTGGAATCCTATAACATATATTACTGTAAACGAGAAACATTTATCATATCAGATAACAAACCACAGAACGTAAACCGCAGGAACATGTTAACCTAAGGCTGAAAGCCATGATCGCACATCAGGCAAATGTAAAACATATCACATGTGATAATGCTCACTCAGAGATGGTTTTCGCCAGTAACACCTCTCGCCACGACACTACCAAGAATATTCCTGCAGAACTAGAGTGTGGCCAACATATGCCTTGGTGGTATATTAATAGTCAAGGCGTTACCCTCAAGTAATCTGAAGGAAGTATGAACCTCGCAAGCTGGTCCTGAAAAATGCATATAAAGCATCGCAAATACAAAATACAACAGTATGACCTCCGAAAAACACCAAGGAAACATCAGCAGACGTCAGCAATTAAAAAATTTGGCACAAAAACGGAAACCTCGATATGAAGGGTCTTTTAAAGTAAATCAGTCAGATAATAAATAAATAAATAAATAAATAAATAAATAAATAAATAAATAAACAAATAAATACCTTCAAATGTACCTCTCTTAAAAAAAGGAAGGCAAGTACAAAACAATGTTCACATTATAGATTTGAAACCTTTCTCTAAAGACACGGATGAGGACAAAGGGCAGAAAAACAACGGAATATCTATACCCGAAATTAAATTAAAGTAATAAATAAATAAATAACTAAATAATTAAATAAATTAATAAATATTCAATACATTATTAAATAAATTAGTATTACAAATAATAATAACTAAAAAAAAAGAAAAAAAAAACAAAATATATCAATAAATAAACAATTATATAGGTAATTCCAAATCAAATCGACAGGGTTTTCATTTTTTTTCTTCGATTTTCGTGATAATTATTTTATGGCTTTGAATATATAAAGTTGATTTTTTTCGAAATTCGAAAATTTCACAAAATTATGATGCTTCATAAAAACACTACTTTTTCTTATAGAGGTAACTTCGAAAGACATTATTTAGGTCAATAATGTTGCTAAAAAGATATTTTTGGTGTCTATTATGCTAAGAAGTTTTTGATTCTTTTTATAATTCAACTTATAATTATTAAATTATTGTAAAAATTTCGAACTCGAATTTCGGCAAAACCAGCTATTTTGATTTGGCTTTATTTTTTTCGAAAATTAGTTCTATTATTTCTAAATATTTTATTTGAAATCCAAAAATATCCATTTAACAACATTATTGACCTAGATAATGTCTTTCGAAGTTACCTCAATAAGAAAAAGTTGTGTTTTTTTGAAGCATCATAATTTTGTGAAATTTTCGAATTTCGATAAAAATTCATATTATATATTTATTTTATATATTCAAAGTCATAAACTTAATTTAACGAAAATCGAAGAAAAAAATTTAAAACCCTTTCGGTTTTATATGGAATTACCCATAGAAAAAAACAATAACATCTACCGAATCCAGGACACACTTTTACCGTGTCCTGGAACTCATTAGGCCGAGGATATCTTTATCTTTGTGTATTCGGCTCTGGTGGTCAAACACTACATTATCGAAGCCAGGACACTCTTTTACCGTGTCCTGGAACTTCTTACGCGAAGGATATCTTTATCCTTGTGTATTCGGCTCTGGTGGTCAAACACTACTTGATCGAAGACAGGACACACTTTTTTACTATGTCCTGGAACTCATTACGCCCAGGATATATTTATCCTTGTGTATTCGGCTCTGGTCTTTACGCCGTACGTGATCGAAGCCAGGACACACTTTTTACCGTGTCCTGGAATTTATTACGCCGAGGATATCTTTATCCTTGTGTATTCGGCTCTGGTGTTCACGCACTACGTGACCGAAGCCAGGACACACCTTCTGGACAAGAGAAAGACAATATTATAAGATATATTAATTGGCAGCACCATCTCAGAATTTGATGAAATTTAAAAGTGTAGTGAAACAACATAAAATGAAGATATTGGAGAATTTTCAGCTTCGTAAATGGTGTGGTTTCTGAAATTTGGTGGTTTACAATTTGAAAAAAACTGTATAAAACTCATTAAGGTGGTGCAAATCAATTGAACGTAACTTAAGCTATAGTGAACCAAAATAAAACACAAAGGTCTCATTTTAAAGATATTAAAATTGCCAAAAAGATATCTTACAATACCATACATATCATACATACCATGTTGATTTAATAGTGGTCAGTTTTAAACAAAGTATATTTCAAAAGGACATATCTCAAAAAAAAAATGCTAAGTAACAAATTATTCTGCCCTACATTTATTTTGGTCTAGTTAAACTTGCAACATTTAATAGATGTATTTTTGTTGCTGATTCTGAAAATGGCATCAGATTTGTCCAATACCATCCAATTTTTGAGATATTGCCCATTTCAAAAATTCCAGTCTATATCTCAAAAACTAGAGTACATTTGACAAATCTTTCGCCATTTTCGGAATCAGCGATTTAAATGAATTTAAAAAAGACTACAACTTTAACAACACCAAAATAATTGTTGGGCAGAATAATTTTTACTGAGCATGTATGTAACAAAAAATATTGATATATAAAAAAAAAAAAAATTTCATACAAAATTTTCAACATTCTACAACTTTTTTATATATAACTTCTGAACCCGTGATTTTACCACTCTAAATAAAATCATAAATAATAGATAAAAAGTTAACCTTGAACATATATTAATTTTTTGAAATTTACTTTGTTTAAAACTGACCACTATTAAATCAACGTGGTATAGAAATTGTAAGACATCTTTTTGGCAATTTTATTATCTAAAAATAAGACCTTTGTATTTTATTTTGGTTGACTACAGCTAAAGTTACGTTTAATTGATTAGCACCACCTTTGTGGTTTTTATACAGTTTTTTCTAACTTTAAACCAATAAATATCTGAAACTACACCATCTGGGAAGTGAAATTTGGTCAATTTATAAATTTTATGTTGTTTCACCACACTTCCAAATAAATTCTGAGATGGTGCTGCTAAAATTTGAATTTTTCGATTGGTTTGATATGGAATGAATATATGAGTCAATCTATCTATACAGTACCCGAAATATTGATAGGTTCACTTATACATTTTGGTATTTCAATATTAAATTGTTTTGTTCAGTCTTTAATAGACGCGTCTGTATAAATAACGGTAAATCAACAAGTTTAAACCGGTTCTGAACTTGTTGTGAGTAGATGTGAGACATTTAGTGCGATTTTGTCATCAAAGCCTTCAATCAGTGCTAACAAATTATAGGTTCGAGAATTAATTTACTGGTATCTTGAATAAAAAAAATAAATTTTTCGATTTTGTTGATTGCGTTAACAAGTTTAAGGTAAGTTGTGAATAATACTTTGAAATTATCTTTTAAATGTTTGCTTCTTAAATTCATTTCCTAGAATGCCACGAGGAACTCGTCTTTCATCGGAAGAAAAGGGTAAAATTTCGGCGTACAAGGATGAATGCTTATCCAATCGTAAAATAGTCAATCATTTTTTAAACGTAGGACAAAATTATGGAACAAAAAAAAGTAGTGGCCGACCGTCTACCATATATTCTCGTCAAAAAAAATTAATTATTCGTAAAGCATCGACTGGAAAAATGTTTGCATCGGATATTAAAGCTGATATGAAGTTAACGGTATCTACCAGACGTGTTCAGCAAAAAAAATTTTAGGGCATATCTTTTGGGAAGACCATTTAAAAATTATACAGATCATCAGCCCCTAAAGGGTATAGCAAACTTAAAAGATCAGACATCACGTCTTGCGCGATTCCGACACAAATTATCGGAATATGATTTCGAAATTCATTATAAACCGGGAAAAAGTAATTTAAACGCTGATGCGCTTAGCCGCATACCGAATAATACTGAAGAAGTACAAACACGTTGTAGTAGTGCAAACACGTTCAAAAACCATGAAAAGAGACAAGGAAGACGATAAGAAACAGTCAGAATGTGATCCTGACGATTTCATAACAAAGGAAAATGACAATATTGTAGCAATTACTTTTAAAGCGTTTATTTAATGTTCATATATAGTACAATGTTTAATCTTAAACATAAGCGACTTGACGGTGCAACGCGTATAATGCGACTGTACTGTTGCCGCTGTCTACGATAGGTATCTTACATATATGTTATCTGAAATTTATTTGCCAGTGTTGCCTCAACTCCGTCCTGACCTGTTACCGTCCCGGTTACTCTTTAAATAATAAATTGCTGATTTAAGCCATGGTTTTATGTTAGCCACTTCCCAAATACCCTCGTAAGGAATTTGAGTTACTTGAAATCCTTCTACATCTTTTACTAAATATCTATCGTGCCCTAGTACTTTTTTTATTTCGTAAGGTCCCTTGAACTTTGGTGCTATTTTTTTTGTTACCCCTGGGGTGCTGATGAAATTTTTGACCATAACATAATCTCCTACCTTGTATATTTTTGCTACTTTTCTGCTATTATCTACCAAATTTTTGTTGTAATTTTGTAGTTTTAATTGTTTTTCCACTGCCCTCGATCTTAAATTGTACACATTCCTATCTTGATTGTTTTCGTTGTTTTCATTTAAACATTCGCCTAAGAAATCAATAACTTTTCCTTTTTGTTTCACTCCAAATAAAAGTTCACTGGATGATGTTCCTATGCTACGATGAACTGTATTATTCATTGAGAACTCAATAGCGGGCAAAATACTATCTAGACTTGCTGTATGATTCCCACTAGCTGACTTTGCAATCATTTGTGCCAAACTAATGTTTATTCTTTCAACCTTTAGCTTGTGGTGAACCTGTTGCTATCTTAATATGTCGAACATTATTTGTCTCAAGAAATGTTGCAAAATCTTTTGATGTAAAGCTACTACCTCTGTCGGAAATTATAATTTTTGGACGACTGAACGAATAAAAGTATGATTTTAGTTGATTTATAACCTCTGTACTATTTGTAGTACGTACAGGGAATAATTTAACAAATCTCGTAAAGGCATCTACTACCAAAAATACATATTTCTTTTTTGAATTATTCAACGACACTGGGCCATAATGGTCTATATTAGGGATGCCCAACTCAGCCCGTACGGGAACAACGTCAGCCCGCAAGGTGCTTGGTGAGGGGAACAGCGCTGAAGCGGAAAGGCTGAGAGGATTGTTAGAGTTTGAGCGAGCACAACGAATATAAGTTCGTGTGAACTGCAAAAACTCTCAGTCGATCACGCTGACACCGTTTCCCAATACATGCACTGAAAAATTAAAATATTTGAAGTGGAGTGGAAATATTAATTGTTGTTTGTTAATTTTATAGAGAAAACAAGAATACATGTACTTCGAGGAATGTACAATAGAGATAGTTGGTTTTGTCTTGAAAGAAAATAATATAAATTTAATAAACCATATATTAAGAAAATGCACTCATTTTAAAAATACATATTTTTGAACTATATATTTAGCATATATTTATATATATTTGTCATACAACATTATTCATATAATGTTGTATGAATTATTATAATGAATTATTATAATGAATTATAAGATTAAATAAATCTAAACTATGTATCGTAAAAATAAATTTTATTCAGTGTAAACCCACAGTCATTTGTAGCAAATAACCCAGTAGAAATTGTGAAATAGAATTTTTGACAAATTTTTTTTTAAAATCTGAAATAAAATTATTACAAAATATTTATATATAATGTTAATTTATTTATTTTCCGGGGGAGGTCGCCAGCTTATGTTTGTAGTTTTGCGTGATTCAAAAAAAATGAAGATGTTTACATTCACAATTGGAACCTACAGTTTAAAAATACTTCTAGTACCGTTTAAAATATGTTTAAGTTGTTTTTTATTAGATACATGTAAATCATGAGTGGTTTAATTAAATGTATAAAAAAGTCAATATAAGAAATAGTCAACAATTTATATTTCGTACTGGGGTTGCATGCGTAGAATTGAAGTCGACTGCACACAGTGGAACATAGTATTTTAAGAATGATTTAAATATTTATATTATTATTTATCATTGTATATTTTATATAAGAACGATTAATGTATGGTATAATAAATATTACTTACTTACTTAAATGGCCCTTACAACCGTGGATCGGTTTTGGCCGCTGAGATGAAGCCGCGCCAGTCGGATCTGCTTTGCGCGCGCTGACGCCAGTTAGAAATACCAAGCGTTGCCAGGTTGTCCTCAACTTGGTCTTTCCAACGCAAATTTGGACGCCCTCTTCTACGCTGTCCACCTTCGAGTTTCGATTCAAGCACCTTCTTGGCTGGAGTGTTTTCATCCATTCGTTCGACATGACCTAGCCAGCGAAGCCGCTGGATCTTGATGCGCTTGACTATGTCAATGTCGTCGAATAACTCATACAGCTCGTGGTTCACCCTGATTCGATACTCGTTAGCAAAGCAGATAGGACCAAAGATTTTACGGAGAATCTTTCTCTCGAACGCTCCCAGTACTCTCTCATCGGTGGTGGCCAGCGTCCATGTTTCTGCACCATAAAGTAGGACGAGCATGATGAGTGACTTGTAGAGCGTTATTTTTGTCCGGCGAGAGAGGGCTCTGCTTCTCAATTGCCTACTGAGCCCAAAGTAGCACCTGTTGGCAAGAGTTATTCTCCGTTTGATCTCCAGGCTGACGTCGTTGTTGCTGTTTACGCTGGATCCCAGATAGACGAAGTCCTTCACAATGTCGAACTTGGGGGTGTCAAAATCAGCTTTTTGTCCAAGACGCACGGACTCTTTTTTGCTTGTTGACACAAGGAACTTCGTCTTGTCCTCGTTCACCGCTAGACCCATTCGACGCGACTCTTTCTCCAATCTGGAGAATGCTGCGCTGACTGCTCGTGTGCTC
Organism: Dryomyza anilis; assembly: GCA_951804985.1. NCBI lineage: Eukaryota > Metazoa > Arthropoda > Insecta > Diptera > Dryomyzidae > Dryomyza > Dryomyza anilis. The sequence goes on from OX638135.1 coordinate 54,116,267, forward strand.
CTGCCAATGATATCAATATCGTCGGCATATGCGAGCAGCATGACACTTTTGTTGAGGATAGTGCCGCTTTGACGGAGTTCGGCAGCTCGAACTATTTTCTCCATCAATAAGTTAAAAAAGTCGCACGATAGGGAGTCACCCTGTCTGAAACCTCGTTCGGTATGAAATGGCTCGGAGAGGTCTTTTCCTATTCTCACTGAGCAACGTGTGTTGCTCAGGGTCATCCTGCAAAGCCTTATAAGTTTCGCAGGTATACCGAACTCAGACATTGCGGCGTATAATCGTTCCCTTATCGGAGTGTCGAAGGCGGCTTTATAGTCGACTAATAGGTGGTAGGTGTCGATCTGTTTTTCTAGGGTCTTTTCCTGGATTAGGCGCAATGTGAAAATCTGGTCTATGGTGGACTTTCCAGGTCTGAAGCCGCACTGATAAGGTCCAATCAGTCTGTTGACGATGGGCTTCAGTCTTTCACATAATACGCTCGATAGAACCTTGTATGCGATATTGAGTAGGCTGATCCCACGGTAGTTGGCGCAGATAGTGGGATCCCCTTTCTTAAGGATTGGGCAGAGTACACTGAGGTTCCAGTCACTTGGCATGCTTTCATCCGACCATATTCTGCTTACGAGCTCGTGCATGCTCTCTATTAGCTCTTCGCCTCCGGTCTTAAACAATTCAGCAGGCAGGCCATCAGCACCTGCGGCTTTGTTGTTTTTCAGCCGAGCAATGGCTGTTCTGATCTCGTCATGGTCGGGTGGCGGAATCTCAACGTCGTCATCAAGTACTGTGGTTGCCGGGTTTGCTTCTCTATCGGTGGAATTGAGGTCATCATCACCGGTCAGCAGTTTAGAGAAGTGATCCCTCCATATTTTCAGTGTGCTCTGGATATCTGTTACTAGATTTCCGTTCTCATCTTTACAGGAAGAGGCTCCGGATTTTGAACCTCCGGCTAGGCGTCTTATTTTCTCGAAGAATTTTCGAGTCTCATTCCTGTCCCCATGCATCTCAATCTCCTCACACTCACGTCTTTCTGCCTCGCTTTTTTTACGCCTGAAAAGACGTCTCTCTTCCCTCCTCTTCTCTTTGTATCGCTCCTTCGCAGCTCGCGTAGCTACTGACTGCAGGGTGGATTTGTACGCAGCGTCTTTCTCTGCAGTGGCCGCGCGACACTCTTGGTCATACCACTGATTCCTCAGGGGGCGTTGGAATCCAAGCACCTCTTCGGCAGCCGTACGCATAGAGCAGGAGATATGATTCCACTGCGCGCTTATATCATCGAGAGGAGGAGTGCTTTGTCTAAGCAGGTGTGAGAGTCGAGTGGAAAAGGCTTGCGTTGTCTGTTGTGATTGCAGCTTTCCGACGTCTAGCTTTCTCTGCGTTTGGTTCCGTACGTTCTTCGCAGCGCTTAAGCGTGTGCGGACCTTGGCTGCTACAAGGTAATGATCCGAGTCCACATTGGCACCTCGGATAGTGCGTACGTCCATCACGCTTGAAGCGTGCCTTCCGTCAATCACAACGTGATCAATTTGATTTCGAGTTTTTTGATCGGGCGACAACCATGTGGCCTTGTGGATATCGAAATGTTCGAATCTAGTGCTACTAACTACCATGTTTCGTGCTGCGGCGAAGTCGATTAGCCTCGTTCCGTTATCGGAAGTGTTGGCATGGAGGCTAAATTTCCGATTGTGGGACAATAGAGGGCTTCTCTGCCCACCTTGGAGTTAAAATCGCCTAGCACGATTTTGATATCGTGGCGGGGGCAGCGCTCGTATGCGTTGTCTAGGCGCTCGTAGAAGCGCTCTTTTGTCTCGTCATCTTTCTCGTTCGTCGGAGCGTGTGCACAAATTAGGCTGATATGGAAATATTTAGCCTTGATGCGGATTGTTGCCAGCCTTTCGTCCACGGGCGTGAACCTAGAGACAAGATGGCGGAGTCTCTTGCCGACCACAAATCCACATCCAAATTCGTGTCTCTCCGCATGGCAGCTGTAGTAGATATCACAGGACGCTTGTTTCGAACAGCCCTGTCCCGTCCATCGCATCTCCTGGATAGCGGTGATGTCAGCCTTATATTTTTCGAGGACATCTGCCAGCTGGATAGAGGCACCTTCCCTATAAAGGGTCCGGACATTCCAGGTGCATATCCGTAAATCATGGTCCTTAAAACGTTTGCGTGGGTCGTCATCGTTGTAATCGGTCGTTATCCGAGGCTTCTTTTTTGTTTTCATTGGGCGCATAGGTTTTTTCCGTGGTGGGACTCAAACCCAACGCACGAACCCTCACTCTGAGGGAGATGCTCGCCACTCACTTTAGCCGACTTCTACACCGGGTGGTGTAGAGCGCCGTTTCCAGGGACTTCCACGAGGAGGACTTCCACCGAAGTGGAGGTGTCACCATTTGACAATTTGTCAATTCTGGTGACCAGTGAGTTGACTTGAGACGACACCGACAAGGATTGCGCTGGCTTCGCCATGTTGAAGCACTCAGACACGTTGCCTTGTGATAATCGCCCCCATAGTCCCCCAAATAATAAATATTGTTAATTAAAAATCCTCAATTAATAATTTGCTTGACACTTTTGCAATAACATTTTTTATCTACTTGTCTTTTTTATGAACGGAATAAGAACATATAACCTTGCTATTATCAAAAATTATAAATGTTCACAAAATATAGTATTTTTGGATAATTCTATGTACATTTTTTTCCAAAACTTCGAATTATTTTTTTGTCAGGTTTTGTTTTACTTTGTTACACCGTACTCTCACCGCACTCTCACTCTCTTCAGTGTTGCACCATTTCTTAAGTAAAATAGGGCAGAAATGTGAAATAAATAATTATTTTAGAATTGAGTTAAGTTTGAAATTTTAATCACTTTAGACACACATTTTATATCACAAAACATTTTACAAAATAATAACAAATAATTAATTTTTGTTTTTGCATGCGAAAATTATATAAATGTTATGAGAAAAAAATTATAATTATTTAAAATGATAAAATTTGTATATTTTAATAATTCAAAATAATAAGCAATGTAAATGGGTCCGTTAAAACCAATCTCAAATAATTAAACTTTTAAATAGACATTTAAATTTCTCGGAATTTCTAAAAATGCAACACTAAAATCCCCCGCTCATTTCTGCGTTGCAATCCCCGCTCACTTACCCGTAGATACCCCGCGCATAGCACTCGATTGCAGTCAGCCGCGGGCAGGCGAGTTGGGCATCCCTAGTCTATATGCAAAGTGTCAAACGGTAGGTCGCCTTTAGGTATGCTGTCCAAAAACCCTTCCCTTTTTCCAAATTTTGGGGAAAATGCTATACATTTGAAGCAGTTGTCTATATAAACGCCAATTTTATTTTTCATGTTTGGAAACCAGTATGTTTTCCTTATAGCTTCTAAAACTTTGTCTCTACCTATATGCCCTAATTCGTCATGATATTTGTGCAATAACTGATTTTCCATATCTGTCGGAACATAAAAAAAATTGTATCTTTGACTTTCCTATATACTAACCCATTGTGCATTTCGTAGTTTGCTCTCTGAATTTTCTATCTCTTTGCAAATACCACGTATAGTTTTATCCCTATTTTGGCATATCGAACGATTTTGTTCAAATGTATTTTCTTCTAACACTAAAATATTTGTTGCCCGACTGAGCACATCGACATGTTGCATTTTTAATCCATTTCTATGCTCTAAAGTATAGTCATAGTTTTGTAGTTGTAGAATCCATCGCACAACTCGATGATTTATATCTTTTTTATTTACGGTTAATGTAAAAGAATTACAATCTGTAACTGTTTTAAATTTTATTCCTTGTAAATATTTTCTAAATCTCTCAATAGCATAAATAATTGCGAAGGTTTCTAATTCGAAACTGTGATATTTTGATTCACAGTCAGATGTCCTTTTTGAAAAAAAAAAAAAAAAATAAACTTTCCGTCGGACTTTTTTGCATTAAAATAGCTCCGAAACCGATGGCACTAGCATCGCAATGTAATTCGGTCTCATCTCGTGGATCATAAATTGATAGAATTGGTGCTTCTATCAATTTGTCTTTTAGCAGAAGGAAACAATCTAGTTCAACCTTACCAAAACTAAATTTTACATTTTTTCTTATTAAATTATACAGTGGCAGTGCTATTATTGAAAATTGTTTGACAAATCTCCTAAAATATGAGCATAAGTAAACCCAAAAAACTATGAACTGCCTTAACAGTGTTTGGCACAGGAAAATCGATTATTGCATTCACCCCTTTTTTATTTATACTAATCCCTGCATTAGACACCGTGTAACCTAAATACGTAATTTCGGACTGCATAAATTTGCATTTGTCTAATCTCAATTCCAGATTGTTTCGCACCAGTCTACTCAATACCTCTTTTAACACATCGAAATGTTCGTCCACGATTCTAGTCGCTATCATAAGATCATCCATATATATTTTTACCTTTTCAGTATTAATAAGGTCACTAAAGATTCTGTTTACGTATCGTTGGAATGCAGGAGGTGCGTTTTTTAAGCCAAATGGCATCCTTAGAAACTCATACTGACCAGTAGGTATAACAAATGATGTATACTTAATCGAATCATTGTTCATGTGGACATGGTAAAATGCACTTTTGAGATCTAATAATGTAAACAAACTTTTGTCGGCTAATCTATCCAGTATGTCGTCAATTACTGGTAGAGGGTAATTATCCCTAAGCGTAACCTTGTTCAAGGACCGATAGTCTACACAAAATCGTAATTCGCCTCTCTTCTTTTTCACAAGAACAACGGGCGATGCATATTCTGAATCACTGGGCCTAATGATATTTTTAGCTAACAAATCATCTATAATCTCTTGTAACCTGCCCTTTTCAAAATACGATATTCGCCTCGGGGTACAATGGTATGACTTTTCATTGCTCAAAGTTAATTTCATTTCATAACTTGATTCTGGCAACTCGGGACGTTTACAGTTTACATAATATAGATTGAAAATATTCATTAATGTTTCTTTAATTTTAAAATTTATCTTTTCATTTATATCTGGGTAAAATTTATCATTTTCAATTTCCATTAAACAAAATTCATTTTCTATATACTCATAAGTTTCATTAACTTCCAAATTTAAAACTTTTCCATTACTTGTACACACCGTCTTTTCATTTATATTTGTTTGTAAATTTAATTTAGCTTTTGATATAAAATCTCTACCTAAAACCACGGGGAAATCCATCGTTTCATCCGATACAACAAATGCGTAAACCAACAAAATTTTATTTTCAAAAAATATATTTAATTCAATTTTTCCAAAACAAATGAATTTAGTCTTATTAATTCCACAGTAGTTAATATCTTCGTTTGTTTGAATTTCAATAAATCTGGTGTAAATCGTCGTATGAAGCTGATGGGGCTCCCCGTATCTATTAGGCATTCTAATAAAATTTTACAATTATTATGAAATAAATTGAAACTAATATGCATTTTCCTTACGAATGCTTCATCGGCTAGTATTAGTTTATCATGAAAGTAGCATTGGAAAGATTCATTTGGTAACTACTTTCGAGCCTCAAACTCTCGACGAATAGCCAGCTTGCTTGTGCGGTTGTCAAAAAGAAATCTCATGTCTGCTAGTAGACCGTCAATTGATATTATTGCGACGTCTGCTCTGGAATGAAGCCATTTTAAAGCTTTGCCCTTCAATTTTGTAGCAATTAAAGCACGCAAATTGTTGTCATCTAGTTTAAAAGATCTTTTTACACTTCTTAACTGAGACTCCCATAGTTAAAATTGATCACCTTCTCCTGAATATTCAGACAACAAATCCTTCACCATTGAAATCTTGTTTATAAATAAATCAGCAGGCACTTCCTTTTCATAAATTTTATTTACACTTTCGTTTGACAGCTCATTTCTTTCATCTTGCATTTCGTTGTGGACACTCGTTTTCTTATAGCACTCTTTTGACTTATCATTTTGCCTTTCATCATTTTCCTTCAAACTCTCATTTGACGTTTCATTTTGCTTTTCATTCGGCACTTCGTTGTTTTCGTTTTCTCTGCTTTTCTTTAGACACTCTTTCTCTAGCTTCAGAACTTCAATTTCTCTTCGTTGTAACTGTATTACTTTTTTTATGAGTTCCATCTCTTTCATCATTTGCGTAAATTCGCGCGTTTTGTTTGATGTATATGCTTTTTCTTTTGCTGGTGCTTGAGTGACGGTGATATTGGCATCATCGTCGCAACTGGTTTCAGGGTCACTTTCTTTGTTGTTGTTGTATGTATTTCGCCGTCGATTTCTTCCTTTGATGCTGCGTCTAATTGTTCACCAGCTTGTCTCAAGCTTCCAGAAGCTTCATCTTTTGTCTGTGGACACTCGCCACGTATTTCAAATGGTATAGACTTCAACCACGATATTAAAGTTGATTTATTTCCATTAAGTTTTTGCCCATGTGCTTCTAACCACACTTTTAGCTGCGCCACAGTGTATCGGTCAAAGTCTTCGTTTTCAGACATTGCGAAATGTTGAATATGTAGCACAGACTGTTTTTTTTTGTAATGAGAACGATCCCACTTCTGAATTGTAGCAATTACTTTTAAAGCGTTTATTTAATGTTTATAAATAGTACAATGTTTAATCTTAAACATACGCGACTTGAAGGTGCAGCGCGTATAATGCGACAGTACTGTTGTCGCTGTCTACGATAGGTATCTTACATATATGTTATCTGACATTTATCTGCCAGTGTTGCCACAATATAATAATTCTAACTGAATCGCGGGACATAGAGACGATAATTAAAGATTTTCACGATTCACCGTTAGGTGGTCACCAAGGGGGCGTAAAAACATTTTTAAGAATTCGGCAACAGTACCGATGGAAGGGTATGCAGAAGCAAATAAAGGATTATGTAAAAAATTGTTCAAAATGCCAGGTAAACAAGAGTTCAAGGCTAAAGTAGATGCCAATGGTTCTAACTGATACGCCAGTCAGACCCTTTGACAAAGTGTACATGGACCTGGTGGGTATTCTGCCTGAAACCATTTCAGGGAATAAATACATCTTAACGTTTCAGGACGATTTTTCTAAATTTATGTGCTGTGTGGCTATCCCGATGCGGAAACCAACACCGTAGCAAAAGCATTTTTCGACGAAATAGTTACACGCCACAATATACCCAATTTGTTGGTAACAGACAATGGATCGAACTTCGTTTCCAAACTATGTTCGGATACATGTAAATTGTTAGGAATTAAAAAATTACTTATAACACCCTACCATCCACAGGCTAATGGGTCATTGGAACGAAGTCATCATCCACTAGCTGAAATTCTGCAATGCATGTTCATAATAACACGGTGCATACGCCGACGGGTCAAACACCATTCCATTCATCTAACAATTCATCTAATGTGTTTGACTTGCTACCAAACATTATAATTTTTATTGTCGGATCCCGAACTCCAATTTTGAAAGAAGTCAGAACTGAATCCAACAACTCTAATCTGAACACGTCATCAATACCTATGTTTTTTCTGTACTTTTTACTGGCGATCTCCAATGCCATGAATTGTAATCCATATAACCGTCTGGCAAATGCCCTCAACTTTTCTCCACTATTTTGATATGTTTGTTAATACACTAAAATTTTTATATGACATAATACACAAAAATTACACTAAAGCTAGTGCTACACTAAATAACTGTGTTTCAAATAAGTTAAACACTTACAAACAACATTTAATTCCAATGTTATTGCATACATAAACAACTATACTTTACATGACACTAAGTTTAGATAAACTAGTACCACACTTAATAGTAATAGTTCAAATAATGTACCATACTTTATTTCAAGTAATTTAAATATCTTAAGATCAATCTTTTTATTGTGACGAATGTACGTAAACCATTTTATAATTTACGAACATTGTATTAAGTTTATAGTACCACACAACACATTTGGAAGAGTTTAAAAACAAAATTAAATTAATTGTTTTTAAAATATTCATGTAAATTTAAAATATCCGAGTGCACAAAAATTGTTATTTAGAGTGACCAACAGCGCTGGATACTCAGAAGACGCATAGATAATCGTTGTGGTCTTGGGACTTTAATGGGGACATGTAGAAGGAGCTCTGGGTGTTATCAACAAGAAGAAGAAGAAGTGAAGCAGAGGTCCAGCAGATTCAAATAAGGAAAAGAAAAACGAAGAAATGAAGCAGAGTGACAGCATATTTGAAGAAAGTAGAAGGATGCACTAGGAGCAAACTTGTTGTTATACCAAGCACAAGTAGATTGCAGTGATCGAATTTTAATCATAAAACTACAACTGCCAGAAACAAGATGCAGAAAACAATATTCAACATTGCTCTTGAAAATGTATATAAAATGTCAAATTATTATGTATTCCATCGCACATAGAGAAGAAGCGATGCAATATCGATTTTCTGATATCAACAATTCAGAAATCTACAATATTCTAAATAAAACGACATGAGCACCAAGATGTTCCACAAAGAAGTAGTGAAGCAGATGCCCAGCGGTTTTCTGATATCAACAATTCAGCTACATAAAGTGACATGAGCTCCAAGATGTTTTCAAAATGTTTGACAAGATCGCAGAAAAGAACACTCATCTCGAACGAATCGTCAACCAAGTCAACGGGACCAAAGCTCTCTTGAACGACTAAGAGTCCAGCGTATCAACATGACGACGTCTACTGGAGATAGCACCATTAGCAAATTCCACAAGAACCATCGAAGCCCAACAGATCCATCACACTACATACAACGAAACATTGAAGATGAACAAGGCAAGTCCGAACCAACACGCAGAAGAGCAAGAGGAGAAATCTGGTTCAACAGTAGGGCATACATACCAACAAACACACACATACACTCAATACACATGCAAAACACGTATAAGTAAAATAATTTGAACAAGTTTATCTATATACATATATATATAAAATAATTATCATCCAATTACAAGTATTAAATCGGTTAGAGTATGAACAAATATTACACAAGTATAAAACAAAAATATTAAAAAAATATATATATATATACAAAACACAAAAATAAAATATATATATACAAAAAAACAAATAATAACAACATATAAAAAAAGAGAAAAAAATATATATATATATAAAAGAAGAAATCTATAAAAAAAAACATTATTATCATTATTATTACTGAAACCCATTTAATTATTCAAACATATTTTTATAGATAACTTAAGAAAAAATAACATATTATATTTATTATCACCATGTTATAATAAACATATTATTTTATTATATTATTAATCTTAATATTAACTCTAAGATATTGTTAATACCTTTCGTTGCAATTTAAAAGATTGTAGTTTAACCAACCTCAAGTGGAGGTACTAAAATAGTAAAAGTGTCTTTTCAACTCTAAAATTAATAAAAGTAACTCTTTTGATTAATTAAATTGTAAAATAAATAAATCTAAAATAAATCAACTCAAACTTTACAACAGGTCCAAAAATGTGTATGATCCGCCTACATTTTCATACCCTACACCTATGAGGTACAGGGTATATTAAGTTTGTGCAGATATTGTAACGTCCCTGAGGAGGCGTGACCGGTATGTAAAAGTATATATATTCTTGATCAGCATCACTACCCGAGTCCGTTTAGCTATGTCCGTCTGTCTAACTTGCTGTCCCTATACGAGGAAACTTGATAAATAATGGTCAGAATGTGATGAAATTTGGTCACAATATGTTTTAGCCAAAACTAAGAACTCAGTTTAAAAATGAGCCAAATCGGTCAATAGACACGCCCACCTCCCATACTAGTCACTTTTACATAACACTTTAGGAACTAATACCTCGAAAAGTATTCAAGATATAGTTATAAAATTTAAAACTTATTGTTAGGATTCACCTAAAAATATGTGGTCCAAAAATAGGTATGATCCGCCCTCATTTTTTATACCCTACACCTATGATGTACAGGGTATATTAAGTTTGTGCAAATATTGTAACGTCCCTTAGGAGGCGTGGCCGGTATGCAAACGTATATATATATTGTTGATCAGCATCACTACCCGAGTCCGTTTAGCTATGTCCGTCTGTCTTGCTGTCCCTATACGAGGAAACTTGAGAAATAATGGTCAAAATGTGATGAAATTTGGTCACAATATGTTTTAGCGAAAAGTAAGTACTAAGTTTGAAAATGAGCCAAATCGGTCAACAGACACGCCCACCTCCCGTACTAGTCACTTTCATATAACACGTTAGGAACTAATATTTCGAAAAGTATTCAAGATATAGTTATAAAATTTAAAACTTATTGTTAGAATTTACCTAAAAATATGTGGTCCAGAAATGGGCGTGATCCGCCTACATTTTTCTATTATTATTCGCCGGGTTGCCATAGTGAACATTTTAGCCGTAAATTATTAAAATCAAATCTATGAAATATTTGCGTGGGCGTGGTCCGCCCACTTTTATTTTTCTTAATTTTTTTATTAGTTATTTTATGCTTTTACATCCGTTTTTTAAATTATGTAAGATGTACATTCTGATATGTGAATAATATTCTGAGGGTGATGGGGTCAGCATAATTAAGAACTTTAAAATTAAGGTATACCAAAGGTGTAGGGCAGGCATGTCAAACTCATTTGGCATCACGGGCCACATTGGCAATTCAAAAGATGAGGCGGGCCGCATTTGTTTACCTTAAGAAAAAAAATCGTCCGTTTTTTACATTTGTCTCTTCGGTTTTAAATATATAGTTGGAAATATATAGAAAAAAATGTTCGAACTTCTTTGATCCTGCCAAAAATTTTGTTTGAGGTAATTACAATGGAGTATATTTCAAACACTAAAGAAAATTTTATGAAACAGAATCTGACACATCATCCAAAATTGTTGCACCAATATCGAAGGCCAAATCGTACTTAAACTGCAAAAAATAGTTCAAAGCGACATATCGCAGTTTTTTTCGAAACGATAATAAAAAGGATTCTGGAATAATATTGCATCAAATAGTTCAAATATATCGAGATTTATTTGAAAAACATTGCGATATCGATGTGGAAAATGTTTATATATCCTAAAAAAAAAAACATACTCTATGAAAATGACGAACTAGAAAATTAGCAAAAAGATTGAATTTTTGTTATATAAGTTAGTTCGAGATAACTTCGAGGCATAAATCACATGGCAGGCTGGTTACCAAATTTTTTAGATTTTCGGTACAAACAATACTTAATCATACATTTTTTGTAAACCCGTATATAAATTTGATATTTGAATAAATTTGAAAAGATTTCCTGTTTATGAACAATTGATTTAAATTGCAAGGACAATGACGATCGGATTTAGGAGTTATGACGTAGTTTGTTTTAATATCCTTAAAATGAGGTTTGCAGCATTCCACGGTCAAGAGTTTTTCTACAACCACAATATGTGATTATTGCTTAATTATTTTCAACTTTGGACCAAGTTGAAATGAAACTTCTCTGGAGAAGTGAAGTCTTGAACTCTGGTAGATTTGGTATGGCATGTCTCTAATACAAAAAGTTTTACTTACTAAAAAAAATGTTAAAATGATTCCAATTCTAGTTTGTGCAAAGCAAGACTCTTGGTTAAAAACATGTCGATATTTTTTTAATAAAATTCCAAATTTTTGGGGTCTTGTTTTATTCTGATTGCGCCTTTATGGATGTTTATGGAAATGGTTTTGTTAAATTGGTTCCAGTTTTATAGATTTTTAAGTTTTAATTATTTTTCTCTCCTTTTATTTTGAATAGTCGAACCAATATTTCTTTTCGATGTTAGACGTACAAAACTATACGCTACCATATTTTTTTTTATATATGCCGGTGAAATATAGGGCAATTCAAAACTTTACAATCAATTTAAAATTTTATAAATAAAATGCAATATTACTTAATGAAAAAGGGTAAAAATCATTATTATGCCATTTGTGCAACGCCATGTATAATATTTAAAATGACAATTAAGAAAATAAATAAAGTTTCTATATTAAAAACTTATCAATATCTCATTATTCAATTTTGGGAATATAATGTACCTACAAAATTATTGATTTTTTTAAATAAATTATTAAGTTTTTAACCAGATTAGTAATTTAATTTCTTACATGGCATGTTAAATTGGATACATGTTGCTTCACAAAAATGCACAACAATACATAAGAATCATTTTAACGCCTGAAAATAAAAAAAAATTAAAAATTTTCAATTAAATCAATTCAATTAAATAATATTCAATTAAATAATATTATTTAAAAAGTCTTCGCGGGCCGCAGATGAAGGGTTGGCGGGCCGCGTGTTTGACATGCTTGGTGTACCGACTATATGGACCGACTATAAAAATCCGTCCCATGTGGCCGAATTTACCCATGTGACCTAACTTTCCCAACTCGTTTTTATAAAACTTCGTTTTTCTCGAAATTTGTATCCATTATTTTATTTCTCTTTGTTTATTATTTGAATGTAGTGTAATTAACAACTTCTTCATACACTATTTTTATTTCGCAATTTTCCTTGCGGAGCACTCCTTGTAGTGCTCTAAAAAATTCTCAAATTCCTCAAAATAATATTTTATTATATAAAACGATATGTAGTTTTTAAATAATTCTTTTTTATGTATTTATTTTACAAAATTTTCATTCAGAATAGTTGTTAAAAAGTGTACTCAATTAGCCTGTATACAAATCAATAAATATTTGTATTTTTTTTTACAAAATACATTGCCGGAGCTTCTAGAAGATGTCCCGATTGAGCAAAAGTGGGCACCTACTCACCAACATGTTGGCCCTTCGGGTAACTATGGTCGAAATTTAAAAGATTCGTTAAATGAAAATCACACCAATCATCCAATTGGATTTTCCAACAAGATAACAATTCTTGATTTTCTTCATGGTTCCCCATGAAGGAATTGGTTTATTCAACTTAAATAATTACTGTGAATGATTTAAACCAAAGGATAACGGCAGAAGCAAATAAAATAAGATGTGACTTGCGAACAACGAATGTTAATAGTCTTATTCTAAAACAATATTTTGCTTGTGTTCAGGCTAACGGAGAACACTTTTTAACAACTATTCTAAATGAAAATTTTGTAAAATAAATACGTAAAAAAATATTTTTTTAAAAAATATATGTTGTTTTTTATAATAAAATGGTATTTTGAGGAATTTTAAAAGTTTGAGATCACTACAAGGAGTGCTCCGCAAGGAAAAGTGCGAGATGAAAATAGTGTATGAAGAAATTGTTTATGACAGTAAAATAAAAGTTAAATAAAATAATAGATCAAAATTTCGAGAAAAACGGAGTTTTATAAACATTTTTTTTGATAAAATATTTATTTTTTTACTTTGATACCAATATTAAAATTTTACTAGAAACTACGATTGATTATCTTTAAAATGCATATAATATTTTGGTCTGGTATATACATTGTAGAAGTTATAATTAGGTTAGGTTTGTAAGGGACTGTTGCTGAAATCTAATCAGCACACACTCACGGAGGCCTTGTGGTCCATTGTGTTCCCTTTTTATGTGGTAACTATATTGTGTTGACAACTGTGGGTTAGTTTCTTCGAAACCAACCTGATTGATTGATTCTACTTCCTCAATTTCTTTGCAACTCCTGCAGTAGTCGAGCGCGGGGATGCCCAGTCTGTACGCCATTGTGCCGATTGTCAGGACGACGATGAGGATACGGGTAGTTTCTTTGTTGTTATTTATCAGGCTCTTTCATTGGTGTGTTGCCAGAGATGACGTGAGATAACGCAGTCGTCTCTGTATGACCAGTTTGCATTTATTTTTCCGTCGTTTTAAGGTATATATGCCTTCTTAGAACACCTAATGGAATCCTAGTCGAAGAACATGCGTCCTCTATTCTACGTGCAGAGCCCTGTCGCGCTTGCTTATCGGCTTGTTCGTTCCCTTCTATGGTTATCGCATGGGTTTGACGTAGTATGTTGAGTGATCGGCGACAGTTGAGTACTGTGTTCGATTTTATGAACGCATTTTCTAGTGCTAGGATGGCACTACAAAGATTGTAATCTCCGAACGATCCATGTTCTTTGTTTGAATGGTCTGTGCTGCTTTATCTATCGCGAATATTTCTGCTTGAAAGACACTGCAGTCGTCGAGAAGTCTATGTGATTCGTGAATTTGCAGTGCGTCGCAGAAAATGCCGGATCCCGTCCCTATTTCCATCTTAGACCCGTCAGTAAAGACTTGAAGGTGGCTATTGCTTGTTGGCGAGTTAGCCCTCCATTGTTCTCTACTAGGTATTACGATGGAGTAGTTTGGATTTATTTCCATCTGTGGTGTTATATAGTCTGTTTTTTGGGAGTTCGATCATGCTGAAAACTTCTAGGATAGACGTGTGTCCATATGAGAGTTGCTTCCAGAATCCTGATTCTCTAAGTCGAATCGCGTTCTTTGCTGCTGTACTCCTAACGAAGTCGTCTACTGGCAGAAAATTAAGCATGATCTGCATCCCTATTTTTGGGGTCGATTTCATTGCGCCTGTAATACTGGTGCACTTTGTACTTTTCTCACCATACAGTAGAACCGTACGTTAATATGGGTCTGACGATCGCTGTGTACATCCAGGGGATTATACTTGGTCTCATGCCCCATCGTTTACCGACAGTTTTCTTGCATTAATAGAAAGTGCTTTTTTCAATCTTTCTTCTGTGTTGCGTTTCCATCGAAGCTTACTGTCTAGTATAGTTTCGAGATATTTCACTTCACTAGATAGAGCGAGTGTGCAGCCATCAAGTTTTGGAAGCTAAAAGTTTCCAATTTGTCATTTATTTCTTAGTATTGCTAGGATTTCGTCAACTACTAGAAGCCAGAGAAGGAGGGATATAGCCCCTCCTTGTGGTGTATTCCTAGTTATTGTTTTCCGTACTTTACAAATACCCAACTATGTATTAATTATTCTGTTGTTTAGCATTTTATAGATCCATTCTGTTGTCTTGATTTCTACCTGAACTTTTTCTAAAGCGGTTTTTATGGATTCCGTTTTTACGTTGATAAACGCTCCTTCGATATCCATAAATGCTGTTATTGTGTAGTCCTTGTAGTGTAGGTTCTTTTCAGCGGTTTTTATTTCAGCGGTTTTTATTCTTAAAGCGGTTTTTATGGATTCCGTTTTTACGTTGTTAAACGCTCCTTCGATATCCAAAAATGCTGTTAGTGTGTAGTCCTTGTAGTGTAGGTTCTTTTCAATTGTCGTAACTACTTTGTGCAGTGCTGTTTCGGATTTCCCCTTAAGGTAGGCGTGTTTATAACTGCATAGGTTGTTATCATTTAGTTTTAGTCTAATGTTTTGGTCAAGAATTCTCTCCAGCGTTTTTAACATAAACGATGAGAGACTTATTGGCCTATAGTCCTTTGCAGTAGAGTGTGTTGTATTTCCCGCTTTGGGAATGAATACCACTCTGACTTCTTTATATTTCAGCGGTATGTACCCCAGCCTAAGACAACTTTTGAAGATTGCCTTTAGCCATGTACCAATTGCTGGAAGGGCATATATCAACATCGCTGGTATTATATCGTCCGGTCCTGCAGATTTGTAGGGCTTGAACAATTTAATAACCCATGTTATCATTCTGTTAACATACCGTCTACATCGGTGCCAATTTCATTGTGATTCGGTGCCAAGAATCTATTGTGAATCGATTACGAGATGTTTGTAGGGGTCGTGTCGTCAGGGTCTCTACAGCCTGGGAAGTGAACTCCGATGACCGTCGCGTCGTTATCATCGGAGTCCGCTAGCTACTCTTCTTCCGTGTTCGGGCCTGCGATGACCTGTGAGGGAGGGTTTGACTCCTCTTCCTCACTGTCAATGTGCAGGGTACCGAAGAACTGAAGGGCTTTCACCATCGTCTCTGCGATAACATCGTCGGTCATCATGGGTGTATCGCCTCCATGGTTGTCAGGTGGGGCGATACCAGTTAGCCTGACTAGGCCAGGTCTTTCGGTCTTTTCGTTTATTTGTTTGTTGCTGTCATTCATTTTAGGTCCAAGGAGTTGCGGAGAAGTACAGTACCACCCCACAGAGATCCGTTATATACGGGTGGGGCTATCTAAGTTCGGAGGTCACCAGGTATCCGATACCTCCGCTAGCGACAGTGCAAGTTTTTAAATTGGGCCCACTGCAAGGTTAGATTCTCAGGACGGGTAACTTAATTCAGCCCAGGGGATAGTGGAGGTGTAAGGGAAAGTTAGAATGAGGAAAGGAGGGATGAGATGACCTCAGACCTATAGTCAGAGACATGAGATGGGAGTTGAACCATTAATAGGCATCAACTGACATTCATTCTTCCTGACCTTGGCTAACTCTATCCTTTGACAGGGCACTGGGGAGGTTATTTCCAGTTGGCACCCACGAGGAGGGTTTGGAATGACAATTTTTCCCAACAAAGTTAAAATTAAGTAAACGGTTGTATAAATATTTGTAAAGTAAATTTTGAAAATACTCTGTATATCATTGGGTGTTCCAAATAGATCCTAACTCTAGAACAAAGCGGACCACCCTGTATATATGAATGGCTTATTGCAGTAACTTGATAAAGCACAATTTAAAAATACTATTTTTTTTGGTAAGGTTAGTGCGTTGGGCTGCGAGCCGTTGGGTGCGTTGGGCTGCGAGGTCCCTGGTTCAAGCCTGGACTGGGGATAAAAAACAAATTATATATATATATTTGTATATATATATATATATATATATATATATATATATATATATATATATATATATATATATAATAAAATAATTCAAAAATATGTTAGTGCCTTAGTTATATATATATATATATATATATATATTTTATTCATTTATGTATTTCGAAACTATCAAAAATGAATTACTATCTATTGATTTTGCTCTGCAGAGATGACGCCATGTTTGTGATTTGCTGAGGAATATGGGTGATTGCACGTCAGATCAACCGAAGGTTTGGCATCACCATCTCAGAAATTAATAAAATTTGGTAGGGTGGTTTTATGACTTGAAATTAAGTAAAATGCAAAATTTCAGTTTCCTAACATCAGTGGTTTCAGAGATATGAGTCCTTGAAATATGAAAAACTCACAAAAAATGCACAAAGTTGCACTAGCTTAACTTACTGTAACTTAGTAAATAGTTAACTTACCGAAACCATTTAAACAGCCGTGTAAAGGTTATAACTGAACAAAATAAACATTAAAATTTTTAATATTAGGGTGACCATAGGTAGAAAATAATCATAATATTATTAAAAATGGATTATCTCAATAACTCCTTATTTTAAATTTTTTAAAAAAATGTAAGTTAAACAGTACCATTTTGCTAATACACTGTCAACATTTCAGAGTGTTGTTCGGGCTTGTTGTCGAGTTATTGCCAACTGCTTGTAGTTTTTTTCCGCCGTTTGTATGAAGCCGAGCCACTGGGTGTTAATTTAAATTGATTGGTTAAAAATGTGAAAAGATGCCTCTGGAACAAGTTTACTGCAACGGTATTATGTGTTAGACATTCCTATATAATTATTAAGATCGTATGTTGCAATGTGCCTTTGGAATAATAATAAATAACAATTGGAAATAATGTGGCTTTCGAATTATTCCAATGGTATCCCTGAAACGAATCCTGCACAACAAATGTAGCATTCTCCGAAAAATCACATATGACTAGGAATTCATTTTCTTTCAATGACTTCTTTTTCTTATTGAAAATTGCAGACTGTTCCTTTGCAATGAACGAATGTGGTAATAGTAGTTGTAATTTATCGCAAAGAGTATCCAAAAAAAGGTCCACAGGTTTAATTAGAGTTTCTAAACTATCCCTGTCAACACTGACCCAGAAACTCCAAAGAAGATTTTGAAGCCTCTGCCCATATGTGCGAATTGTATTGAATAGTGCGCAAGTCAGCAGGAGTGAAGTATGTCTTACACCGTTTTAAAAAACCAAGGCACTTGGCCGCCTCTTTCGACACGTCAAATATATGATCATTCCAACGGAGATCACATTGAATTGATATGCCCAGAACGTCAAGAGCAGCTGACTCTGCAATATCCACAGCACCCATATTAAAGGGAGGTAGGGTTGAATCCATTCTTTTGTGAGATATCAGACAACATCAAATCAACAAATCAACTCTATTTGCAAGAAAACCAACTCTAACAAGTTTCTAAATAATTTCATCTATATTATTTTCTTCACACAATTTAAGCACTTTATCCTTAAAACTAGATATTCCAGGGCACTCATTGCACTTGCCCAGATAGCAATTTGGAGACGCCTGAGCACAAATCATTTCATTCAAGTAATCATTATATGATACGAACTGAATCTCATTAATGTTATCCGTCAAGTTTTTCAAATTTAAAGAATTAACCATTTATTTAACATTTTGATGCATTTTATATACGCAGACATTATGAGATCCACTTGCATTGGCGAAAAGAACATTTACTGGTCGTAGTTCACAAAATGTAGACAATCCGATTCTTAGCTCTGTGTATTTTTCTTGGAACATTGCGTACGTTTCGCGTAATATTTCGCGGGAATATTTTTGCACAACTAACAAGAACACCACTCTGAAATTTTGACAGTTTATTAGTAAAAGGGTACTTTTTAACATACATTTTTTAAAAATTTTAAAAAAGGGAGTTATTGAAATAATCCTTTTTTATTGAAATAAAAATTTTTTAATAATATAATGATTGTGAGCTTTTCATATATCAGGACCCACTGAACACACTGAACCCACTGAAGTTAGGAAACTGATATTTTGCATTTTTCTTAATTTCAAGTCATAAAACGATCCTACCAAATTTCATTAATTTCTGAGATGGTGCTGTCTAAATTATAAAATTTTCAGTTGATTTGACGTGGAATAACCCATATGTCGTTTGAAAGTACCCAGCAAACCAAACGATAATTTTATGATATCGAAATAAAATCGTTTATAGCCTCAAATTGTCGTTTTCGATAATCTATAATGATACGAAAACGATAGAGTTTTCGATAAAAACGAACCTATCTAAAATTATATAGTGGTTTTTGTCGTTATAGATATCGAGATGATATCATTATTTTCGGTAAACAAATTTTATTTGTTCCAAAAATTTTATTTTTTGACATAAATTATAAAGAACACGCAATTAACTTTGCAAATACCGTAAGTTTTATATCTAAAATTTATCATTACTATATCGAATTTAAAAATTATCGTCAACGTTTGTAGGGTAGTTTGCAAACATATCAGAAATGTCCATATCAGTTTTAGATAATTTGTCGTTCCATGCCATTTAACAAGGATACACAGAAGACTTTCATTTCATGTTGATAATGTTATAAAATTCTTTGGGATTAGTTTTTAAATTATCTTTTAATTGTATAACATAATTACTGTAGCAAAGTTTGTTTAGATATTGGTAATTATATCGAGTCTGTGAGTATAAAATATAATCGTTAATACAACCGGATTTCTCGTATTTCTTGTATTACATAGTTAAACTTGCGTGTTGACCAAATAGGTGCATTATTAAGAAATTGTTTTATTTTGGGAATATTTTCTTTAAAACAATCAAGTAAACAGGTATAACATTTTTTAACAGGCCCATAAAGTCTAGCACCGTAATTACCAGCGACCAGTCCATTTTGGAAAAATATGTGTTAAGAGTTGTATAATTAGCTAATAATTTGAGTTGTTGCGTATTTGCAAACTAAGTTTTATTGTCGGCTGGATGGGATCCTCAGGCAAGGACAAAGGAAGAGTACGATTTATGGATGCAAGAAATATATTACCCACAAATGTAAGATCAAGTGTATTTCATATTCATTTAAAATATTGTTAATTTGGTAAAGTGATAGTTCCATAAGGTTGCCCAAAAATTCATTAATCCCGTTTGTGCTGGAAGAAGCAATTAAATAAGAAAGGTCATCAGCGATATTCCAAATAACATTATGTAAATTAAAATCACCTAATACAATTAACAAATTATTATTAGTTTATCCTGAATGGTTCCAATAGGTTTAGCGGGGTTGGCATGTATTTCAGAATCAGAGCAAGCAGCTGTGTAAGAACAAAAAATGAAAATGTTAGAAAATGTTATGAAAATAAAATTTTACTAAAACACAAACACATTCAAAGTTATATATATCAGGAACCTCGAGTAGTTCTGTCATTAAGGAAGAACTGGTATAAATTAAAACTTCACAACCCATTTTATAATATCGGTCTTACCTAAAAATTTGGAAGTCATTGTAAAGAATTTACGTATTTAAGATATTTCCGCGAAGCCAAGTTTCAGTGAATATAACTTTGTTAATTTAGTATTTAGTCCACGCACATTCTTGTAAATTAAGAGAAAATCATTGTTCACTGGCAGTTTTTTGAAGAAAGAACACCATCAGGACAAGATGGAATATGAGCAGCATTAGGATGTCTGTTGTTATTTTTATAAATGTATTCATGAACTAAAGTATTTCGTATCCAGAATTAATTTTTACTATAGTATCAAATAAGTCTTCAGGGACAATTATTTTAAAAGATGCTTCCATCCTAAAGTATTGAAAGATATATTTGAATGCTAAAATATGAGACATATTTAACGTTGAGCCAATACGTGTAAAATTGCGATATTTTATATCATCAACTGTGGTATCAGGTGAACCTTGAGAAGATTTACAACTAATTCATTCCGCATGGTTTCTAAATTTGTGCTATGGTTAGTTGCTAAAGTTTGATTAGTAGTCGGGTTAGCAATTGTATTACTGTTATCAAGCAAATCTATTTCGATTTCTATTTCTATTTGGTTAGAAATTTTTGACAATGATTCAGTAGCAGGGAGCTTTTGTTTATTTCTCAATGTCGGAGAGGATGACGGTTCATCCATGCATTGAAAATCATTGAAAAGTGATTCATAATGCTGGAATTTAGCCGTTAGAGAAGCAGTTCCTTGCTAATTTAAAGCAAACTAGGTTGCTTTAAAATTTTATATAAATCGATGTCTGCAGGTCTACATTTACTTTGTTATAATTTAAAACGTCAATTACGCGACCAGGCAACCCTGCGCACTTGGCATGATCAAAGTTGTCGCATAACCAGCAATTTACAAATTTTAAAGTCTCACTTTCTTCATTGCAATATGGAATAGATTAGATCATTTTAATATTTCTAAAATTTAAAAAATTAAATTTAGATGATCCAAAAAAGTGTAAAATGATTTAAATAAAATGATAGAAAGATAACAGTTTAAAAAGCACAGCAAGAGTTCTTAAATTATACAGTCGTTTTATGAAGGTAAAATGTCAAAAGAATAGTAACCAACAGAAAATTAAAACTTGCAAAAGACTTTGTATAAATAATGTCAAAAAATAATGCACATAATTGTTTTTGTATTATCATAATAAAATTAAAAGTTCAAATATCAACGGAAAAATATAATCTGTATAATTGGTTTATAACTTTATTAGATACATATACTTATAAACTTAAATGCAAATATCTAAATTCCCAATCGATATACGATTTCACAGAATGATCACTGCGACTGTTGGGATCACTTGGGCGTTATGATGCATAATGTCTGTATTGCACCCAACGATTCATATGTAATTAAAGTTTGACTTCAGAACGCATTAATTGTTATTCATAACTTTTCTTTTGTTGGAATATTAAATATAAAAGAAGATCAAAATTATGTGAAATTGAAAAATAGGCGGAATTAGACTCAGATAACGAAGCTGGTGCACTTAGGTTATGTGGTTTTTAATAATGATGCGTACAACATTTACATTTAGTTCAATTTATATTTAGAAAATAAATGAATAAAAAAAAAAATATATATATATATATATATATATATATATATATATATATATAACTAAGGCACTAAGGCACTAACATATTTTTGAATTATTTTATTATATATATATATATATATATATATATATATATATATATATATAACTAAGGCACTAACATATTTTTGAATTATTTTATTATATATATATATATATATATATATATATATATATATATATATATATATATATATATATATATAATAAAATAAAATAATTCAAAAATATGTTAGTGCCTTAGTTATATATATATATGTATACATATATTTTTTTTTTATTCATTTATGTATTTCGTTTATTTTCTAAATATAAATTGAACTAAATGTAAATTTTGTACGCATCATTATTAAAAACCACATAACCTAAGTGCACCAGCTTCGTTATCTGAGTCTAATTCCGCCTTACAGTTTCTTATTAATTATACTGCCCTACAATAATTTTGATGCAGTAAAATTATTAGTTTGCAAATACGCAACAACTCAAAGTATTGCTTTCAAAAAGCTAATTATACAACTCTTAACACATATTTTTCCAAAATGGACTGGTCGCTGGTAATTACGGTGCTAGACTTTATGCGCTCTGTTAAAAAATTTTATACCTGTTTACTTGATTGTTTTAAAGAAAATATTCCCAAAATAAAACAATTTCTTAATAATGCACCTATTTGGTCAACACGCAAGTTTAACTATGTAATACAAGAAATACAAGAAATCCGGTTGTATTAACTATTATATTTTATACTCACAGACTCGATATAATTACCAATATCTAAACAAACTAAATTATGTTATAAAATTAAAAGATAATTTAAAAACTAATTTTTTTGAATTTTTTTTTTTATAACATTATCAACATGAAATGAAAGTCTTCTGTGTATCCTTGTTAAATGGCATGGAACGACAAAGTATCTAAAACTGATATGGACATTTCTGATATGTTTGCAAACTACCCTACAAACTTTGACGATATTTTTTAAATTCGATATAGTAATGATAAATTTTAGATATAAAACTTACGGTATTTGCAAAGTTAATTGCGTGTTCTTTATAATTTATGTCAAAAAATAAAATTTTGGAACAAATAAAATTTGTTTACCGAAAATAATGATATCATCTCGATATCTATAACGACAAAAACCACTATATAATTTTAGATAGGTTCGTTTTTATCGAAAACTCTATCGTTTTCGTATCATTATAGATTATCGAAAACGACAATTTGAGGCTATAAACGATTTTATTTTGATATCATAAAATTATCGTTTGGCTGGGTACTTTCAAACGACATATGGGTTATTCCACGTCAAATCAACTGAAAATTTTATAATTTACAGCACCATCTCAGAAATTAATGAAATTTGGTAGGATCATTTTATGACTTGAAATTAAGAAAAATGCAAAATACCAGTTTCCTAACTTCAGTGGGTCCTGATATATGAAAAACTCACAATCAATATATTATTAAAAAAGGATTATTTCAATAAAAAAAGGATTATTTCAATAACTCCCTTTTTTAAAATTTTTAAAAAATGTATGTTAAAAAGTACCCTTTTACTAATAAACTGTCAAAATTTCAGAGTGGTGTTCGGGCTTGTTCTCGAGTTATTAATTAAAATGTTTTATAAAGTAGAAATTTTCATATGATTTTTTTTTTTTTTGAATTTTGTATTAATTTCTTTGTAATGTCATTGAACTATGAATAAATTTATCCATTTAGACTTTATTTTATGCTTTAAAAAGAACAAATAATCTGGGGTGGTCATATGTTTTAGGTGACCAACCGTAAATTATTTTACTCACAAAATTATCTTGCAATGATCAATCTTATTTTCTTGTTAGTTGTGCAAAAATATTCCCGCGAAATATTACGCGAAACGTACGCAATGTTCCAAGAAAAATACACAGAGCTAAGAATCGGATTGTCTACATTTTGTGAACTACGACCAGTAAATGTTATTTTCGCCAATGCAAGTGGATCTCATAATGTCTGCGTATATAAAATGCATCTAAATGTTAAATAAATGGTTAATTCTTTAAATTTGAAAAACTTGACGGATAACATTAATGAGATTCAGCTCGTATCATATAATGATTACTTGAACGAAATGATTTGTGCTCAGACGTCTCTAAATTGCTATCTGGGCAAGTGCAATGAGTGCCCTGGAATATCTAGTTTTAAGGATAAACTGCTTAAATTGTGTGAAGAAAATAATATAGATGAAATTATTTAGAAACAATGGGTCAGTGTTGACAGGGATAGTTTAGAAACTCTAATTAAACCTGTGGACCTTTTTTTGGATACTCTTTGCGATAAATTACAACTACTATTACCACATTCGTTCATTGCAAAGGAACAGTCTGCATTTCTCAATAAGAAAAAGAAGTCATTGAAAGAAAATGAATTCCAAGTAATATGTGATTTTTCGGAGAATGCTACATTTGTTGTGCAGGATTCGGTTCAGGGATACCATTGGAATAATTCGAAAGCCACATTATTTCCAATTGTTATTTATTATTATTCCAAAGGCACATTGCAACATACGATCTTAATAATTATATAGGAATGTCTAACACATAATACCGTTGCAGTAAACTTGTTCCAGAGGCATCTTTTCACATTTTTAACCAATCAATTTAAATTAACACCCAGTGGCTCGGCTTCATACAAACGGCGGAAAAAAACTACAAGCAGTTGGCAATAACTCGACAACAAGCCCGAACAACACTCTGAAATGTTGACAGTTTATTAGCAAAATGGTACTGTTTAACTTACATTTTTTAAAAAAATTTAAAATAAGGAGTTATTGAGATAATACATTTTTAATAATATTATAATATTAAAAATTTTAATGTTTCTTTTGTTCAGTTATAACCTTTACACGGCTGTTTAAATGGTTTCGGTAAGTTAACTATTTACTAAGTTACAGTAAGTTAAGCTAGTGCAACTTTGTGCATTTTTTGTGAGTTTTTCATATTTCAAGGACTTATATCTCTGAAACCACTGATGTTAGGAAACTGAAATTTTGCATTTTTCTTAATTTCAAGTCATAAAACCACCCTACCAAATTTTATTAATTTCTGAGATGGTGATGCGTGATCACGCGTGATTCACGCTGAATCACGTGTTTTTTTTTTTCAGAATGCGTAAAAATACATATTTCATTTGTATATGTTGGTGAGATTGGTGTACCGAGCGTGACACCTCTAATATAACCCACATCTTTAAAACGCAATAATGATATTATGATGTTAGGGAGTTTGATAAAATATATCTTAATTTTTAACGGAGATGGAAATGTGAAAGACCTTCGATATGCTGTTCATATAAAAACCAAAAAATTGCCTCGAAAAATAATTCTCCGGTAAAGAATTCGTGTAAAATCTTTGAGAATTGTCCCTGGAAAAATGATCTCTGGAAAAAAATTATCAATAAAAGAATAGTCCGGGGTAGAATTTACCAGGGATGAATTGACTTTGTGAACAACTTTTTTTGAAGCGATTTTTTTGGTTACTACATTTATAACTCGAATAAAAAATGACTGAAACCTTGCAATTTATTCTGAGTTGAAGAAGGGGTAGGTATATGACGGTCGTTAGAAAGGAATTGATTATAGTTCTGGAATGTGGACAGTCGCCTCACCGAAGCCTTCTGAGTTCTGAGCCTTGTTCTGTAGTTCAGCAAAAATATACAAAATCGCAAAAAAATAACACTGAGATTTTTTATTTTATGAAATATTCGACTCACGCACACTCACTCACGAAAAAATTGTACTCACGCACACTCACTCACGGTATTTTTTGGTCTACTCACACTCACTCACAATCACGTGAGCAAAATTAGGATTCAATCACGCGTGATTCACGTGAATCACGCTGAATCACGCTCACATGCCCATCTCTAGTTTCGAGTAAAATGAGTTTGACTGCTAAATCCTTTCGGTTTATATGGTTATAAGCAAACTAAGCTTGCGTTTATTTTATTAAATTGTAAATAGATTATTTTTTTGTTTTTATCAAATGTCATAAATTGTATGTAATTTAAAATATTTTCCATCATATATGGGCCATTCCACACCAAATCGACCAAAAATAGTCAAATTTGAGATTTTACCTTTTCGATTTTAATGAAATTCTGACAACTGATAAAGGGTATCGAGACATGCACTAACCATTTTTTTCCGACCACTACTTCCAGAGATACAGTGGCTCAAAGTTGGAAAAAAAAGGGGCAAAAATCACTTTTGTATACTTGTTCATGTTTAAATATCTCTTGAACTATAAATGTTAGAAACTCCGTTATTATAAGATTAAGCTTTTAGAAAAATTAAGTTGTAACTTTTATACGTTAACATGTGGCCCGTGGTCATTCTTTGCACTTCAAAATTGTGGTCCTTAAAAAGAACCCTTTTTAAATTCTGAAAAAAAATCCAAAACTTTCGTCAATTTATTGTAAATGTTCATGCAAAATTTCAAGATGGTATTTTGATGGCATCATATTTTAAAAAATATTTTTCTTAAATTATTCAATTTTTTTTTTATTGAAAAAAAAAATATATTTTTTTCAAAACTAAAATTTGCAATAATTTTTCAATGTATTTGTAACTCTGATTTCGAAAATGTGTCAGTTTCATGAAATTGTCTCTAGTTTATGAGATATATACCATTTTTCAAAAATCGTAAAAACTATATCCCAAAATCAGTATCTCAAAAACTAGATTCAATATGATAAAACTGACGCCATTTTAGAAATCAAAGTTACATATATATTCATGAATTATTACAACTTTTACTGTATATTTTTTTTTTGTTTTTTTATACAAAAAATAAATTTAAATTCAGAAAATTATTTTTTAAAATATGATGCCATCAAAATACGATCTTGAAATTTTGCATTTATAAAAAATTGACAAAAATTTAGGATTTTTTTCAGAATTGTAAAAAGGGTCCTTTTAAGGACATCAATTTTGAAGTGCAAGGATAATGACCACGGGCCACATGTTCACGCTTAGAAAGCTTGTTCTATTACTTTAAATCGAGCCATCAATGGAGTCTTTAGCATTTCTAATTTAAGAGATATTTAAATATGAACAACCATACAAAAGTGAGCAATTTGCAATGTTTTCTAAGAATTTTAAAATTAAAAAAAAGGATGTAACCTTAAGTTACTGCTTTTTATTTCTGAGTATTGTGGACCTAAATTAAATAATTGTATAAACCATTAAACACTGTAACTTAACTTACTGCCTTATTTACATGCACAAATAATGAACAAATAATGATATCCAAGACCAAAAATGTAGCAACTGTAGTTACTGTTTTATATATTAGTAATATTTGAAAATTCTTGAAATCAATGGCGCATAATCATAGTCCCAAGTTAAAGTCGACTTTATCAAAATTTATTTTAAGAGTCAACTTTATTTTTTTGGTAATCATAGACAAAATAGTTGTCGTTGCTAAGAAGAATCGACTCTATACATGAAATCTATTCTTACAAAATTAAAATAGTTTCATAATTCTAATAGAAAAACAACAATGTCCGATGAAAAAAGTAAGTTATGTAATGAAATATATTCTTAAATTGTTGATTGTAAGAATTAAAACGCGAAAGGAAACATAACTGGTCCGCATTAGACATCTGCACAAATGGTTTTGAAGTTTCCTATGCAAATATGCACTACTGCACTCTACAGTTTTGAATTCATTTCACAAATGACAATCGACAGTATTATAGTGAAGTCTCTTTGAGCGACTTTACTTCACTTCAGTATTTGTTTCATTGGTGTCAAGCACTGTCAAAACATCAAGCCATTCAAAACATTCAATGTTTTGAAAAATACAACAAACGACAACACTGTCGCTGAACATGCAACGAATACAGTAGGTGCAGCGAGTGAGCGCAACGAGTAACGAGTGAGAAGACGAACATTGAAAACAACAACAAATCTGACGCTCGTTCTACGGCAGTAATGTTGTTATTGGTATTTATGTGTTAATAAAAAATACAACAAACAATATTAAAAAAAAAATAGTTAAGTCGAAAAGCAATATATCAAAAAAAAAAAAAAAAAAATTAATTAAATAATGAAAAAAATAAATAATGAAAAAAATGTTTTTCGATAAATAAAAAACTTAATGTAAAATATTATGTGATTTTCTTATACCTTTTGTTTTTTTCTATATTTCAATATTAATGAAAATTCCTACTCTATTCCTTACTCTAGTAAGAATAAAAAAAAAAATGAAATATGCACTAAGTACTCGGTGTCATAAGCAGTTCATTTCAGTATTTGAATGTTTATTGCACATCATCATAGACCTCTTCACTTCAGTTTTGTTTTGTTTATGTTTTGTTTGACAGTACTTGGTTCTTTGTTGTTGTGAGCAAGACATTCATTTGATATTCAAGCATAGAGTTGACGACAGTAAATGTTTTGAAACGAAGTGAATGTCTTGAAGTGGGTTTCAAAAGGACTTGTGCAGATGTCTAGTCCGCATAATAAAAAAATAAAAAAAGGAATCTTGGGTTGTCATTAAAAATGGTATGGCATATTGATTTGACCGAAATTTTCTAAAATTAAAACAACAGTGGTTGCCATCGAAGGTTAGTGCCAAGAAAGCAGTGGTCGAAGTGAGAAAATCGAGAATCGCGACAGGAAATTGTAGCACGATTCGAAGATTGGAAGAGGACGATGAGTACTTACAAGAGATGTAAGTATATGATTTTAATGAAGATGACATTTTAAACGATAGTGACACTGTTGCACCAACATGCATCGCTCTTTCACCAGTCAACTGCAATTGTCTACACATTGATGATTTGCAAGAATTAAATCTACAAAGTACTGATGTTCCGAGCACTATAGTTGACACCGGCACACGCCCAAAAGATACGCCAACCTTGCTAAATCCTTTATATATATGGGCAATAACAGAATTTTTTTAAAATCATTGAAACTGACTTTAAATTATCAATAACTTTTCGATTTAATGATAATGATTAATAGATTTGGATCAAGTATACCTAAAATTATAAGAATGCAAAATTTTAGGCCCAAAAGTCTTTACCTCCATTTGTTATAGTAATTTAAAGTTAAAAATTTCAAAAAAATGCATTGAAATACTCTAGGTTTTTTTGCTTCTTCTCCGTTTTGGTTCCAAGATCTTCACTTTAGGATCAAACTTGCTGAGAAAGAAGTGCTCGGGACATCAGTTTAGTTATGTTTAATTTGTATAGCATAATTTGATAGATTCATATATGGTGGTGCAAAATTGAAACCATTTTTTCCCCCGTTTTCAAAATATCTGTGTTTTTTGGCCAGAGTAGTTTAAAGCTGTTATAAATTTATATTTATATTTGTTTATATTTCGTTAATGTGCCATCAAGATCAAAAGAGTACGATCACTACAAATGTCGAAAAAAATGATCGTGAATTTGTTCAAAACAGCAGTATTTCGCGTGTCACATTCCCATTATTATTTGAAATAGCCTAGTGTAGGGATGCCCAACTCAGCCCGTACGGGCATTGTGCCCGTACGGACACGACGTCAGCCTGAAGCGGAAAGGCTGAGATGATTGATAGAGTTTGAGCGAGCACAACGAATATAAGTTCGTGTGAACTGCAAAAACTCGCAGTCGATCACGCTGCCACCGTTTCCAAAAAAATGCACTGAAAAATTAAAATGTTTGAAGTGGAGTGGAAATATTAATTGTTATTTGTTAATTTTATAGAGAAAACAAGAATACATGTACTTCGAGGAATGTACAATAGAGATAGTTGGTTTTGTCTAGAAAGAAAATATTATAAATTTAATAAACCATGTATTAAGAAAATGCACTCATTTTAAAAATATATATTTTTGAACTATATATTTAGCATATATTTATATATATTTGTCATACAACATTATTCATATAATATTGTATGAATTATTATAATGAATTATAAGATTAAATAATGCTAAACTATTTATCGTAAAAATAAATTTTATTCAGTGTAAACTCACAGTCATTTGTAGCAAATAACCCAGTAGAAATTGTAAAATAGAATTTTTGACAAATTTTTTTTTTGAAATCTGAAATAAAATTATTACAAAATATTTATATATAATGTTAATTTATTTATTTTCCGGGGGAGGTCGCCAGCTTATGTTTGTAGTTTTGCGTGATTAAAAAAAAAATGGAGATGTTTACATTCACAATTGAAATGTACAGTTTAAAAATACTTCTAGTACCGTTTAAAATATGTTTAAGTTGTTTTTTATTAGATACATGTAAATCATGAGTGGTTTAATTAAATGTATAAAAAAAGTCAACATAAGAAATAGTCAACAATTTATATTTCGTACTGGGGTTGCATGCGTAGAATTGAAGTCGACTGCATACAGTGGAACATAGTATTTTAAGAATGATTTAAATATTTATATTATTATTTATTATTGTATATTTTATATAAGAACGATTAATGTATGGTATAATAAATATTGTTAATTAAAAATCCTCAATTAATAATTTGTTTGACACTTTTGCAATAACATTTTTTATCTACTTGTCTTTTTATGAACGGAATAAGAACATATAACCTTGCTATTATCAAAAATTATAAATTTTCGCAAAATATAGTATTTTTGGATAATTCTATGTACATTTTTTTCCAAAACTTCGAATTATTTTTTTGTCAGGTTTTGTTTTACTTTGTTACACCGTACTCTCACCGCACTCTCACTCTCTTCAGTGTTGCACCATTTCTTAAGTAAAATAGGGCAGAAATGTGAAATATATAATTATTTTAGAATTCAGTTAAGTTTGAGATTTTAATCACTTTAGACAAACATTTTATATCCCAAAACATTTTACAAAATAATAACAAATAATTAATTTTTGTTTTTGCATGCGAAAATTATATAAATGTTATGAGAAAAAAAATATAATTATTTAAAATGATAAAATTTGTATATTTTAATAATTCTAAATAATAAGCAATATAAATGGGTCCGTTAAAACCAATCTCAAATAATTAAACTTTTAAATAGACATTTAAATTTCCCGGAATTTCTAAAAATGCAACACTAAAATCCCCGGTCATTTCTGAGTTGCAATCCTCGCTCACTTCTGCCCGTAGATACCCCACACCAAGCACTCGATTGCCCATGCAGTGTGCCGCGGGCAGGCGAGTTGGGTATCCCTAGCCTAGTGTATTGCGTGAACTGAGTTTTTTATTAAGTGCTGTCACAAAATCAGTGATGCATACAAACATTTTGATATGCAAAAATTTTATGGACTTTTTGAAAATTGTGCAAAATTTTGATATTTTGTTTATTTTTATGGTAAATAATATTTTTAAAGAATTTTAAGCATCTACGTAGAATTGTTTCGATTCAAATAATTGATTGCAATCAAAAATTTCTATCTTAAGTCCTTTCATGGTGAAATCGTGACATTTTTGTCAATACATATTTCATTGAGGCACATACACTGTATTGCACGAAAGAGGTGAAAATATTCAACTTTCGTAAGTTTGGTCAATGATTTAACCAATAAAGCGAGGCGCCATAAAATTTTTGAAAATTCTAGATTTACGCACATACTTAAATTTTCATAATCTCAAAAAGCATCACTATATAAAATGTTATCTCTATTAATTGGAATTACTAAACCAATAGAGATATTAACATATTTCTTTTTATGCTTTATTTTGAATTATCTTAATTGAAATATAATTTAAAATAAATTCAATCGTATGTGTCCTAAAAACAGCGAAAAAGTTTTAGTTAAAAAAAGTTTTAGCGAACGGAATTCACATGCATTAATATCAGAGTATATTGGTACAAACGAAATTAATTTGCAATTGAAAAAAAATAATTTTTTTGTACCCCAAATCTAAACGATTCATTTTTTGATTTACATATGAAAATTACAACATAAACCAGTTGGGAAGGTTAGATCACATGGGAAATTTTAAAGTAGGTTAGGTTAGGATTATCAAAATTATAGTCGGTCTAAGCCGACTATAAATACCCTACACATATGTGTGGTTACCATTCAAAGTGATATATACGAATCCTGAAAATAACTACAAACATTCAATCGCTGAAGAATTTCCATTCATTTGATACCCATATTTACAAATGGGTAGGTGTACCGAATTTTGATGTTTTTTGTGAACCACAAATCTTTTCGCCGGAAAACATACTAACTTGACCATTAACGTGTTGGTGCAAGGTGGTTGCAGGTACCTGTGACAGAAGAATCTGCAACTATCTGTAAAACTATCCCACAACATTGCTAGAACGTGAGAACCGTTAGCAATATCACAGAGGCATTGTTGGCCTCAATTTTTAGCAGCTTTGCATAGACATTGGTCAGCTCAGCACTGGTCAGTGGTCAGTGCATCGCTCAAAATCAAAATCGCCAACTACCTCCTTTTCAACGAGCAACACCGAGATGTGCGATGGTATGGCCAGCTGTCGCTCGGAGATCATCCGCAACAACGTCGTTTTACACAGACCATATCCGCCGATCAGTCCATAGCGACTTTCAAAGGACAGCAGCACGTTGGCGTTTTGCTACAACACTCTACAAAATAAAAATACATATTTTAAAATATTTTAATAGATTAAAACGTGTGTGACCTACTTGTCGCCAAAAGCCAAATCAAATTATTCAATTTTATTGTCCATGTTCTTGTTGATTATTGCGTCACAATCTCGCCTTGCTGACAGAGAGATTTAACTCTATGGCGGCTCTGCCGCATACTAACTTGACCAGTAACGTGTTGGTGCAAGGTGGTTGCAGGTACCTGTGACAGAAGAATCTGCAACTATCTGTAAAACTATCCCACAACATTGCTAGAACGTGAGAACCGTTAGCAATATCACAGAGGCATTGTTGCATTGTTGCATTGTTGGCCTCAATTTTTAGCAGCTTTGCATAGACATTGGTCAGCTCAGCACTGGTCATTGGTCAGTGCATCGCTCAAAATCAAAATCGCCAACTACCTCCTTTTCAACGAGCAACACCGAGATGTGCGATGGTATGGCCAGCTGTCGCTCGGAGATCATCCGCAACAACGTCGTTTTACACAGACCATATCCGCCGATCAGTCCATAGCGACTTTCAAAGGACAGCAGCACGTTGGCGGTTTGCTACAACACTCTACAAAATAAAAATACATATTTTAAAATATTTTAATAGATTAAAACGTGTGTGACCTACTTGTCGCCAAAGGCCAAATCAAATTATTCAATTTTATTGTCCATGTTCTTGTTGATCGTCACCTGTGAAGCGGTGGCGCTCTACAGCTTAACCGGCACTACGGGACCCTTGCAAATGTCCTGATGCTTTCCCTAATTCTGCTGCAGCTTAGTCTAGGCTTTCTGCAGTTTTTTGCTGTCGACTATCTGCGCCGAAAGTGTTTTAGTTAAGTAATTTTTATATATATATATATATATATATATATATATATATATATATATATATATATATATATATATATATATATATATATATATCGAAATACAAACATTTTAGCAATTTTTTAAACTTTGCTATTGACTAAAACCAACACATTTGTGAAATTAACGAACATGAAACTGACGCAAAATGACATAGTGAAAAGCAAGCATAATTATTGCGTCACAATCTCGCCTTGCTGACAGAGAGATTTAACTCTATGGCGGCTCTGCCGCATACTAACTTGACCATTAACGTGTTGGTGCAAGGTGGTTGCAGGTACCTGTGACAGAAGAATCTGCAACTATCTGTAAAACTATCCCACAACATTGCTAGAACGTGAGAACCGTTAGCAATATCACAGAGGCATTGTTGGCCTCAATTTTTAGCAGCTTTGCATAGACATTGGTCAGCTCAGCACTGGTCAGTGGTCAGTGCATCGCTCAAAATCAAAATCGCCAACTACCTCCTTTTCAACGAGCAACACCGAGATGTGCGATGGTATGGCCAGCTGTCGCTCGGAGATCATCCGCAACAACGTCGTTTTACACAGACCATATCCGCCGATCAGTCCATAGCGACTTTCAAAGGACAGCAGCACGTTGGCGTTTTGCTACAACACTCTACAAAATAAAAATACATATTTTAAAATATTTTAATAGATTAAAACGTGTGTGACCTACTTGTCGCCAAAAGCCAAATCAAATTATTCAATTTTATTGTCCATGTTCTTGTTGATTATTGCGTCACAATCTCGCCTTGCTGACAGAGAGATTTAACTCTATGGCGGCTCTGCCGCATACTAACTTGACCAGTAACGTGTTGGTGCAAGGTGGTTGCAGGTACCTGTGACAGAAGAATCTGCAACTATCTGTAAAACTATCCCACAACATTGCTAGAACGTGAGAACCGTTAGCAATATCACAGAGGCATTGTTGCATTGTTGCATTGTTGGCCTCAATTTTTAGCAGCTTTGCATAGACATTGGTCAGCTCAGCACTGGTCATTGGTCAGTGCATCGCTCAAAATCAAAATCGCCAACTACCTCCTTTTCAACGAGCAACACCGAGATGTGCGATGGTATGGCCAGCTGTCGCTCGGAGATCATCCGCAACAACGTCGTTTTACACAGACCATATCCGCCGATCAGTCCATAGCGACTTTCAAAGGACAGCAGCACGTTGGCGGTTTGCTACAACACTCTACAAAATAAAAATACATATTTTAAAATATTTTAATAGATTAAAACGTGTGTGACCTACTTGTCGCCAAAGGCCAAATCAAATTATTCAATTTTATTGTCCATGTTCTTGTTGATCGTCACCTGTGAAGCGGTGGCGCTCTACAGCTTAACCGGCACTACGGGACCCTTGCAAATGTCCTGATGCTTTCCCTAATTCTGCTGCAGCTTAGTCTAGGCTTTCTGCAGTTTTTTGCTGTCGACTATCTGCGCCGAAAGTGTTTTAGTTAAGTAATTTTTTTATATATATATATATATATATATATATATATATATATATATATATATATATATATATATATATATATATATATATTTGTTCACACTTACATTGCCGGATGTAGCACTTTGCGTTCCAAATTTTTACTTGTCAGTTTGTTGCTGATCGCACAGGTCCCTGTAAAACATCGAACATTAGTAGAAGTCTGTGTGCATCTAGTACCTTCGACTTATCTTATTCCATCCTCGGACTTATCGGTGCAGAGTAGAGATGGGCATGTGAGCGTGATTCACGTGAATCACGCGTGATCACGCGTGATAGTGATTGAATCCTAATTTTGCTCACGTTATTGTGAGTGAGTGTGAGTAGACCAAAAAAGACTGTGAGTGAGTGTGCGTGAGTACATTTTTTTCGTGAGTGAGTGTGAGTGAGGCGAATATTTCATAAAATAAAAAATCTCACTTTTAATTTTTTGCGATTTTTCTATTTTTTTTGCTGAACTACAGAACAAGTAGGGTCATGCCTTGAACTCAAAAGGCTTTGGGAAGGCGGCTACCCAATATTCAGAACTATAATAAATCAAACCCTTGATAACTGACCGTCAAATACCCACCCCTTCTTCAACTCAGAATAAGTTACAAGGTTCAGTCAAAAATTGATTGAATTAGTATGGGCTTGTCAATTTTTGTGGGGTCATGTTAATAGTTCTTGCTTGGTTTTATACGACCGTTCATGAAAATGGACATAGAACGCTTTTTTTTCGTTATATTCATTTTTGTAAAAAGTTGAATTTTCAATTTCATCTATACATTTATTAAGTTTAGTTTGTTCCATAGGTTCGTGTGGGGTTCCATAGGTTCGTGTGGGGTCCCTTCAATTCATCCCTGGTAAATTCTACACCGGACTATTTTTTTTATTGATAATTCTTTTCCAGAGATAATTTTTCCAGGGACAATTCTCAAAGATTTTAAACGAATTCTTCACCGGAGAATTATTCTTCGAGGCAATTTTTACATTTTTATATGAACAGTACATTGAAGGTCTTTCACATTTCCATCTCCGTTAAAAATAGAGATCCCTAACATTATTACATCATTATTGCGTTTGAAATATGTAGGTTGTATTAGAGGTGACACGCTCGGTCGACCAATCTCACCAACATATACAAATGAAATAAGTATTTTTATGAATTCTGAAAGCAATAGCAAAAAACCACGTGATTCAGCGTGAATCACGCGTAATTCACTATTGCTTTCAGAATTCATAAAAATACTTATTTCATTTGTATATGTTGGTGAGATTGGTCGACCGAGCGTGTCACCTCTAATACAACCTACATATTTTGTGATTGTGATTGAATCTTAATTTTACTCACGTGATTGTGAGTGTGTGTGAGTAGAGCAAAAAATATCGTGAGTAGTGTGCGTGATTAGAAATATTCTTTCGTGAGCGTGAGTGAGTGTGACTCAAAACTCACTCACGTGCCCATCTCTAGAGCAGAGTACTGATGCGGATATATTTTTTTCAATACTGGACCTCTTCTCGGCAGACAATTGCAACAACATAAAGTGTCTCTTAAAAGCCCCTCTCACTGTGTCGTTCGATTTGATCTTTGAACTCAAATGTTGATAGAGGGCTCGGCCTGAGATTATCAAAGATATAGCGCGAAACTGTTATTATTTCAAAATAATTACTTCAAAATGTTTCGCAAAATCACAACTTTCTTTAATGTGAAAATTTTTATGGCGAAATAACAAAAACAGCTGTTTTATTTTGTGTCAGGGCTTTCTGCAGAAACAGGGTTGTCTGCAGTTTGAGAAAGTACTTTGAATACTACTATTAAAGATATTGTACGTAGTTTTTAAAAACTATTGTAATTTAACAATTTGCGTGAATTTTATTTGTATTGATTTTTTACATTTATTTAAGAGTTTAAAATGTAAAATATTAAAGAACATTTTTTTTTTAAATCAGTTAACAAATGTACAGAATTTTATTATCAGAAAGCTAGAGTTATAAAAATTGGAAATATTATAATTTTTATAATATAAACTTTTGTACTTAAAACGTACATTTCTACAAAAAAATGAAAGATAGCATTTAGTACGAACTGTAAAGTATTTCGTATTTTAATTTTAAAAAATAAAACGCGAAAGTGTGGACTTATGCAACACTGCGAACTACTGAAAGTGACAGAAGAAACACATGTTTTAATTTATGATGTCAATAAACAAAAATGAAAATTTTTAACGATTGATTAAAATTGTAAGTATTTTTCATTTTAATTTATTGAAAATCAATTAAAATATGCATTTTTTAAACTTAATAATGACATGGTTGTTTTCTCCAACCATTTCGTTGCATTATCGCAGTATGACTGCTCTGACGGCATGGACAAACATCATAGACGCGCAAACGCTGCGAGACTCCTTCACAATGGGCTGTATGATCGACGAGATGGATTTAGAAATTAATGATGACATCATCTAGACCCCGCGTTGGAAGGCCGATGCTAACAATAACGTCAGACTTGTCAAGGATTTAGCTATTATGTTAACGGGACCTCTGCTGACTGGTTTTTGCTGGAAAACCCCAGATGCATGAATCCCGCATCTACCGTGTAGTCTGATTGGGTCTTGGAATTGATGAGGAGCCAATGGCCACCAAAGATTTGCAGAGCGTGATGCGTCACCACTGGTTGCATGCTTTGCACATCGCGGTGGTCGATTCAACTTCATATTGCATCATTTTAACTAATTGCAATATGAATCACGGGATCCTGAAGAGACAACAGCAATTCCAAATCGTACGTTTTAACAAAATGCTTTTGGCTTTTTGTTCTTGATTGTAACACAAGGCAGTTTTCAATAAAAAAAAACGAAACTTACATTTTTTAGAACAGTTGTGTTTAGTTTAAATCATGTTTAATTTAATGTGTCATTAAGATTATAAACACATGCATTAATTCATTTCGAGTGCTTAAATGTGCGTTTCAGTCAATCGGGTGGTTATCTTACGTCCGATTTGCAGCAGATATATCAATGTTAGGTTAAATATGGGTTTTAAAAAGATTTTAAAACGACGGATTCAAATGTTTAGCAGTTTGTTTAATCTCAATTTGAATTGCCTGTATAATTTTATCAAGGCTAGCAATGTTAAAAATATATTATGATTTTAGACAACTGATAAAATTAGTATTTCAATGATAATATTTACTATCATTTTATATCATTATTTTTACATTTGGAAAACTAAAAATTATATATTAAATTTAAGATAAGAAGGTATGTGTTATCATTATATGTACATATGATGATAAATGACCGTTAACTGTAAATATTTCCTAAAAAATAAGTTCATAATAATATATTTCTGATAGTTTCTCGTTTAAAAAAAAACTATTTAGGGCTTTTCTCATTAAATCCCGATCATTACAAGCACAATTATGTTGTTAAACAATGATTCAAATTTTATGGATATTGGTTTTTTATTTATTGTATTAGCAGAATATGTAGGGGAGCCTGGGGTAAAGTGGGACACGTTTTGAAAAGTTCATTTTAATAATTTTTAAATTCTTTTAAGGGTCTATTCTATAGACTGGTCCTTGATCTAACTGTTTGTCTTAAGAGAATACCATTTATAAGTCTTTTAATAGATTATAATAAGGTAATAAAAAACAATGGCAATGAAAGAAAAAAAAAATTATAAACATCTTAGTAACTACTTAAGAAAATAACTTAGAACCATATAAATAATGTTAGATGTATTTCAAAATATACACAATACCATTTTTAGTTCAAGAGATAATTAAATATGAACAACCACACAAAAGTGATTTTTGGCCCTTTTTCCAACTTTGAGCCACTGTATCTCTGGAAGTAGTGGTCGGAAAAATAAATAAAAATGGGTAGTGCATGTCTCGATACCCTTTATCAGTTGCCAAAATTTCATTAAAATCGAAATGGTAAAATCTCAAATTTGACTTTTTTTGGTCGATTTGGTGTGGAATGACCCGTATATGTTTTATGAGCCACTTGTATGTAATAATTAAAGTATATAAGAATGTATAACATTAAGATTTTTAGATTTCTATAGTAGAAATATAAGTGCTGCTGAAAAAAATGAAAAAAATTTCAAAAAAATTGCGCGTTTTTTTTGAAAATTTTTTCGCCTCCAGCGCTTTTCAATTAAACATCTACAAACATCCACGCAAAATATTACCAACATTATTATTACTATCTTTATTTACAATTTACATCACCAAATTTTATTTCAACCAATCAACAGTTTCGGTTTTAAGTTTTTGTACGGTTTCGGTATACCGGTTCTAAGTTACGGTTTTGATTTCGGTTTTTGTATAAAATTTCTTATTTTTCAATGTCTTCAACAAAAAACCTGTTGTAAAGTAGGACATGGGGTAATGTGAGAAATTGCAGTTTTTAGGCCATGTTTTTGAATTTAAAAATAAAAATATGGCATAAACTTTTTCATCCATGGCTATATCGAAAACAAGTAAAAAATTTTTTTTTTTAAATTTTTTTAGAGTGCTTGTGGTATTGTGTATATTTTGAAATACATCTAACATTGTTTATATGGTTCTAAGTTATGTTCAAATTGTGATATTGGGGTAATGTGGGAAATGTAATTTAAGCAATGTTTGTTGTAATTTTAGTGCAAATATTGTGTTATATAAATTATTTAATTGATTTCGCCAAAAAAAAACTTCAATCGAGACCATAAACCAATGAAAAGCAACACATTTTGACTTCACCTGAGATATGATCTGAATTGCAGAAGAGAGCCGGAAAGCGAACGTTGAACAAGAAAACATCGGTAAATAGTCATTAGAAGAATTTTTTACAATTTCCATCCATAAAAGCCAAAGAAAGTAAATTTCAACAATTAAGTGAACTGCAATATCTGTTAACTGTATATTTAAAATGTGTCTATTTTCCCTTGGTAAATTCTGACTAGGAGTAAATGCTCTTTATTTTTCGTATTTTCCTAAGTAGTTACTAAGATGTTTATATTTTTTTTTTCTTTCATTGCCATTGTTTTTTATTACCTTATTATAATCTATTAAAAGACTTATAAATGGTATTCTCTTAAGACAAACAGTTAGATCAAGGACCAGTCTATAGAATAGACCCTTAAAAGAATTTAAAAATTATTAAAATGAACTTTTCAAAACGTGTCCCACTTTACCCCAGGCTCCCCTACATATTCTGCTAATACAATAAATAAAAAACCAATATCCATAAAATTTGAATCATTGTTTAACAACATAATTGTGCTTGTAATGATCGGGATTTAATGAGAAAAGCCCTAAATAGTTTTTTTTTAAACGAGAAACTATAAGAAATATATTATTTTGAACTTATTTTTTAGGAAATATTTACAGTTAACGGTCATTTATCATCATATGTACATATAATGATAACACATACCTTCTTATCTTAAATTTAATATATAATTTTTAGTTTTCCAAATGTAAAAATAATGATATAAAATGATAGTAAATATTATCATTGAAATACTAATTTTATCAGTTGTCTAAAATCATAATATATTTTTAACATTGCTAGCCTTGATAAAATTATACAGGCAATTCAAATTGAGATTAAACAAACTGCTAAACATTTGAATCCGTCGTTTTAAAATCTTTTTAAAACCCATATTTAACCTAACATTGATATATTTGCTGCAAATCGGACGTAAGATAACCACCCGATTGACTGAAACGCACATTTAAGCACTCGAAATGAATTAATGCATGTGTTTATAATCTTAATGACACATTAAATTAAACATGATTTAAACTAAACACAACTGTTCTAAAAAATGTAAGTTTCGTTTCGCCTTGTGTTACAATCAAGAACAAAAAGCCAAACGCATTTTGTTAAAACGTACGATTTGGAATTGCTGTTGTCTCTTCAGGATCCCGTGATTCATATTGCAATTAGTTAAAATGATGCAATATGAAGTTGAATCGACCTCCGCGATGTGCAAAGCATGCAACCAGTGGTGACGCATCACGCTCTGCAAATCTTTGGTGGCCATTGGCTCCTCATCAATTCCAAGACCCAATCAGACTACACGGTAGATGCGGGATTCATGCATCTGGGGTTTTCCAGCAAAAACCAGTCAGCAGAGGTCCCATTAACATAATAGCTAAATCCTTGACAAGTCTGACGTTATTGTTAGCATCGGCCTTCCAACGCGGGGTCTAGATGATGTCAGTATTAATTTCTAAATCCATCTCGTCGATCATACAGCCCATTGTGAAAGAGTCTCGCAGCGTTTGCGCGTCTATGATGTTTGTCCATGCCGTCAGAGCAGTCATACTGCGATAATGCAACGAAATGGTTGGGGAAAACAACCATGTGGCCCGTGGTCATTATCTTTGCACTTCAAAATTGTGGTCCTTAAAAAGGACCCTTTTTAAATTACTGAAAAAATTCTAAATTTTCGTCATAGAGGTTCGTTGTAGAGGTTCAAAATTTTAAGATGGTATTTTGATGGCATCATATTTTTAAAAATAATTTTGTAAATTTTTCAATATTTGCAATAATTTGTCTAATTTCGAAAATGGCGGAAGTTTCATCAAATTGTCTCTAGTTTTTGAAATATATACCATTTTTCGAAAATCGTAAAAA
Organism: Dryomyza anilis; assembly: GCA_951804985.1. Lineage (NCBI taxonomy): Eukaryota > Metazoa > Arthropoda > Insecta > Diptera > Dryomyzidae > Dryomyza > Dryomyza anilis. The sequence goes on from OX638135.1 coordinate 54,157,713, forward strand.
CTATATACCAAAATCAGTATCTCAAAAACTAGATACAATATGATAAAACTGACGCCATTTTAGAAATCAAATTTACATATATATTCAGGAATTATTATAACTTTTACTATAGAAAAAAAAATCTATACAAAAAATAAATAAAAATTTAGAAAATTATTTTTTAAAATATGATACCATCAAAATACCATCTTAAAATTTTGCATGAACATTTATAATAAATTGACGAAAACTTAAGATTTTTACAGAATTTTAAAAAGGGTCCTTTTTAAGAACATCAATCTAGTTTAAAAAATTTCAAAAAAATTGCGCGTTTTTTTTTGAAAATTTTTTCGCCTCCAGCGCTTTTCAATTAAACATCTACAAACATCCACGCAAAATATTACCAACATTATTATTACTATCTTTATTTACAATTTACATCACCAAATTTTATTTCAACCAATCAACAGTTTCGGTTTTAAGTTTTTGTACGGTTTCGGTAACCGGTTCTAAGTTACGGTTTTGATTTCGGTTTTTGTATAAAATTTCTTATTTTTCAATGTCTTCAACAAAAAACCTGTTGTAAAGTAGGACATGGGGTAATGTGAGAAATTGCAATTTTTAGGCCATGTTTTTGAATTTAAAAATAAAAATATGGCATAAACTTTTTCATCCATGGCTATATCGAAAACAAGTAAAAACATTTTTTTTTTTAAATTTTTTTAGAGTGCTTGTGGTATTGTGTATATTTTGAAATACATCTAACATTGTTTATATGGTTCTAAGTTATGTTCAAATTGTGATATTGGGGTAATGTGGGAAACGTAATTTAAGCAATGTTTGTTGTAATTTTAGTGCAAATATTGTGTTATATAAATTATTTAATTGATTTCGCCAAAAAAAAACTTCAATCGAGACCATAAACCAATGAAAAGCAACACATTTTGACTTCACCTGAGATATGATCTGAATTGCAGAAGAGAGCCGGAAAGCGAACGTTGAACAAGAAAACATCGGTAAATAGTCATTAGAAGAATTTTTTACAATTTCCATCCATAAAAGCCAAAGAAAGTAAATTTCAACAATTCAGTGAACTGCAATATCTGTTAACTGTATATTTAAAATGTGTCTATTTTCCCTTGGTAAATTCTGACTAGGAGTAAATGCTCTTTATTTTTCGTATTTTCTTAAGTAGTTACTAAGATGTTTATAATTTTTTTTTCTTTCATTGCCATTGTTTTTTATTACCTTATTATAATCTATTAAAAGACTTATAAATGGTATTCTCTTAAGACAAACAGTTAGATCAAGGACCAGTCTATAGAATAGACCCTTAAAAGAATTTAAAAATTATTAAAATGAACTTTTCAAAACGTGTCCCACTTTACCCCAGGCTCCCCTACATATTCTGCTAATACAATAAATAAAAAACCAATATCCATAAAATTTGAATCATTGTTTAACAACATAATTGTGCTTGTAATGATCGGGATTTAATGAGAAAAGCCCTAAATAGTTTTTTTTAAACGAGAAACTATCAGAAATATATTATTATGAACTTATTTTTTAGGAAATATTTACAGTTAACGGTCATTTATCATCATATGTACATATAATGATAACACATACCTTCTTATCTTAAATTTAATATATAATTTTTAGTTTTCCAAATGTAAAAATAATGATATAAAATGATAGTAAATATTATCATTGAAATACTAATTTTATCAGTTGTCTAAAATCATAATATATTTTTAACATTGCTAGCCTTGATAAAATTATACAGGCAATTCAAATTGAGATTAAACAAACTGCTAAACATTTGAATCCGTCGTTTTAAAATCTTTTTAAAACCCATATTTAACGTAACATTGATATATATGCTGCAAATCGGACGTAAGATAACCACCCGATTGACTGAAACGCACATTTAAGCACTCGAAATGAATTAATTCATGTGTTTATAATCTTAATGACACATTAAATTAAACATGATTTAAACTAAACACAACTGTTCTAAAAAATGTAAGTTTCGTTTTTTTTATTGAAAACTGCCTTGTGTTACAATCAAGAACAAAAAGCCAAAAGCATTTTGTTAAAACGTACGATTTGGAATTGCTGTTGTCTCTTCAGGATCCCGTGATTCATATTGCAATTAGTTAAAATGATGCAATATGAAGTTGAATCGACCTCCGCGATGTGCAAAGCATGCAACCAGTGGTGACGCATCACGCTCTGCAAATCTTTGGTGGCCATTGGCTCCTCATCAATTCCAAGACCCAATCAGACTACACGGTAGATGCGGGATTCATGCATCTGGGGTTTTCCAGCAAAAACCAGTCAGCAGAGGTCCCATTAACATAATAGCTAAATCCTTGACAAGTCTGACGTTATTGTTAGCATCGGCCTTCCAACGCGGGGTCTAGATGATGTCATCATTAATTTCTAAATCCATCTCGTCGATCATACAGCCCATTGTGAAGGAGTCTCGCAGCGTTTGCGCGTCTATGATGTTTGTCCATGCCGTCAGAGCAGTCATACTGCGATAATGCAACGAAATGGTTGGGGAAAACAACCATGTGGCCCGTGGTCATTATCTTTGCACTTCAAAATTGTGGTCCTTAAAAAGGACCCTTTTTAAATTTCTGAAAAAATTCTAAATTTTCGTCATAGAGGTTCGTTGTAGAGGTTCAAAATTTCAAGATGGTATTTTGATGGCATCATATTTTTAAAAATAATTTTGTAAATTTTTCAATATTTTTTGTATTGAAAAAAAAAATTTTTTTTTTCAAAAGTAAAATTTGCAATAATTTGTCTAATTTCGAAAATGGCGGCAGTTTCATCAAATTGTCTCTAGTTTTTGAAATATATACCATTTTTCGAAAATCGTAAAAACTATATACCAAAATCAGTATCTCAAAAACTAGATACAATATGATAAAACTGACGCCATTTTAGAAATCAAATTTACATATATATTCAGGAATTATTATAACTTTTACTATAGAAAAAAAAATTTATACAAAAAATAAATAAAAATTTAGAAAATTATTTTTTAAAATATGATACCATCAAAATACCATCTTGAAATTTTGCATGAACATTTATAATAAATTGACGAAAACTTAAGATTTTTACAGAATTTTAAAAAGGGTCCTTTTTAAGAACATCAATCTAGTTTAAGAAATATTTAAATATGAACAAACATACAAAAGTGATTTTTGACAATTTTTTCCAACTTTGAGCCACTTTATCTCTGGAAGTAGTGGTCGGAAAAAATAATAAAATTGGTTAGTGCATATCTCAATACCCTTTATCAATTCCCAAAATTTCATTGAAATCGAAAAAGGTGAGTTCTAACCGCTGGTCGATTTGGTGTGGAATGGCCCATACATATTATACATAAATTTGTGTAGGGGCTAGGATTGACAGATCTTAAAAATAATTACATATTTGGAATCGTGAGGAAATTACCTTTCATACCCATATGTACTTGTAAGTGGGTGCACCAGTTTTTGATTTTTCAAGGTCACCACGTGTCCGAGCGGCGCTTATTTTTAATTTTGTTATTTTTTTTTTGCGTAAATAAAGAGCGTGACATTTTTTTTTTAAATTTCACTTCGGCCGGTAAAGTGAACTTTAGCCGACCGAAAATTAATTAGTCTTCATAGAAAATGATAGGAGAACTGAAAAATATGGACTTTCAGGATCCAGGCGAGATTATTGGACGTATAGAGAAGAAATGGGCAGAATTAAATTTATTTCACAACTAAAAACTAACAATTAAATATGTTCCAGTGGGATTACAGAATTTTATTTTTTCATTGGAAAAAAGGTGATTTCGACCATTGCATTGTATTTGTCCCAAAAAAAAAATTTAACAATTTGTTTTTTCGAAAGTGGGATTACAGAATTTTATTTTTTCATTGGAAAAAAGGTGATTTCGACCATTGCATTGTATTTGTCCCAAAAAAAAAAATTTAACAATTTGTTTTTTCGAAATTAGTAGAACATTGTTGTTTTTGTCGAATATATATATTTTTTTGAAAATGGTGATTTCGACCATTGCGTTTTTTTTGTCACCCAAACATTTTTTCGCAATGGTCGAAATCACCATTTTCGAAAAAAAATATATATTCGACAAAAACAACAAGGTTAGACTAATTTCGAAAAAAAATTGTTAAAATTTTGTTTGGTGTGAAGATAGCCCACGAGGCGAATTGGAAGATAGCCCACAATTTGAATTCGCCGCATTTCTTTTTTTTTTTGCTTAAAAGTACAAAATATCATTGTTTTATAGATAAATTCCATTATTTATGCAATTAAATGATCATTAATGCAGTTAAAATACCAAAAACTATACATTTTTGACGAATTAACTGACTTTCAGTGCACTTCAAGTGGCCATAGTATTTCAATGCAGATTGTGTTGCAATACTAAATTTTCGCATCCTAAAATAACTTAATAGTATAACAAAGGCATTAGAATATATTTTTGGGGTCGGTCCACCTCAGAATTAGGTGAAAACCTATATAAAACCGGTGCAAACTCACAAAAACACGTATTTTTCATAAGGTACTCATATTGAAATCGATTTTCCGAGACTTTAAGAAAAAACCTCATCCGAATTTTTTTTTATAGAAAGCTAATGGTATAAGGAAACATATTCTATATTCGACATATACGATTTCAGGGGACATCGCACTGAAATCGAGCACTGAATTTGAAATATTAGTTTTATCATACAAAATATAGGGTGTTGCATTTGTATTTTTATACCTTAAATGATTTTTTCACTGTGTATTTAATTTTAAACAATTGACCATGGTATTCTACAACTTATGTAGAGTCGGTATACCACCAGTACAGGGGCCATAACTTCAAAATCTGGACATAATCATGAGAAAAGTATATATTACATGAAGTTTTTAGACAAATTTACAGATTTTGAGCCAGTAAGAAACTTTCTCACCGTGTATTTTTTTTTTAAATATCTGATAACATTTTTAAACAGTTTTAAATTTGTTAAATCTCAGATTTAGGAGAAATAAATAAAAAAATAGTAATAACTGCATAATATGAGAATTGGTCATATGGTACTCATAATGAAATCCAATTTCCGCGACTTTAAGAAAAAACCTCATCGGGAATTTTTTTTTATGAAAAGCCAATAGTATAAGGAAACATATTCTATATTCGATATATATGATTTCAGGGGACATCGTACCGAAATCAAGCACTGAATATGAAATATTAGTTTTATCATACAAAATATACGGTGTTACATTTGAATGAATATTTTAAGAGTTATGAACATTTTCTCATCGTGTATTTTTTTTCGTAAATACCCAATACTAATACAAAACTTTCCTAAACCAACATATATCCGATTTAGGGGAGATTATATAGAAATCGGGCGTTGAACATAACATGTGGTTATTACACTTATTATTATTTTTTTTTTAAACTACATATTTGAAGATGAAAAAAGTATAGAAAACGTAAACGGATTTTCAATATTTTTTATTCTAATGAAAGATTGCTTAATTGTCTTACTTTAATTTTTTTTAAAGTACCAGCCCACAATTTATTTTGAGTCCTTCATTGTTAAAATTGATATAAAAAATAGGTCCACAAATTTCAATTTATATATCTTCAAATATTTTGCATTATTACGGATTTATTCTAGATATACACACCCTGTTTTTTTTTGTTAGTGAAAGCATTAAACTGTGAAATATTCACACCCTGTGGAGCGCTGTTTTGTTCGTGTATTTGGTACATACAGTGCTTAGGCAAAATTGGATTATATTTAATGTTGAAACCATTTCGAAAAAACGAAGCATGGGATAGAATTTTTCGCGGGAAGTTTTGTGTACGACAAAAAAAAAACGTTGGTGTACGTGTGATATATAGGGTAGCAACGAAAAATAAAATATTCCAATAAGAAATATGACTTTATTTTGTTGTATATATATGCAATCTTGAAAGGCTTCATAATATTTTTGTTGAAAATTTATTGTTGTTTTCAAGACAATAGTCGAATGTGTAACACTGATTAAATGTAGTCTGAATAAAGAAGAAAATAAAAGTAGAAAAACAAATAATTTATATATAAATTATAATTATGCATTTATTGATGAATTTTAACATGATTTAATAGTTCCTTATATTTAATAAACAATATTACGATTGTACATATTAAAACTAAAAGTATTATGCTTATACCTATTAATAATACATTTAAAATATTTGGGATTTGGATAGTTTAAAAATATGTAGATTTTGTTGAGATGCAATATAATTAATTGTATCTGTTGGGTCCCTAATTACTTTAAATATACTTGTATTACTTATACTGAAAATTTGGTATAATAATTTCTGATTCATGTATATTATTGTTATTAAAATACTCTATATTATTAATAAAAATGCTACAATTTTTATATTTTATAGCATTATGACTTGTGATATATATATATCAATAGGTGTACAATGTACAATGTACATAAACAGTGGATTTAATTGAAGTAAGCTCTGATTCGGTTTCTACATCTCCACTGTCTCTTAGATCTGAAAATATTATTAAATATTACAACATAAAGAAACCAAATATTTATTCCCATAATAGAATAATCAAAGATTTAAATTACTATAAACAAATAATATCTTCTGATTTAATGGTTAATGAGAAATTAAATTATTTAATTGCGAAGCGAAATTTTGTTTACATAAGATATAATGAATTTAGACCAATTGCTGGAAAGAACATTGGCGATATAGAAAAATGGTTAGATGATTCCATAATCAATTACTTTATTCATAAATTCATTTCAAATTCAGAAGACACCGACTTTTTTAATGCAGATTTTGCATATTTATTAATAACTAAAAAAATGAATGTAATGATACCAAAAAAATCAAAAAAAATACAATAATACCTGTAAATGTCAATGAGTGTCATTGGTGTTTGGCAATAATTGAACAAACAACTTCAACACTAAAATTTTACGATCCACAACATTTAAATAATTGCATGTCTTTTTTTAAAGACTTTCAAAATAATTTTATACATGTATATAATAAACTTGCATTAACTAATAACTTTGAAACACTTTATATACAGATAAACCACAAACAGATGGATGGGCATGTGGCTATTATATTTTAAAATATGTAGAGAAGAACTACTTTAATATATCAAATTTTGAAAACAAAAAATTCAATCCTAAAGTGTACAGAGAATTCTTGGCAAATATGTGTTTAGAATATTCGGTACAAATTGTGAAAACACAATGCATAAGAATTGTATTAGTATCTATCACAATAAATTTAATAATAAAATACAACAATATTCCAGAATATGTATGTTTAATTTGTATATTTTAATGACAAAAAACTATTTAAACCTATGTATATATGCATATGTACATAAAAATATTAAATTTAGTATAACTTAAATCATTTTTAAGATATTTTAAGCAGTGTGTACATATTTTTTTATAATTTAATCTGTTTTATTATTCAACTGTATATATATGATTTATGTTGAAATATATATAATGTATTTTTTATATGTCTTGTATAAGAGAATATATATATTTATGTATACAATACTTTCTATTACAAACAATAATATAGATTTTATTTTTTTAGAAATGTGTATTCGGAGTACTTTAAAAATAAAGCTAAATAAAGAAATATATATAAAATAGCAGTTTTTTTCTCAATTTTGTACCAGATTCTGTTTTGAGCAATTATTGAAACCTATACGAATAACGATAAAATAAAATCTCTTAAAGCAAGTAATGCGTATGAGACGAGACAATCCGAGATCTTGCTTTCGATTTTATTCCCTGAACATGTTTTATAATATAAATTCCTTGTGATATCGACAGATTTGTTATATTGTAAAATTTTATAACTGAAAATCACTAATGACTGTTTTTATTATGAGCACGTATCCTTTCGGTATTTACCTGCTATGAGGGTACGTCACTGCACAGAAAGAGTTCATTATCTTAAAATTTATATATTTATATATTTATATATTTATATATATATATATATATATATATATATATATATATATATATATATATATATATATATATATATATATATATATATATATATATATATTATAACTAAATAAATATATCTATATATCACACGACAAGTAACACCCGCATAATCACACACACACTGCCTATATATATTCGGAAATCCATCCAGTTGCCAACAACAACTTCTTGTACAAGCACACCAACGTTTTTTTTTATCGTACACAAAACTTCCCGCGAAAAATTCTATCCCAAGCTTGTGTGCTTGTGTTCTTCCATTCTCATATGTTTCTTGTTCGTCGTCGACGAAAAGTATGCAGTGAACACAACAGAAGAAAAGTCTTGTAGCAGCACTAACCATAGCAACACATATCTCATAGGTATTATTAGTGTGTATCAAACATAATAAGTACAGTCGTACTATTGTTAATTCAATATAAACTATGAAATCATAAATTATTAATTTTTTATTTGCAAAAAAAATCCACATTCACTCCCAAAAGCGCCATCTATCGTTTTTTCGAAAAGTTATATTTTTCGAAATGCTTCGTTTTTTCGAAATGGTTTCGACATTTGATATAATCCAATTTTGCCTAAGCACTGTATGTACCAAATACACGAACAAAACAGCGCTCCACAGGGTGTGAATATTTCACAGTTTAATGCTTTCACTAACAAAAAAAAACAGGGTGTGTATATCTAGAATAAATCCGTAATAATGCAAAATATTTTAAAATATATATAAATTGAAATTTGTGGACCTATTTTTTACATCAATTTTAACAATGAAGGACTCAAAATAAATTGTGGGCTGGTACTTTAAAAAAAATTAAAATAATATAATTAAGCAATTTTTCATTAGAATAAAAAATATTGAAAATCCGTTTACGTTTTCTATACTTTTTTCATCTTCAAATATGTTGTTTAAAAAAAAAATAATAATAAGTGTAATAACCACATGTTATGTTCAACGCCCGATTTCTATATAATCTCCCCTAAATCGGATATATGTTGGTTTGAAAAAAGTTTTGTATTAGTATTGGGTATTTACGAAAAAAAATACACGATGAGAAAATGTTCATAACTCTTAAAATATTCATTCAAATGTAACACCGTATATTTTGTATGATAAAACTAATATTTCATATTCAGTGCTCGATTTCGGTACGATGTCCCCTGAAATCATATATATCGAATATAGAATATGTTTCCTTATACTATTGGCTTTTCATAGAAAAAAAATGCCGATGAGGTTTTTTCTTAAAGTCGCGGAAATTGGATTTCATTATGAGTACCATATGACCAATTCTCATATTATGCAGTTATTACTATTTTTTTATTTATTTCTCCTAAATCTGAGATTTAACAAATTTAAAACTGTTTAAAAATGTTATCAGATATTTAAAAAAAAAATACACGGTGAGAAAGTTTCTTACTGGCTCAAAATCTGTAAATTTGTCTAAAAACTGCATATAATATATACTTTTCTCATGTTTATGGCCAGATTTTGAAGTTATGACCCCTGTACTGGTGATATACCGACTCTACAAAAGTTGTAGAATACCATATTTGATTGTTTAAAATTAAATTCACAGTGACAAAATCATTTAAAATACAAAAATAGTACATTAATATTGGTGTTAATTTTGTGAAAAATAAAAAAAATCTAGACTTTTTTTAACATCAATTTTAACCATGAAGGACTCAAAATAAATTGTGGGCTGGTACTTTTAAAAAAAATTAAAGTAAGATAATTAAGCAATCTTTCATTAGGATCAAAAATATTGAAAATCCGTTTACGTTTTCTATACTTTTTTCATCTTTAAATATGTTGTTTAAAAAAAAAATAATAATAAGTGTAATAACCACATGTTATGTTCAACGCCCGATTTCTGTATGATATCCCCTAAATCGAATATATGTTGGTTTGAGAAAAGTTTTGTATTAGTATTGGGTATTTACGAAAAAAAATACACCATGAGAAAATGTTCATAACTCTTAAAATATTCATTCAAATGTAACACCCTATAATTTGTATCATAAAACAAATATTTCAAATTCAATGCTCGATTTCGGTGCGATGTCCCCTGAAATCATATATATCGAATATAGAATATGTTTTCTTATACTATTAGCTTTCTATAAAAAAAAATCCCGATGAGGTTTTTTCTTAAAGTCTCGGAAAATTGATTTCAATATGAGTACCTTATGAAAAATACGTGTTTTTGTGATTTTGCACCGGTTTTATATAGGTTTTCACCTAATTCTGAGGTGGACCGACCCCAAAAATATCTTCTAATGCCTTTGTTATACTATTAAGTTATTTTAGGATGCGAAAATTTAGTATTGCAACACAATCTGCATTGAAATACTATGGCCACTTGAAGTGCATTGAAAGTCAGTTAATTCGTCAAAAATGTATAGTTTTTGGTATTTTAACTGCATTAATGATCATTTAATTGCATAAATAATGGAATTTATCTATAAAACAATGATATTTTGTACTTTTAAGCAAAAAAAAAAAATGCGGCGAATTCAAATTGTGGGCTATCTTCCAATTCGCCTCGTGGGCTATCTTCACACCAGTATGAAATTTGATATTGATTTTAAGGGGTACCTATTATTTATTGATAACATTTTTAGTTTTCATAACTTAATAAAAATATATATTATATATGAAACGAGATCCATAATTCTATGATTCCTTTTACATTGTTTTTACAAATCTCTCTTTAAATCCTTAGATTAAAGTCAAATTAAAAGTTCGATTAAGGAATTACTTTTTTGTTACATGGTAAATTTCATTTGACTCTAATGTGGGAACCTGAGGCAAACATATTGAAAGTAATACATTTATACAAAAATGAATTCTACTGGCTTAATAATTTGTTGGAATAATTGAAGGACAAAAAAAATTATATTGATTAAGAGGAGCACCGCAAAAGAAAATTTATATTAAAAATCGTAAACATTGAATATGAATACATAAAGAGTGATTTGCAAAAACAAAGTAAGAGAAATCATAGAATTATGGATCTAGTATATAATTTTATGTAAATAATAGGTACACCTTAAAATCAATATTTTTTGTGTTTGACTGGGTCATAACTTCGGTCAGATTTATACAAAATTCATGTAGCTTATTTCAAAATACTAGCTGAAGTATTCTCAATAGAATACAAAATGGATCGATAACTCAAATCTGGTGTGATTAGAATCTTGAAGTCCATAGGAATATCATACTAAGATCGTAGATAATTAAAAAAGGCCTCAAAATGTAGTGTTATCGGAATATTTCCGATTTAATATCGGAATCTTCAAAATATTTAATACTTTGAGCACTTTCTCATGCTACAATACCTTATATATTTTGTATATATACAAAACGTACATTCAAAATGAACGATTTCTAATATTGATGGTGGTCTACTGTACCAAAGAATCACTTGCCTTCAACGTGGCGGATAAAAAAAGCGACACAGAAATTAAAAAAAATATAATAATAAAATGGATGCCTATCGCGCAAAGCAGACAAAAGGCAAAAACAACAAGAAGACAAGTTGTCAGGCAAGGGAAGTCTTCGGCTTCATTGCTCATTACGAGCAGCGTCAATGGTGGACGTTGGACGGGGGTGACCAAGTATTCTTTTTTATATAAATGGGGTGGCGGCCGGTGGTGGCTTAAGTTTTAATGTTGCAGAAAAGATGGTTCTGTTGTTGCTCATGTGTTTTTGTATATTCGTCAAAAGAATAAAAAAAACTTGAATTTATTTTCTCTATTTTTGCAATTCACCCACTTTTTGGGCGTTTCTTATTATTATTTATTTCTTGCAATTAATTCTATAACAGAAATTTTATTTTAAATGCAAAATATAATTGTTATACTTTTATTTAAAATTATTATACTAATAAGGTCCGTATTCACAATATCTAGTAAATATTAACTTCCACTTTAACCGACAGTTTGCAATTTCACAATCAATTGTTATATCTTTTTGTCATTTAAATTTTCTTTAACCGGCAGATACTTTAATAGATGTTTCAGTTATACGTATAACCAACATATTTTCATAATCCATTAAAAAAATTATGCTGCAATTTCTGCATAAATTTGTTTCTGAGATACCAGAATGCAATGTCGCAAAATATCATAGGATAAATATAAATAATACCAAAACGGTCTATTTCCATTGCAAATCTGGCGTCGCAAATACAAATATGACAAAAATCAAATTCACAAATTCATTAAAATTTAAATTTGAAAAATTATATTTGAGTTAATTTATTTATGTCAATTAGTTGGAAGATATGTCAAAAAAACTATTACAATATCGTTGTAACAGAAAGTGAAAACGAAAATATTTAACGGAAACTTTATTCTGAAAGTTAGGCTATCTGCCAGTTAACAAACGTACAGCTACTTTTTAACGTAACCTTACACAGTGAAAACGGCCCAAATAAGAATTTATCTTCGTTTTAGAAGTATAATTAGATGAATACATTTTTGTTTGTTTTTAAACTTACAGGGGAAATAGGAGATAACATTATTTTAAAAAATCCTTAGACAAAATTTTGACATGCTGAGGGCAGATTAGATATATTTTGTCGAAAGATTTCCAGCAGACAAGGAAGGAGTTTGCTACAAAATCTTATACCCAAATATTTTCCAGGAATCTGCACACTCTGGCATGTCTCGGAGCTCTTCGAAGATCGAAGTTTTCTCGAACTAATTGCGATAAAAAAGTTCGATCTCGTTGCAATACAACAAAATTTAAGGAAAACATACCATATTAAAATATTTATCACATCGATATTGCAATGTTTTTCGAATTAATCCCGATATTCGATGCAATATCGATCGTTTTTTTTCTAGAATAAACTTCATTATCTCGTTACGATTTCTGCGTTCATCTTAAAAGAGGAATTTCGCTGAAACAGCAAATGACAGTTTGCTGTTTAAGAAAACTTATTTTTTTTATGATATTATATCAGACAATTTTAGCGGTTTTAACTAATTTCTTGTCATATAACTACAATTCATAAAAAATTAAACAAAAAAATATATATTGTTTTCTATATACTTTTACTTTTTATATAAATTATTATTTTATCTTATACATGTACTTATTATACCCTACACTAACAGTGAAAGGGTATATTCAGTTTGGTACGCCGTTTGTAAGACCCAGAAGAAATAATCTCCGGTATGGAAAAGTATATATATTCTTGATCAGCATGACCTCCTGAGTCGATTAAGCGATGTCTGTCTGTCCATCTATCCGTCTGTCCTTCTGTCTGTCTGCTGAAATTACGAGTAAAAAAGCTAGAGCAATGAAACTTTAGATTTAAATTACTTATATATCTAAGCTGTCTGAACAAAAAAATTGGCATGATCGGTCTATTGTAACCTGAGAACCGACCACTTATGTTCAAATACCTCATATAAAATTTACATCTACAGATCAATTTTACTGTATACGTGCTTAGGTAAACTTTTTTGGTCAAACATATATTGACATCATGCTCAAATACATGAAAATAACGTTTCCCGGCGAAACGATTTGTGGTTCCCACAACAAAAATCGAAATTCGGTACACCTACCCATTTGTAAATATGGGTATCAAATGAATGATAATTCTTCAGCGATAGAAAGTTTGTAGTCATTTTCAGGATTCGTATACCTTGGTGACCTATATACCACTTTGAATGGTAACCACACTTATGTGTAGGGTATTTATAGTTGGCTTTGACCGACTATAATTTTGATAATCCTAACTATCATAATAACACCTACTTAAAAATTTTCCATGTGATCTAACCTTCCCAACTGGGTTTTCTTTGCTTTTCGTATTATAGATAAGTTGAGAAATAAAACTTCGTTTTTTTATGTTACAGCTATTTATGATTTCCACAGAATATGTCTGTTAAATTTCAAAAAGAACGGAACTCATAAAGTAATTTTTTGAATGGTTTGACTTTGAATGGTCAATATACAACACATAGATAAATGTTAAAAATTTTGTCTTTGCCTATTTAAAATGAGCTTCGAACCTAAAGATTGTCACGTGCCAGATTTTGACGGCACGGACACGCAAGGGCACTAAGAGTTTTGTTTGATTTTGCATCTAGCACCACTACATTATATATGTATGAAATTGTAAATCTCTGCGTGCAATTCCCTCCATTTTAATCAAATACTTCATAAACAAATTTTAAAAAATATTCCGAAAAATTTCAGTAAGATAAAGTTTAAAACATTTTTTCGAAATTTTAAACCAAACACATTGCGAACTAATATTAAAATGTTTTTTTTTTAAAGCTTAGAGAATTGTGATAAATTACTCTCTCGACACACTTTTTTGGTAACACAAATTTTGATTTTTTGCAAAAACTAATATCTGGACACAGATTTTTTTTACCAATTATCCGTAGGACAAGGTTCATATTTTATTTTCTTATAAAGTTTTCATCTGCATCATGGCAAAATCGTGCGATAACTTTCGATATAAAGTACGAAAAACGGCCTTTTTTGCAATTTTGACTGGATTTTGTGCAAAATCTCGACGTATAGGGGAAAGTCTGAGTACGCAGCAAGAATCAGGATACCGAAATCAACCAGAATTGATAGGTTTTATTTCAGATTAGGCCAACAACCCTCAATTTGTAGAACAGTATAATTCAATAAATAATTAAAAAAAATAAAATCGATAATGATTTATTCATTAAATCGTTTTAGGAGAAATGGAAACTTAAAAAAAACTTAATGGTCTTGATTGTATGGGTACTAGACTGACAATAGATTTTCATGTTTTGAAACCGTCAAAAGGTCGACTCCTAAAAATGCTGTATTGGATGAGAAAGTCTATATGGAGAATTATCAGCGAAATTCGAATATTGTAAATGGACCCGCCGGGACCCCAAAGTTCGCGTTTTGGTACCCAAATTAACGATTTCCAATTTGACGCAATAAATCAAAAAAGTGTGTATGTCATATGCTAGGAAATTAAATTACTGTTTCAAAAAACTATCAACGAGGAATAAAAATAAGAAAGCAGTGATAATTTTAGTATTTAAAAAATCGACAATAGAGACAGGTTAGGTATAGAAAAGTATATATATTTTTGATCAGGGTCATACTCTGTCTACAATGACCGATATAAAAAATCGCGTTACGATGAAAATTATCTCTTAATGAGCGTCAGATCGTATGACCATCAGTGTTGCCGATTTAGCTACTTTGTCGTTAGATCTAGAGGTTTATTCTTAACCTTAGCTACTAAAATTTAAAATTTGTCCGCTAAAAAATGTCTAGCTAGTTTAACTACTTCTTAGAAATGAAATCTGACGGAAAGTTCATCAAATATTTGTGTTTATTGCGGAAAAATATGTCTATGGGTTAAGTATTTAATGCAATTCCGTTTATTAAAAATCAATTAAAAATTATCAACAACAGATGTACATTTTGACTTTCTCTTTGTATTATAATTAATAATACTTTTTAACTTTATATTTAAAATTTTAGTTTATGGCATCATAACGTCCCTTTGCAATATTTGCACCGAATATTCTAACAATGCCTAATATTGTCCAGTGAAATTCCAGAGCGATAGCGTAAAGTTTTTAATTGTTTTTTTTTTTTTTTTATGAAATAAGGGCGTTATCACTAAATGAAAATAATATTTTACTTATATTTTTAATAATTTTACAGAGTCAGTTTTTTTACAGAATCAATTTTGTTTTGGGCCATTTTAAACTCAATGTTTTACATATATCCATTCATATCAATAAACATATCAAAACTATGTATTTTATATATTAATAGTAGCACTAAAACAAATATAAAAAATGGATAAAAAAGCTAAAAGTCCAAATTTTAACCGAACATTTGAATCAATAATATCGGATTAATAATTTATGACATATGTGCATTTCCTGGGGTGTCGGAAGGGACATTCGTACGCTTAAAACTTTAATATCTCGAAGTAAAATTAATTAATTTACTTGATTTCGTGCATATAGTATTTAAATAGGACTAAGTATCTGCAAAAAATTTTAGAATTCTATACCGTAGATCAAAATATATAAAGAAAAAGGTGGGCGTTTTATTTTGTAAAAAATTGCAGAATAATTCCGGACTTTCCATATGGAAATTTGCACTACGATTTTTTTCTAAAAATAATTATGTATATGACAATATTAATAATTATTATTACGTAATGAAAAGTGATGTACTATTGAAATTTTCAGATTTTTTAATTTTTTTTTTTGACTTTTTTTTTATTATTATTTTTTTTTTTTGTGATATTTTTATACTGTAGTTTTACACTTTTGGTACTCAAAGTTCCGGCCGGGACAGATTTAAACTATTTTTAAATAATTTTATAGAATTACTAGGAAAATTATGTTTACATTTTTGAAAATGCCGAGGAAATTCTGCTTTAGAAGCAGTGAATTCAACTCTTTAAAATTTGTTTCAGTTTCCTGTATCTCTTTGGTTTCGGACGGGACATCGAAAACTCTTATACAAAAATGGAAAATATTCCGTTATTTTAATTTGGATCATTATTTTTAAGCTTTAGAAATAAAAAATATATGATGTCCTTTTCATGTGTACTTATTTTTGTATGTTCTTAATTTTGTGAATGAAATAAATATTAAACCATGTAAAAGAGATATCTATGATTGTCAACAAAAATAGTTAATTGAAAAATTTTATAAAGTTTTTTTTTTGCCATTTTTTGACTATTTTTGTGCCATTTCATTTGCCCTTTTTTTTTGCAACTTTTGACTATTTTGTGTCATTTTTTTTTGACTATTTTTGTGCCATTTTTTGGCTTTTTTTATTTCCTATATTTGTACCATTTTTACTGTTTTTTTGTGCCATTTTGCCTGCCATTTTTAACTATATTTTGTGCCAAAAAAACTTGCCCTTCTGATGACCATTGCTTGCGTTACCTCTCTTGATCTTTGTTGTAATTCTTAACAATTCCGACACCATTTGCTGTGGTGTAGTTTGTTGAAACAGTAACTAAATTTCCTAACAGATGACTTATTCACTTTTTGAGTTCCCATGACTTCATTTTAATACAATTTTAAAATTGTCGATTTGGGTACCAAAACCTGAGCTTTAAGATCCCTGCGGGTCCATTTCACATATTCGAATTTCGCTGAAAATTCTCCACACATTAATTTGAATTTATTCAGTAATGATTTTAAACCGTTTATTTTGAATTAATTCAATTGTTAAATATAAATACAATATTTTTGTAGTTAATAAAATGTGTGCCACCGGCACTAATCAACGAAACGCGCCGAGTGCTCGCTCTGCAAGAACTAAATTTTTTCCACACATGACTACGGCCAAGTTCAACAAGCAGCACACATGTGGTACACACACGCGCTAGTTTTCCTTGGCCGTTGGTGTCCCGGCTCCGACAAGGACGTCGACGTCGTCGTCTGGCCATGACTTTCGTACGCACTACATCGACAACATGTCCCCATGCACAAAAATTAACATAACAATACTTGCAACGAAAGGGTTAGAAAAAGGACACATGGAATATCCTGTTTGCAGCATTAAACAAAACTGACCCGACCGGTTTGACCGGATTTCTTCTTGTACACATCATGCAGCATCAACTGACCTAATCCTTTTTATGACGCCAGTAGTGATTATGTTTTTGTTATTGTCGATAACAGGAAACTACTGTCCTGACGAAAAGCAGAGGCGCTACAGACATAATCTATTGTAAACAAGCTCATTTGTATGAAATAATCGAAATGTTTCGCACAAATGATCAGTAGTGTTTCTCACAAATTTTTGTAGTGTTTCCTACAAATATGAAAAGTGTTTACCCCAAATATTTAAGTGTTTGACACAAATACGAAAAATGTTTCCCACAAATATTTGAAAATTTTTTAGTGTTTGCCACAAATATTTGTAGTGTTTCCGGCAAATATTTGTAGTGTTGTCAATTTTAGTCGAAGCAAAAGATTTTTTTTAATACTCTTTTACGCGACATGTCGAATAATGCAGAATTCCAGGTTAGATTATTCGGCCAGTCACGTTAACAAGCGACTGCCGAAAATAAACCTTTTACTTCGACTGATTTTGATGGACACAAAATATTGTTGTCGGCCTCCGCTGCCGGACGATGGCTGGAAAGACGAAAGCAGCAGTAGCAGAGTCAGCTGTTTTGCATGATATGAAGACCGATGATGATGAATTGATGACAGTGGCTATAGATGATAATAATTAGCTTTATATGTCGCACAATAAGACAATTTTGCTTTTTATTCGACAAAAGAATCTTATCAGCGTTTATTTGTGTAAGTGTTGCATGACGGGGATAAGTTCAATTATTCAAGTGATACCTCCCTTGTAAAAAGCTATACGATTTTTGGGGCAAACAATTTTAATATAGAATTTTTTTCCGAGAAGTTATTAGTGTTTAGAGCAAACACTTTAAAAATAGATTCCGCTGCGGGAAATACTTAGTGTTTTCTCATAGAAATCTCATGTATTTATTACTTATCTTAAACACTTTCATTATTTACTGGTAACAAATGAATGTTTGGGGTAATAAAGTGTTCATTTTAACTGGTTTTTAAGAAATTAGATATTGTTTTGTTCAAACACTAGAATTATGTAATTGTTCAAGTATTTCGGGCAGAAGTAACCGATAACTTCCCACAGTGCTACATAAAATTATTGCGTGTAAAAAAGCCGTAATTAAATTTATGCTCCAGGATAATTTTGACTATAGCTACTGTACTATATTTTTAGAGTGTGGTCATCCTATACATCAATATATAATTCGGGGTAGTTGATTTTGACTGCATACTCAGTTTTTTATATTGCGTAATCTGGAAATTCTAGGCCCTTTTCAGTAAATTTTTAGAATAGAATACAGTCTCTTATACATCTAGTTGCCAATTACAATATACCAATAAATACTAATATTCGGATATGTTTTTAATGATTTAATGGTTTTGAATGATTTCTTAGCATATTGGATCTAATGATAAATATAATAATAGTTTATGGTTATGCAAAGTTAGAACTAGAGATGGACGTAGTTTTAGCGTGATTCACGTGAATCACTCATGATTATCATTGAGTCTTAACTGTCTCATGTGTGAATATAACAATAAAAGACCGAGAGTGAGTGTGTGCGATTAAAATATTCCCTTGGTGAGCGTTAGTCAAAACCCACTTATATTTCTATCTCTAGTTCAAACTAACGATTAAAAAATGAAATTTGTCAATTATTAAATTAAATTAAATGAATTAAAGTTAACATGAAAATGAAAATGATTCGTTTCCACTTGACAAAAATATTTATATAATATTGCTTTCGTATTTTTTTTCTTCAAAATGGAACATTCCTTAGTGTAAGAAAATTCGAGGTTGTACACATATTAAGTCTGTAATAAAATCAAACTTGTCCAGTGCTAAATAGTAAGGTTAAGTTCAAAACATTTATAATTCATAGAATTTTACAAGGCCCTGTTTGTACTGCAACCATCCCTGTGCATGCTAGCTTCGTGTCCTGCAACACGTCACTTATTTACCGTTTTTCCGTTAGCGCACAAAACTTGCCAATCAAGTTTTCTTGAGCCGCGTGCCTGAAGCAAGGGTAGTAGTAAGAAGGGAGCGATCGTAGTATGTGCTTGATCATTAACGACAAAAACAATAACCAAGCGCACACAAGGTTATTGTTTTGCACAAAACAAGTTTTATCAGCATGTCCTAACGGCATTGCATGCGAATGATGACCAGAAACAGGACATCTGCTGCCTCCATTAAAGCTGTTTCCGCAAACACTATCATGATGATTCAAATTTTGTGCGAATTAAAAATCAGAAAACAGCTCAGACATAACAGTGATGCATAATAAAAAAATCGCATCACTTTCATATGGAAAGCCAGGGCAAAACAATCTACAATACGATATACAATCATTTTAAAGTGTCCTTTGTATTCTTACTGCTGTGTTTCAATTTTTCCGAGCTGGACACATTCATCTGCTTCCACAGATCCAATAAAATCGTTGGGAAATAAGGTTGTATCAAAATACACGATAAAATGATTGATAAAATTATTATACAAAAGGGTAAAAACCATCAAACGGATTTCCTCAAAATATTTTTTAATATTTATAAGATATGGATTTTTAAGAAATATCTTCCCAAAATCTAAACCATGTGATAATGACTTTTAATCTTTCGTCAATACATGATCATAAAGCTCATCTTAATACCTTTCAAATGATACCTCAAATGACCCTCTTTGATAAACGAATATAAATATTTATTATATTTATATATAAAATATATTTTTCACCTTTTAAGCCGTCATGGTGAGCTAGAGTTTCAAATTTTAAAATTATCTTCGTTTAGTATGAGAGAGTATTCATGTCTAAAATGCTTATTTTTCCTTGATTTAAAATGGTATGCTCAGGTATTATAATACTATGGAAATACTAAATTTTAAAATAAATAATATCATTTTTGTATTCGTACATCATTTTTTAATTCGAATATCACAGCACTTTGGATCAGAGTTTATCCTCAGTGCCACTTTACAAAAAATTGTCAATGACTTGGAGTCCTCATGTTCTGCAACGTAACTTTTTTATTGTAGTTTTTCATGCTTCGTTCGTTCGGACAAAACTTGCTTTAAAACTTGATTTAAAATGGTATGCTCAGGTATTATAATACTATGGAAATACTAAATTTTAAAATAAATAATATCATTTTTGTATTCGTACATCATTTTTTAATTCGAATATCACAGCACTTTGGATCAGAGTTTATCCTCAGTGCCACTTTACAAAAAATTGTCAATGACTTGGAGTCCTCATGTTCTGCAACGTAACTTTTTTATTGTAGTTTTTCATGCTTCGTTCGTTCGGACAAAACTTGCCAAACTAGTTTTCTTGCATGGCATATTAAAGGGGTGCGAAAGAAAATCCTTGGTTTCATGATTCTGTGTTGATCAACGAAGGACTACAGCAACAACAACAACAGTGCATTCAAAGTCCATGGGTAAAACAAGTTTTCCCAGTTCGTCCTGTCGTTTTTAGCGCGAATGTCCAGGCAAAGGACATCTGCGCTGTTGTGATTTTACTTTTTTACCTATATTACCGCATATTAAAAATGATCAGACATCCTTTAACTTGACACACACCTCATTTGCATAACACATTCCGCACATTGCCTTGAAGCGCGCATGTTTGCTTTTCCTTGCGTTTTGATGTCCTTGCGGGATGACACGGCACGCCAGACATGCAGGCATCGAATTTCTCAGCACAAACTTGTCATCGGGTAATGGTCTGCGTAGTTCACATGTCCATGTGTCGGTTGATTCGCTAAGGAACACATTTCATATTTTCCGCCACAGCGCATTTTCGTTATCATTTTACGTCTTCTAATGAATGCGTTAAACTAACCATCAAAAAAGTCTTTCAAGTAGCCAAATTTTTTTGAACATGACCATTGTGGTGTTATGGCTTTGTACATATGAACAAGGGTCATGGTCGAGTAAGATGCATGTTTATTTTGGGCGCGCCTTTGAGTAGAGTCCTGTGAGAACTATTTTGATTTTTTTTTTTAATAGTTAAATTTCCTATTGACAAATGGGGTCAAATGTTATACTCGAATATATGTTGTTTATTTGGACGTTCAAAGTGTGGAAATTGTACATAGAATTTTATTTTTTTTTTAATTAAAAAATTGATCAAAAAATTTGTCAAAATAAAAATGCTTGGAAAAAAACGTTGTACTAATAATAAATAAATATACTAGTTTTTGTTTAATACTATTTATTTTAAAACAAGACTTTTTTGGATAACTTTTAAATATATTATTTTTAAATTTGTATTAAATTGTATTAAATTGTACCCCTAATGGCAATGTTCGAAAAAGGAAAAATGTTTCCTAGAAAAATAAATATCATGAACAACATTTTGGAGGAAAAATTACCCTTATTTTGGCGAAAAAATTCCACCACATTTTCATCGGGGAAAAGAATTCATTCGAAACAAACACTTTAATTTGCTATACTTGTATTAATAATATGTTAACAAATATCTATGGATAGCACCAACATTTTTTAAATACAAGTTAGTTACATATATCTGCATAAATTAATTACAGATATATCCAACCTCCGCAAAAACTTCGCCGGTTGGGAAATATCTTAATTTTTTAATTCTTGAAAAATGAACGCAGAATAATCACAACTTTTTTTTAACTGAAAATCTATATATGTTTATATGTTTTTAATTGAAGTTTAACATAATTTTAACTTCAATATTTATTTGCACAAACACTGTTTGACATTTGGCACAGCTGCTTTAGCGTTGCCTGATGTTTAGTTGTAATTACAAATTAAACTTTTGAAAGGTTAAAAATGTGAAATTTGTGCATAAAAGTATAGTTAACTGCAAATAATAAAGATCTGTATACATATTTTATATCTAAAGTAATATTTTACAACTTCTGTAATGTTAAAGATATCCAGAAAACGCATAAACAAAAAATTTGGAAATATTGTAAAACTGCATTCAAATTCGATTTTGAACAAAATTCCGGAAGAATTGCTGTTCCTGGGAGATTGCCGATACCAAAACTTGGGAACAGATTTTGAGATTATTTTTATAATATTGCTCTTGTTTTTGTCGTTTAGCTATTGATGTCGAGTTTTATTTTTTATTTTTACTATTGAGGCTTTCTCTTAATTTTTGGTTTTGTTTATTCCTTTTTTCCTTCGGTTTCCTTCGTATTTAGTTTTTTTTTCTTTTATTTCTGTTACTAGCTGGACCCGTGCACGACTCGTGCCAAGATTTTCTGAATTCAAAGATATGGAGCGATTTTATTAATATAAAAAACATTTTATTATTTATATGAGGGGCCCGTGCTTAGCTGTTGAAGTTTTTTTTATTGGTTTTATAAATGTGGTAACCAAATAATAATTCTCCGCCCAAACAACTTTTCTCAAAGACAATTCTTTCTCAAACTGCGCTTCTCCGCAGAATTATTCCCAGTAGAAATCTTCCCCGTAAAATCCACATAGAACGCTTCCCGGAGAATTCTCCACGTAGAATTCATCCCGGTAGAATTGTTCCCGGTAGAATTCTTTCCTGTAGAATTCTTCCCCGTAGAGTTTTTCCCAGTAGAAGTTTTGGTGTGGTGGGGTTTAATGTGGTGAGTTTCGGTGTGGTGAGTTTAGGTGTGGTGAATTTTGGAGTGGTGAGTTTAATTGTGGTGAGTTTTAGTGTGGTTAGTTTTGGTGTGGTAAGTTTTAGTGTGGTGAGTTTTAGTGTGGTGAATTTTAGTGTGGTGAGTTTAAGTGTGGTGATTTTTAGTGTGGCGAGTTTTAGTGTGGTGAATTATAGTGTGGTTGGGTTTTAGCGGGGTGAATTTTAATGTGGCGTGTTTTAGTGTGGCGTGTTTTAGTGTGGCGAGTTTTAATGTGGTGAATTTTAGGGTGAATTTTATTGTGGTGAGTTTTAGTGTGATGAATTTTATTGTGGTGAGTTTTAGTGTAGTGAATTTTAGTGTGGTGAGTTTTAGTGTGGTTAATTATAGTGTGGTGGGTTTTAGTGTGGTGAATTTTAGTGCGGAGATTTTTATTGTTGTGAGTTTTAGTGTGGCGAAAATTGTGTGTAGTGAGTTTTAATATGGTGAGTTTTAGTGTGGTGAATTTTAATGTGGTGAAATTTTAGTGTAGTGAGTTTTAGTGTAGTGACTTTTAGTGTGGTTAAATTTTAGTGTGGTGAGTTTTAGTGTGGTGAGTTTTAGTGTGGTGAGTTTGGGTGTGGTGAATTTAGCGACATTTGAGTGTAGTGAGTTTTAGTGTGGTGAGTTTTAGTGTGGTGAGTTTTAATGTGGTGAAATTTTAGTGTGGTGAGTTTTAGTGTGGTGAATTTTAGTGTGGTGAGTTTTAGTGTGGTGAATTATAGTGTGGTGGGTTTTAGTGTGGTGAATTTAAGGGTGAATTTTAGTGTGGTGAGTTTTAGTTTGGTTAGTTTTAGTGTGGTGAGTTTGTTTTTTTTTTTCTTTCCTTTTTTTTGTTTTTCAATTAGTTTGGATTGTGGTTTTATGTGATTGGTTTTGTATTTTTGCTTTTGTTTTGTGATTTTGCTTTTTTGTTTTTAATTTTTTTTTTGTATTTGAGTTTTTTGTTTCATATTCGTAGCTGGTGAAAGTGTCGAGTTATATCGTATTGAAAGTTTAGGTTGTATGGGAGGTGCCACGCCTCTTTGTCCAATCCAGCCCATATATATATCCTATAATTCCATCCAGACCATACCGCATCTGTGGTAAAAATATCAAGAAAATCGGATCAGCCGTTTAGACGGAGAAGCAAAACAAACGTGATTGTTATTGTATTTTTGCTTTTGGTTTGTGCTTTTGCTTTTTTGTTTTTAATTTTTTTTTTGTATTTGAGTTTTTTGTTTCATGTTTGTAGCTGGTGAAAGTGCCGAGATATATCGTATTGAAAGTTTAGGTTATATGGGAGGTGCCACGCCTCTTTGTCCAATCCCGCCCATATATAGCCGCATCTGTGGTAAAAATTTCAAGAAAATCGGATCAGCCGTTTAGATGGAGAAGCGGAACAAACGTACAAACGAACAAACAGATTTATTATATTAATAGGATTATGCTTTTATTTAATTTTGTGTTTTTATTTTTCTTTTGATTTTGTGCTAATTCCTTTGTTTTTATTTTGTTTTGATTAGTAGTATTGCGTTTGCGATTGACTTTGCATTGTTTTAAATTTCTGATTTTAAGTTTTTATACCCTACACTAAGAGTGAAAGGGCATATTCAGTTTGGTACGCCGTTTGTAACACCCTGAAGAAAGCATCTCCGATATGGAAAAGTATATATATATATATATATATATTCTTGATCAGTATGACCTCCTGAGTCGATTAAGCGATGTCTGTTCGCCTGTCTGTTGAAATTGCGATTACGGAAAAACTAGAAGAGCTAGAGCAATGAACTTTAAATTTAGAGTACTTATATAAGTCTGAACAAGCTGACTGATCTTTGCATGATCGGTCTATTGTGACCTGAGAACCGACCACTTATGTTCAAATACCTCATATAAAATTTACATCTACAGATCAATTTTACTGTACAGATATATTTTACTGTATAAGGTAAACTTTTTTGGTCAAATATATATTGACATCATGCTCAAATACATGAAAATACGAAAAACGACTTGTGGTTCCCAAAACAAAAATCGAAATTCGGTACACCTACCCATTTGTAAATATGGGTATCAAATAATTGGTAATTCTTCAGCGATGGAAAGTTTGTAGTTATTTTCAGGATTCGTATACCCTGGTAACCTATATACCACTTTGAATAGTAACCACACATATGTGTAGGGTATTTATAGTCGGCTTTGACCGACTATAATTTATAATTATCCTAACTATCATAATAACACCTACTTAAAAATTCCCCATGTGCTCTAACCTTTGATTTTGTTTACCATTACGTTTTACTGTTAATTTTGTCTTTCTGCTTTATTATTGTGTTTGACTTTTTGTTTTTGGATTTGTTTTTACTTTTCCTTGGCATATATTGATATATATTCCTTGGTATATATCTAGTAGGGATGTCAATCCCGGGATTTGAATCAAATCTGTCCCGAAAAACTGATTCCGGAATTATCGTTAAATCGCGGGATGTTCGGGATTCCAAAAAAACGATAATTTTTAATAATTTATAAAAGTCTTTCAATGTTTATACCCTACAACTATGAGGCACAGGGTATATTAAGTTTGTTGAGATATTGTAACGCCTCTTAGGAAGCATGACCGGTATAGAAGAGTATATATATTCTTGATCAGCATCACGACCCGAGTCCGTTTAGCCATGTCCGTCTGTCTATCCGACTTCACGATAACTTGACAAATACTGGTCATAATGCGATGAAATTTCGTTCCAATATGTTTTAGCCATGTTCCTGTGTACAGAAATGAGCCATATCGGTCGACTGACACGCCCACCTCTCATAAAAGTCACTTGCATATACTTAACACCTAAGTTATAAAATAAAACATATTATTAGAATTCATATTATTAGAATTCAAAATATGTGTTAAAAAAATGGGCGTGATCCGCAATTTTATGATTTTTTCCGATTTCTTTTACATAATGATCGTAAATGAATGAAAACAAGGATTGAAACCTAAGCGAATAACGGTTTCGATTTCGGTTTTTTTCGCGTTTCGGTTTCGGTTACGGTTTCGGTTTAAAGTTTTTACAACGAAACGGTTTCGGTATACCGGTTCCATGTTACGGTTTCGGTTTTGATTTCGGTTTTTGTATAAAATATTTCATAATTTTCAAAGCCTTCAACAAAAAACCTGGGATAAAGTGGAACATGGGGTAATTAATGTCGGCAATTGCAATTTTTGACCATGTTTTTGCATTAAAAAATAAAAACAATTGTCAAGTGCTTCTCAATATGGCATCAACTTTTTCATCCATAGTTATAATAAAATTAATATATATTTTCTGCAAATCGAACCAAGTGAAAAAAATGTTTAAGAGTGCTGGTTGTGTTTAAAATGATCGAATATTGTATATCTTTTGAAATAAAAATTTGGAAATAATCTAACATTGTTTATATGGTGCTACGTTATGTTCAAATTGTGATATTGGGGTAAAGTAAGAATCATTTTCTGGGATAAAGTGGGAAACGTAATTTAAGCAACAAACGTAATGTCAGTGCAACTATTGTGTTATATGAATTATTTAATTGATTTCGCCAATAAAAAAAACTTCAATCGTGACCACAAACCAATAAAAAGCAACATTTTGACTTCACCTCAGATATGATCTGAATTGCAGAAGAGAGCCGAGAAGCAAACCTTAAACTAGATCAACAAGAATGCATCGGTAAATATTCTTGAACTTTATAAGAATAAGAAGAATTTTGTACAATACCCATCCAAACAAAGTAAATTTCCACAATTCAGTAAACTGCAATATCTGCAAAATGTATACTTAAAATGTACGAAGTTGACGCCCAGCAACTACACCTGTGTCTATTGTCACTTATTAATTTTTGACTAGGAGTATTTGCACTTAATTTTTCGTATTTTCTTAAGTAGTTACTAAGATGTTTATAATTTTAAACAATTCAAAGACAATTTAAAATCTCAAGGCCATAATAAAATGAACATATACATTCATAATAAAAATAAGGAATATTTCGTGTAGGCATATTTCTGTTTTCAATAACAAATTACGATGCGCATACACACACTTTCACAACGACAATTCTTCGTTGCTATTCTGTATCATCACATGGCAACAGACGCATGACAACGGACAAACGCATGACAACAGACAGTCGCATGGCACCACACTACATGTATGTATCTAGTACAGCTATCTAGTAGGCAACAACAACGAGTTTTCTTTGTGGTAAAAAAAGTCCCGCCAAAAATTCTATCAATAGCAGATTTGTGAAAACAAAAACACAAAAAGCAATATCAGCTAAATGTGGTGCACTGTGAAAATGTTCACATATTTTTTTTTTGATTTTATAAGTTAAATGAATTAATGCACTTAGAACTTAACTTAAGAAAAATTTCATGATTTTACAATTAACAAAAAAACTATGTATAAAAGTAAAACAAAAATAAAAATGTGCATAGCACAGTGCTTACGCACAATCGATGTACGAACTAGCGTAGCGGAGAAAAGAGAAAAAAACATTGTTTTGTCTATTTTATCTTTTTGAAGCGACTTTTGAAGCACTTTTGAAACTATTTACCGCTTCAAAAGTGCTTCATAGACCTTATTTTTAAGATGCTTATATTCATTAGCCCTGAAATAAAAAAAATAAAAACACACATCTTCATAAATATTTTGCACGCTTTCCATTGTTACTTGTTGTTCAATATTTAGTAATATCATGAATTCTTTTGAATTTCATTATTACCTTAAAAACATAATAAATACATTAAAATGATAAAAATTTGCTCTTGTTCTGCCGCTAATAAAAAAAAACAAATTTTATACCAAAGACCGTTGTTTTGGAAATATTGTCTCTCAAAAAAGAAACGTGAATATTTTTGTACAACAAGAAATTTTTATTTCGGTAACTCCAAATTATATTAAATGACATTAAAACATGCCTTGTATGTAAGATCTTCTATATAAAATATAATATTTTTTTCTGTTTCTTTTTATACTTTTTTAAAAACCGTTTTAAACCGGTATAAAACCGAAACCGTTTATTTCGGTTTTGGATATCGGTTTATTTCTGATTTTCGTATAACGGTTTCGGTTACGGTTTCGGTTTTAAAAATGAAACGGTTTTAAACGGATATCGGTTTCGGTTACGGTTTCAATCCTTGGTATGAAATATTAACCTAACACATCTCCACATATATTTTAAAAATGAGCGTTATCCGAGCACTTATATTTTTCTACATTTGAACCGTTTGTTGAATTCCGTTCTTCAAACCATGATTCATTGTATTGAAGAGCGATTCATAATATTAATGACTAACGCCATCAATGTTATGAATGCTATTATAAATATGAAGAACGCTTCACTGAACCAAAAAAGTACATATCTACAATGAAAAAGTACATTATCACAAAGAATATTTCGTTAAAATTGGTCCAATGTAATTGTTCATTGTCACAACGAATTTCCGGTAATACTTCAATGTAAAAATTCATTGAATGACAATGTATGGATCATGAAACAAAATGACAAATATTCATAATTACAATGAATATTTCATTAGCTATATTGAATGCGAGAGTTCATTGTCGCAATGAATCGAATACATACTTTAATGAACGAGATCATAAACAAAAGTGAATTCAGAAAGTTTTTCATTTTATTATTTTAATGTAAATTCAATTAATATATACATTAAATATAATATAAATTAAATGTAATTTCGCACTTCATTTCACTTCATTTCGCAACTACTTCTTACATTTGTCGCAGCTTTCTGCGAATTAATAGCAGCAGAGCGCAGCTAACGCTACTAGCAACGAACACGAAAAAACGAACATGCAAAATGTCTACTGCAGTATTTCAATGAATATAATTCATTGAAGTATGAAAAAAATCATTAAATTTATTTGTGCGTATTATGAACACTGATTCTTACTGAAAATGAACTGATCATTAAATTCACAAACAAGTTACAGGACAATGTACATTGTCACAATGTATCTTGCATTAAAACGTATGAATTTGCCTCAATGAACAGCATTCGTTAATATTATGAACCCGTTTATTTTCTGTGTTGGTAACTGTCGAAAAAGTGTTCTTCAATATGATGAACTGTATGTGAACAATACGTTTCATCATATTAATGAACCAAAATATAAAATACAACATATATGTTCTTCATATTGAAGTACGCTTTTCATTAAACCAAATTTCTATCATATATTTTTTTTCGTTAATTTTTTTCCGTACTTCTCAGTTCTCAAGTAGTTCTTGCGTGTTATTTCTTAAATAAAAAGTTATATTTTTAAAAAATATATTTTTGAAAAAAAAATGTTTTTTTTCGAACATATTCTTTTTCGAAATATATTTTTTTCGAACACTTTTTTTTTCGACCATTTTTTTTCGGAAATTTTCACAACACTTTTTTTCGAATTATTTTATAAAAAAAAAATTTTTTTTTGAAAAAATATCATGAATAAATTCATCAATATGACAATTCAAATTCATTGTATTGAATATTTTGTTCATATATAAAATGAATGCATTCATTAATACGTCTTTTAATGAACGGTGGTATCAATATGATGAATCTGTTAGTTGGTGAAGAAATTTATAATATTTATGAATAAATTCATCATATTGAAGATTTTTTTTTATGTGTCAGACATAGTCCAATGATTTTCTTCACTGAAGACAAAATTTCTTATGTGGGTATAATATTATAAGGGTTTTCAGTATAACTAAAATTTTTAAATTGAGGTATACAATTCATTACCCCACTTTGATATCCCCACCAAGGTGTAGGGCAGACATGTCAAACTCATTTGCCATCACGGGCCGCATTGGCAACTCAAAAGAGCCGCAATTGTGTACCATCCAAAAAAATCACTAATTTTGTACATTTGGTTCTTCTGTTGTAAAATAAAATATAATGTTAAGATGATAAAAAATTTCCATTGATCTTCGTTGAAAGCGCCGCAGGTGTTTTTTTTGTGATTTTTGTTTGTTTGAAATATATCGAAAAAATGTTCGAATTTCTTTGATCCTGCAAAAAATGTTGTCTGGGGTATATACAATGGAGAATATTTCTAACACTAGAGACAATATTATAAAACAGATCTAACAATCATCCAAAATTGTTGCAACTTTTTATGTCCGCAAAATCGTACGATATCTAATTAGCTCTTGTACCAATGTCGAAGGCCAAATCGTACAAAAACTACAAAAATAGTTCAAAGCGACATATGGCCGTTTTTTTTTTTTCAAAACGATAATAAAAACGATTCTGAATTAATATAGCATCAAATAGTTC
Source organism: Dryomyza anilis (assembly GCA_951804985.1). Classification (NCBI taxonomy): domain Eukaryota; kingdom Metazoa; phylum Arthropoda; class Insecta; order Diptera; family Dryomyzidae; genus Dryomyza; species Dryomyza anilis. The sequence goes on from OX638135.1 coordinate 54,188,305, forward strand.
AAATATATAAAGATATATTTCAAAAACATTGCGATGTGGAAAATGTTTAAATATCCTAACATAAAATTTTACTCTACTAAAATTACGAAATTTTAAAAATTAGCAACGAACAATCGAATTTTGTTTATTCAAGTAAGTTTGAGAAAACTTCGATGCATAAATCACATGGCAGACTTCTTACCAAACATATTGAAAAAGTTTTTTTTTTAAATATCGTATATAAATTTGATATTTATATAAAATTGAAATTTATATAAATTTGAAAAGGGTTCCTTTTTATGCACAACTAATTTAAATTGCAAGGACAATCGATTGATAAGAGATGTACGGATTTAGGAGTTATAACAAAGTTTATTATATTATCCTTAAAATGAGGTTTGCTGCATTCTACGGTCAAGAGTTTTTTTCTACAACCACAAAAAGTGATTATTGATTAATTTTTTGAAACTTTGGACCACTGTATCTCTGGAGAAGGTGAGTCTGGAACTCTGATAGATTTGGTGTGGAATGTCTCTAAACAAAAAGTTTTACTTACTAAAAAAAATGTTAAAATGAATACAATTCCAATTTTTACAATGCAAGACTCTTGTCTACAAATTTTTGATTCTTGTTTTATTTTGATTTCGCCTTTATTTGATACTGGAGCTAATTCCGAAAATGGGTTTGTTAAATAGGGTCTAGTTTTTAAGATTTTTAAGTTTTAATTATTTGATTGTTAGACGTACAAAACTATGCGCTACTATATATTTTTTATATAAATGTAGCCAAGAGAAATTCAAAACTTTACATTAAATTTAAAATTTTATGAATAAAAACAATATTACTTGATGAAAAAAAAATAAACATTATTGTTATGCCATTTGTTCAACGCCATGTATAATATTTAAAATGAAAATTATGAAAATAAATTAAGACTCGAGTCTTCGAGTCTCAATTTCTCATTATTCAATTTTTGGAAAATATAAAATTATTGATTTTTTTTTAAATAAATTAATAAATTTTTAACCAAGAATAAGTGGTAATCTTGATTATGCCTCCGTTATTTAATATAATAATCATTTAAACGCCTGAAAGTTAAATATTTTTAAAAATTTTCAATTCTTAAAAATATATTTTTCTTATATTATTTAAAAAGTCTTCGCGGGCCGCATAAAAATGTTGGCGGGCCGCGTGGTTGACATGGTGTAGGGTATTCTATAGTCGGGCAGTCAGCTCGGGCCAGACCGAATTTAAGTCCCGACCATGTGACTTAACTTTCCCAACTCGTTATACCCTACACCTATGAGGTACAGGGTATATTAACTTTGTGCATATATTGTAACGCCCCTTAGGAGGCGTGTCCGGTATGGAAAAGTATATATATTCTTGATCAGCATCACTACCCGAGTCCGTTTAGCCATTTCCGTCTGTCTGTCTGTCTGTCTGTCTGTCTGTCTGTCTGTCTGTCTGTCTGTCTGTCTGTCTGTCTGTCTGTCTGTCCGTCTTGCTGTCTTGCTGTCCGAATACAGAATAACTTGAGAAATACTAATCAGAATGCGATGAAATTTCGTCTCAATATATTTTAGCCAAAAGTAGGAACTGAGTTTGAAAATGAGCCCACCTCCCATACAAGTCACTTTTATATAACTCTTTCGGAACTAATAACTCGAAAAGAATTCAAGGTATAGTTATAAAGTTTAAAACGTATTGTTAGAATTCGCCTTAAAATATGTAGTCCAAAAATGGGCGTGATCCGCCCCCTTTTTTTTGCATTATTTCCCGGGTTTTCATAGTGGAAATTTGATCCGTAAATTATTAAAATCAAATCTATGAAATATTAGCCTTTCAAAATTTTAAATATGGGCGTTGTCCGCCCAATTATATATTTCGAATTTTTTTTTTTAGTTTTTTATACTTTTATATAATTTTTTTAATTTATGGGGATATAAGACGTAAATTTCTGATAGATGAATAATATTCTGAGGGTGGGGATGTTCAGCATAATTAAAAACTTTAAAATTAAGGTATGCAATTAAATATCCCGCATTAATATCCCCACCAAAGGTGTAGGGTATTCCATAGTCGAGCCCGACCGACTATAAAATTCGCCCCATGTGACCTAACTTTCCCAACTCGTTTTATACACATTTCGTGAAAAAGTAAATCTAATATCTAATGGAATGTAGAAACACTGACGTCAATAATAATGAATTACAGGCTTTTTGACTTTTAAAAATTCACAATCGTTAAAAATTACGTAATTCGTTCGAAATACAAAAATAATTAGTAAACAATTATAATATCATGACTAATTTTAATTTTTAAGACAGTCGAAAAATTTACTATCAACTTTGCTGGCGAATTAAATCCGGGTTTCGGATAGCGATAAAACTGGAACCGTTGTCTATGTACGTAACCTTTATTAATAACAAAATACATACATACATAAATATAATTTAACACCCTAATATTTTTTCATTTGGGTCTAAAACAAAAATATTTTTTACACACAAATTTAATTCATTACAAATAAATTGTTCGTACAACAAATTTCAATCGTTTAAAATCCATATGACCGAGAAAAAAATCTTTTTACAAAATCTGAATTCGATAAAACTACCAGTATAAAATCCACTCAAATGATTGAGTTTACATAAATAAATACTTAAAAGAAATTTTTTAAAATAATTATTAATTAAATTTCAAATAAAACTTAAAAAAAAAATTGTCCACTAAAAACTAAAACTGTTAATTATAATTTTTTTTCACCTAAAAAAATATATTTCAATAAAAATTTGATTGGTCATTCAAAAATTAAAATACTCATATATTTTTTTAATTTATAAATTTTTTTAATTTATAAAAGAGTTTTTAAATAAAAAGTATTTTAAAAAAACAAATGCTTTGAGTAAGAAAAAAATATAATAACAATGGCATAAAATAACCATATCTCTGTTTGAATAATACACAATTATAAAATTGTTTATTATTCAAACAGAGATATGGTTATTTTATGACTTTGTTATTATATTTTGTGTGCAAGTAGATAAATTGAACTAAACATTTATAAAAAAAAAAAAATAATTCTGTATGGTGGTTAAAAATATAGAAATTAAAGAGTGTTCGAACCGGACGTGACAGAAAACGGAAGTGCAAAATGTCAGTGAAATTTGCTCACACATTTTCGTGAAAAAAAAAATTGTTGATTTATTGAATTTAAAAATATAATGCATTTCTTACTTTAATTTACCTTTTATTCAAAATCAAAAGAAAAAGCGTAAAATATACAAATACAGAGTCAAACGCAAAAACCAAATCAACAGCAAAAAAATACTATATACTATACTATACTATACTTGTTAACATTACAATTTTTCATGTACACGCAGAGAAAAAATATGGTTGTGGTGATCATATTGATCATATTGGAACCCCCAATCATATTATGATTGGGGGTTATGGTTGTAGGAAATCATACAATTTGTCTAATATGACCCTCAATGACAATATTGTGTACCATAATATGATCCTCAGTGACAAACATACCATGGTCCTCAGTGACCATACACCGATTTCAGTGACCATACTATGGTTGTCACTGACCATAATATTGTTGTCAGTGACCATACTATGGTTGTGAGTGACCATACTATGATTACGAGTGACCATATATATATATATATATATATATATATATATATATATATATATATATATATATATATATATATATATATATATATATATATATATACAATATATACAAAGTCAATACATAGCATAGCGGTGTAGGACATAATTAAAAGCAATGCTTATTAGAAGAGCGAAAGTCCTTCATTTGGTCCTCGATGATTTTTCATTAGGACTGCCAAGGCGCGACCCCTTTTAGACTTGTGTTTCTAGTTTTTTATTTTTTTTTGTGCTAATATCTTGCTTCTTGTCTTCTATTTATTTGAGTTTTTGCGTTACTGCGTAGCAATAATAATACAAAAATATATTTTTAATGCTTCTTCAGTAAGAAGCAGCCAACCATTTCCCACCCAAATTCCGGAGTTGCCACCCGTACCCTTCCGCTTCTCCCCAACTCACAACCCAAGGCTGCCAGGGTCTGCTTCGCAGGGTCACATCAATCGCACTTTTTCACAGCATTTTTACTCATTCTTCGAACATTTTGTTCCTCGGCCGCGTCCGCCATATTTATTTCTTTTTCGCTCATTTTTCATCAACAAATGCCACGGGCATTATTGTCAAATGTTCAGAGAGTGGGAGGTGACAGCCCGCGACTCGGTGCTGCTGGGGTGGGTTTATAGCCAAGGGTTGCTACAGCAGTTAAAATTCTTAACTTTTTCAAACATTTTCCCATTTTGTTAAATTTACGCAAGAAACGAAATTAAGATTTGAATGGTGAGCAAAAAAAAAATCGCATGAAAGGACATAATTATCAACATAACTTTTTTTCAGATATTGCGCATTAAAAATTGTTTCTGCAAATAATGTAATTTCGATAGCGAGTTTTGTTTAGATTTGTATATAAATATATATTGAAAATATTGAAGTAGATGAAATATTTATATATATATATATATATATATATATATATATATATATATATATATATATATATATATGTATATATATATATATATATATATATATATATATATATATATATTTATATATATATATATATAGATATATATATATACATATATATATATATGTATATATATGTATAAGATACGCAAAATAAAGGTTAATTATACATCGAAAAATAGTGTTATTTTTATTGTACTATTGTTTTTATTATTGTATTATTGTAGGAGAAAGGTCCGTAGGTTGGCCATAGTTTTGTATTTTGTCTATAAAATTTTATGTACAAACAAGTTAGTAGATTAAAATAAACCAATTTAAAGTGCATTTAATGGGCTATCTTTTATAGAAGAAACTTTTATGGTTACATACAAATATTAAAAAATATTGCACACTTTCTGAAGTACAAAAAACAACAAAAACCAGTTGGGAAGGTTAGTTCACATGGCAAATTTTAAAGTAGGTGTTATTATGATAGTTAGGATAATCAAAATTATAGTCGGTCTAAGCCGACTATAAATACCCTACACATATGTGTGGTTACCAGTCAAAGTGGTATATAGGTCACAAGGGTATACGAATCCTGAAAATAACTACAAACTTTCAATCGCTGAAGAATTTCCATTCATTTGATATCCATATTTAAAAATGGGTAGGTGTACCGAACTTCGAATTTTTTTTTGTAACCACAAGTCGTTTCGCCGGAAAACATTATTTTCGTGTATTTCAGCATGAGTCAATACATATTTGACCAAAAAAAGTTTACATAAGCACGTATACAGTAATATTGATCTGTAGATATTCATTTTATATGAGGTATTTGAACATAAGTGGTCGGTTCTCAGGTCACAATAGACCGATCATGCTTGTTTAGACAGCTTAGATATATATGTAATCTAAATCTAAAGTTTCATTGTTCTATCTCTAGTGGACAGGCGGACAGACGGACGTCGTTAAATCGACTCAGGAGGTTATGCTGATCAAGAATATACATACTTTTCCATACCGGAGATGCTTTCTTCTGGTGTTACAAACGGCGTACCACTCACTTAGGCCAACACGAAAAATCGTTAAAATCTTTTCAAAAAAAAAACAGAAAATAAATTATTTGAATTATATTATCGTTTTTCAACCAATCTGTATTAATTTTCATTTAATGGAACTTACAAAGTCATGAACTAGTGATGGTTATTCATTTTGATATTTTATACGTAAATGTTAACCGAAAACCCTAAATTGAAAAATCATTCATAATAAAATAAAAATGTTTTGCTCTGACACTCTATAATAAAAACTCACTATGACATTTGCATTTGAGCAATTATATGCTAGGAAAATCTTTATGAGTGCTTCTAATAATGAGAACATGGGTGGCCTTAGTGACCCAACCTACGTTTTTATCTAATTTTGATAATAATTTTACATATTTTTATGAACCATATAAATTTTAAGATCGCCAGTGTAAAAAAAAAATAGCGGTGTCCCAGCCTTTGGACCTTCGGGCCTTTCCCCTACTATTTTTGTTACACCGATCGATCTAATCTTTACATACACGGATAAAAAAATTTTGTTTGAATATGTTTGAATATATTTAAAAAATAATATGAAATCACCATAAATGTATTACGAATGAAGTGAAATTAAATTATTGTTCAATTGATAATAACATATTACTATGTGTAAACATTTTATATATTCCCCAGCAGAATCTGTCAAACTTATCATAAATATGTTACAATACGAACATAAAATTTTAATTGCATTTGAATATACTATTTCTTGACAGTTTACTTGGTTATAACTATGTTTCAAAACAAACAGAAAATGTTATTCAAATCTAATTATAACGTATGTTCGCAACGCTCGTCTTCATTCGATTAGTTATCGACGCCATCTTTTGCCATCGTTTGAATATATTGATGTTTGAAAACAAACGAAAAAGAAATTGGATTTAAATAAATGTATTCTTCCAACATTCTTCTTGTATACGAAGTAAGCACTCGTTGAGCAGACTTTTCTATCTACGTCTCTTTTGTCATCGTTTGAAGTATGTATTGGTCCTTTCAAACATACTGATGTTTGAAAAGAAACAAAAAAATGAAATTATATGTAAATAAAAGTATTTTTGCAATATTCTTCTTCTATACGAAGTTGACACCCGGTGACCGCCATTTTCTGCATACGTGTCTTTTGATGTTTGTTGAGAAAACGTATTCGTATCGGTAATAAGATGTCATTTATAAATTTTAAAAATATATAAATTGTGGTACACAGAACCAAATAGTGACGTAAATACAACGAACTTATACATCAATACGACAAACAAATTAATCAAATATCACCCGTTGATCTCATTCGTCAATATTACGCTAATCCATCGAGATTTACTAACACCTTGACAGATTTTGAAGTACGGTGTACGTTAATATTACGATTGCGTTTATCAACCTTCTTTAATCAATTGATGTACAACGTACATAGTATTGACAATGTTTCAACCAAATTTATAGTCAAATAAATCCACATATTATTGAATTCAATTTGACTACGTATTTGGGAATTACATTTTTTGTTCACTTTTGTTAAATAAAATAAAATAACAATTCAATTCAATTCAACATATTTAAATTAAAAATTAAATTACATTAAGTATATTTAGTATATTTATCGCACTATATACTTTTTTGCAAGTAAAGCAACGCATTTTTATTAAATTTTTATTGCTTTGTATTTATTTTTCACTTCACTAAATTATTGGCGTCACCACGGCTTGTTTGTTTTCAGCCTTTACACAATGTTCATATGTGTTAGTGTATAACCTGTGTATACATGAGAGCGTGAGATTGAAGATCGCGATAGGTAATATTGATAAACGACTACATCAAATCAAATATGCGTGTACGTTATATTGATTAACTTGTTCGACAATATTACGAAAACAGTTTGATGTACGCTATTTGTCAATATGACGAACGATACTTTTTTCTGTGTACAAAAAGTACAAAGTACATTTAATAGTGCAGTATATAATTTATGGGATCCGTACGATATGTCGAAAAATAAAATGTCGAAAACTAAACATGTCGAAATTTTAAAAGCCTTAAAATGCCGTAACCATTTTTGGCCGAAATAAAAAATGTCGAATAATTATTTTAAAGCTAGAAATGTCGAAAACAAAAATTGAAAATACATATGCACACATTTTTTTTTATAGGAGCAAAAAATGTCGAAAATTAAAATGTCGAAATATCAAAATGTTGAAATACAAATTTCAAATCTTATTCGAGCCACACCAAATCGAAAGGGGTTTGCAACTCACCTTCTGCGATATCAATGGAATTTTGGGTTTCGTGATATGCATTATTTCCAGAGATACTGTTAGAAAGATCATTTTTGTATGGTGGTTCATATGCATCATATGCGTAACTCCGTTAAGGTAGCTAATGTTTATTATCCCTGCACTTCAGATATTAAGTACTTAATTCAAAATTTTTGTTGATTTATTTAAATTTATAAATGTTTGTGCCAAATTTCAAGATGGTATTTTGATGGCATAATATTTAAAAATTACTCCTTCAAATTAAATTAATATTTTTATAATAGTTTTTATAGTTTTAAAATAATATTTGCAGCTTATGGTATGTTCTCACCCCACCTGAGTCCCATCGTAGCGTAAATATGAATTTACTACCGAAATTCGGAGTCAGTGGCCTCAACGTTAAGAGCGCTACGTCCAATTTATGTTCGTCATAATCGTCCTAGCAGATCAACAATTGAGCGTCTAGTGGAAAAATTTGAATCCACAGGCACAGTACAAAATGTTCCCGTGCCAGTGAGACAAAGAAGTGCCCGTAGTGTCGATAATATTGCTGCCGCTGAGGCTTCAGTTGAAGAAAGCCCAAATGTGTCTCTCACACGTCGTTCTCAAGCGTTGGGCATCTCTATGACGTCCTTGTGGCGAATTTTGCGAAAATATCTTGGCCTACATCCTTACAAAATCAAATTGACGCAAGAACTGAAGCCGCTTGACCACCAGAAGCGTCGTATGTTCGTGAATTGGGCTGAGCAACAACTTGAAAATTATTCGGATTTTCATCGAAAAATCATCTTCAGCGATGAGGCTCAATGGCTGAATGGCTTCGTCAATAAACAAAATATGCGTTATTGGTCACACAGCAATCCACACGAATTCCATGAGTCATCATTGCATCCCAAAAAAATTACGGTTTGGTGCAGTTTATGGGCCAGCGGCGTCATTGGGCCGTACTTCTTCCGTGATGATCAAGACCGGCACGTTACTGTGAATGGGAATCGCTACCGTTCAATGATAACCGAATATTTTGGCCCCAATTGGATGATATGGACTTGGAGGACATGTGGTTCCAACAGGACGGCGCCACAAGCCACACAGCGAATGCCACAATCAATTTATTGGAAACCAAGTTTGGAGAACGTGTTATCTCACGAATTGGCGGCCTCGGTCGTGCGATTTGACGCCCTTAGACTATTTCCTGTGGGGCTACGTCAGTCTATGGTCTATGCCAACAAGCCAGCGACGATTGATGAACTTCGTACGAATATCGAACGTGAAATTGCAGCAGTATCGGCCGATTTATGCTTGAAAACCGTCGAAAATTGGGTTCAGCGTCTGGACTTCTGCAAGCGTGCCCGTGGTGGCCATGCAAAAGAAATCGAGTTCCATACATAATGGCATCGAACGTAAGTGCATTTAATGGGCTATCTTTTATAGAAGAAACTTTTATGGTTACATACAAATATTAAAAAATACTGCACACTTTCTGAAGTACAAAAAACAACAAAAACCAGTTGGGAAGGTTAGTTCACATGGCAAATTTTAAAGTAGGTGTTATTATGATAGTTAGGATAATCAAAATTATAGTCGGTCTAAGCCGACTATAAATACCCTACACATATGTGTGGTTACCAGTCAAAGTGGTATATAGGTCACAAGGGTATACGAATCCTGAAAATAACTACAAACTTTCAATCGCTGAAGAATTTCCATTCATTTGATATCCATATTTAAAAATGGGTAGGTGTACCGAACTTCGAATTTTTTTTTGTAACCACAAGTCGTTTCGCCGGAAAACATTATTTTCGTGTATTTCAGCATAAGTCAATACATATTTGACCAAAAAAAGTTTACATAAGCACGTATACAGTAATATTGATCTGTAGATATTCATTTTATATGAGGTATTTGAACATAAGTGGTCGGTTCTCAGGTCACAATAGACCGATCATGCCAATTTTCTTGTTTAGACAGCTTAGATATATATGTAATCTAAATCTAAAGTTTCATTGTTCTATCTCTAGTGGACAGGCGGACAGACGGACGTCGTTAAATCGACTCAGGAGGTTATGCTGATCAAGAATATACATACTTTTCCATACCGGAGATGCTTTCTTCTGGTGTTACAAACGGCGTACCACTCACTTAGGCCAACACGAAAAATCGTTAAAATCTTTTCAAAAAAAAACAGAAAATAAATTATTTGAATTATATTATCGTTTTTCAACCAATCTGTATTAATTTTCATTTAATGTAACTTACAAAGTCATGAACTAGTGATGGTTATTCATTTTGATATTTTATACGTAAATGTTAACCGAAAACCCTAAATTGAAAAATCATTCATAATAAAATAAAAATGTTTTGCTCTGACACTCTATAATAAAAACTCACTATGACATTTGCATTTGAGCAATTATATGCTAGGAAAATCTTTATGAGTGCTTCTAATAATGAGAACATGGGTGGCCTTAGTGACCCAACCTACGTTTTTATCTAATTTTGATAATAATTTTACATATTTTTATGAACCATATAAATTTTAAGATCGCCAGTGTAAAAAAAAAATAGCGGTGTCCCAGCCTTTGGACCTTCGGGCCTTTCCCCTACTATTTTTGTTACACCGATCGATCTAATCTTTACATACACGGATAAAAAAATTTTGTTTGAATATGTTTGAATATATTTAAAAAATAATATGAAATCACCATAAATGTATTACGAATGAAGTGAAATTAAATTATTGTTCAATTGATAATAACATATTACTATGTGTAAACATTTTATATATTCCCCAGCAGAATCTGTCAAACTTATCATAAATATGTTACAATACGAACATAAAATTTTAATTGCATTTGAATATACTATTTCTTGACAGTTTACTTGGTTATAACTATGTTTCAAAACAAACAGAAAATGTTATTCAAATCTAAATATAACGTATGTTCGCAACGCTCGTCTTCATTCGATTAGTTATCGACGCCATCTTTTGCCATCGTTTGAACATATTGATGTTTGAAAACAAACGAAAAAGAAATTGGATTTAAATAAATGTATTCTTCCAACATTCTTCTTGTATACGAAGTAAGCACTCGTTGAGCAGACTTTTCTATCTACGTCTCTTTTGTCATCGTTTGAAGTATGTATTGGTCCTTTCAAACATACTGATGTTTGAAAAGAAACAAAAAAATGAAATTATATGTAAATAAAAGTATTTTTGCAATATTCTTCTTCTATACGAAGTTGACACCCGGTGACCGCCATTTTCTGCATACGTGTCTTTTGATGTTTGTTGAGAAAACGTATTCGTATCGGTAATAAGATGTCATTTATAAATTTTAAAAATATATAAATTGTGGTACACAGAACCAAATAGTGACGTAAATACAACGAACTTATACATCAATACGACAAACAAATTAATCAAATATCACCCGTTGATCTCATTCGTCAATATTACGCTAATCCATCGAGATTTACTAACACCTTGACAGATTTTGAAGTACGGTGTACGTTAATATTACGATTGCGTTTATCAACCTTCTTTAATCAATTGATGTACAACGTACATAGTATTGACAATGTTTCAACCAAATTTATAGTCAAATAAATCCACATATTATTGAATTCAATTTGACTACGTATTTGGGAATTACATTTTTTGTTCACTTGTTGTTGTTAAATAAAATTAAATAACAATTCAATTCAATTCAACATATTTAAATTAAAAATTAAATTACATTAAGTATATTTAGTATATTTATCGCACTATATACTTTTTTGCAAGTAAAGCAACGCATTTTTATTAAATTTTTATTGCTTTGTATTTATTTTTCACTTCACTAAATTATTGGCGTCACCACGGCTTGTTTGTTTTCAGCCTTTACACAATGTTCATATGTGTTAGTGTATAACCTGTGTATACATGAGAGCGTGAGATTGAAGATCGCGATAGGTAATATTGATAAACGACTACATCAAATCAAATATGCGTGTACGTTATATTGATTAACTTGTTCGACAATATTACGAAAACAGTTTGATGTACGCTATTTGTCAATATGACGAACGATACTTTTTTCTGTGTACAAAAAGTACAAAGTACATTTAATAGTGCAGTATATAATTTATGGGATCCGTACGATATGTCGAAAAATAAAATGTCGAAAACTAAACATGTCGAAATTTTAAAAGCCTTAAAATGCCGTAACCATTTTTGGCCGAAATAAAAAATGTCGAATAATTATTTTAAAGCTAGAAATGTCGAAAACAAAAATTGAAAATACATATGCACACATTTTTTTTTATAGGAGCAAAAAATGTCGAAAATTAAAATGTCGAAATATCAAAATGTTGAAATACAAATTTCAAATCTTATTCGAGCCACACCAAATCGAAAGGGGTTTGCAACTCACCTTCTGCGATATCAATGGAATTTTGGGTTTCGTGATATGCATTATTTCCAGAGATACTGTTAGAAAGATCATTTTTGTATGGTGGTTCATATGCATCATATGCGTAACTCCGTTAAGGTAGCTAATGTTTATTATCCCTGCACTTCAGATATTAAGTACTTAATTCAAAATTTTTGTTGATTTATTTAAATTTATAAATGTTTGTGCCAAATTTCAAGATGGTATTTTGATGGCATAATATTTAAAAATTACTCCTTCAAATTAAATTAATATTTTTATAATAGTTTTTATAGTTTTAAAATAATATTTGCAGCTTATGGTATGTTCTCACCCCACCTGAGTCCCATCGTAGCGTAAATATGAATTTACTACCGAAATTCGGAGTCAGTGGCCTCAACGTTAAGAGCGCTACGTCCAATTTATGTTCGTCATAATCGTCCTAGCAGATCAACAATTGAGCGTCTAGTGGAAAAATTTGAATCCACAGGCACAGTACAAAATGTTCCCGTGCCAGTGAGACAAAGAAGTGCCCGTAGTGTCGATAATATTGCTGCCGCTGAGGCTTCAGTTGAAGAAAGCCCAAATGTGTCTCTCACACGTCGTTCTCAAGCGTTGGGCATCTCTATGACGTCCTTGTGGCGAATTTTGCGAAAATATCTTGGCCTACATCCTTACAAAATCAAATTGACGCAAGAACTGAAGCCGCTTGACCACCAGAAGCGTCGTATGTTCGTGAATTGGGCTGAGCAACAACTTGAAAATTATTCGGATTTTCATCGAAAAATCATCTTCAGCGATGAGGCTCAATGGCTGAATGGCTTCGTCAATAAACAAAATATGCGTTATTGGTCACACAGCAATCCACACGAATTCCATGAGTCATCATTGCATCCCAAAAAAATTACGGTTTGGTGCAGTTTATGGGCCAGCGGCGTCATTGGGCCGTACTTCTTCCGTGATGATCAAGACCGGCACGTTACTGTGAATGGGAATCGCTACCGTTCAATGATAACCGAATATTTTGGCCCCAATTGGATGATATGGACTTGGAGGACATGTGGTTCCAACAGGACGGCGCCACAAGCCACACAGCGAATGCCACAATCAATTTATTGGAAACCAAGTTTGGAGAACGTGTTATCTCACGAATTGGCGGCCTCGGTCGTGCGATTTGACGCCCTTAGACTATTTCCTGTGGGGCTACGTCAGTCTATGGTCTATGCCAACAAGCCACGAAAATTGGGTTCAGCGTCTGGACTTCTGCAAGCGTGCCCGTGGTGGCCATGCAAAAGAAATCGAGTTCCATACATAATGGCATCGAACGTACTTTTACAAGAATAATGAATTTCATTGATATCCAAACAGGTTTTGGTTTTATTTAAAAAAAAAACGTTTGTAGCGCCCTAATTGAAAACCCTTTTAACTGAAAATTTGAATTCGTAGCGAAGATTTAAATTTGGATTTTCGCTACGACCGGACGCAGAATTTTGGTTTCTGTGTTACAAAGATGCTATTTTTTAAAATCTTTATCTTCGTATTTTATTATCTTTATTTAAATTTGTTGCTTACTAAAATATTTTTCTTACACAATAATCGCTATTTTTGTTACTATGCATTTATTTCGAAATTTTTTCGTTTAAAAATGATTTCGGCAATTTAAATTTCTACATTTTTAGTTTTCGACATTTTATTTTTCAACATTTTAGTTTTCCACATTTTTGTTTTCGACATTTTTGTTTTCGACATTTTTAGGTTTCGGCATTTTTATTTTCTACATTTTTGTCTTCGGTATTTTTAGTTTAGATATTTTAAATTTCGACTTATCGTACCAGACCCATAATTTGTTTGTTCCTGAATGTTTTTCTAAAAATATTGTGAAAAGCCGACACAGATATTTCATAAAAAAACCACAACTGAAAAATCAGGGCTTCTATTTTCAAACAGAATTCGGAATGGGTTTTTACAACAGGCTCCGCGAATTCGTTGTCAACGCTATGTACTGCACTGAGACTTGAAGTTTTAATTCAATTATTTAAGTCCCAAGATTTAAGTTCAAGTCTCAAGACAACCACACATCAAACATCTTTTGGTATAATACCAATAAATATGGATTGGTCCGAACAAACTTGAAATATCGCAAACACCAATTACTTCTAATTTAATCTATTGTTTAATCAATATAATTTAATCCCGGTCTGCATAAAAGGGTTCTAAGAATGATGTGTATTCAGTTAATCGTGAATGTTAATGGGTGAGAACGAGTTTAAGAAATAAGAATATTATTCATACCATAGTTTGTTCTGGATTGATGTGTTAAGTACAGTGATTGGTGGCACTGTTAATACCAGATCGTGGCTATTTGTGAAATATCCAATTATATCCGCAATTCATTGATATTTCATATTTTCTCCAGTATACACATCAAAATAGGTACAACAATGAAATTATTATGCAACAAATAAATAAAATACAAAATGTAAATTAAAAAATACAACAAAGGAACATTATGCATACAAAATTATGAATTTACTTTTTTCTCATTAAAATGAAATATAAACAACAATATGTTTACCGAAAATAATACATTCTAAACATAAATATAATAAACTAAAAAAAAAAGTGTTTGACTGTCATTTTAATAATGTTTTGCAATGCAATAATTGTTGTATTTGCATAAAGCTACAAACATATATGGTATGCAAAATTAAAAGGGGATCAAAATAAAGGGCTCAAACGAGTTTTTAAAACACAGTGTCTATCATTTCAATATTTACTGTGCAGAAATCACAAAGCCGCAAAAGCTGCAGCTTTTTGTTTCGCTTCTTTTTACGCAATTCAAATTCAGTTACAAAGGCAGCAATCAAATAGATTGCCAACTTATTGTTGTTGTAGCTGTTACTATTTTGTAGCGCTGTTGTTGGACTTTAATTGTGTCGATTTTTGTTGAGCGACTTAGTTTGCGTGAGGAGGAACGATTCGGTGTGTCGTGGGCGATGCGCTATTTTTCTTAAATATCCAGTTTTAGGTGATGCTGCTTTCATCTTTTTGCAGCATCTTTTTTACCACCTCATCGAGAGTTTCTGTCACTTTATATTCCAGGCAACAGACCCAACAGAGCCACGTTCTCCCCCAGTAATTTCTGTCAAGTGTGCGTCCATCAAAAAAGGCAGCAAACATAAAACAAAAGGGGCTGTAAATAAGTAGAAGAAGGAATCATAAAAGTGGGCGAATGTCGAGGGAAGCGCCATGCCGTCTGTCGTCCGTCGTTTGCGCAGGTTGTTAGGTTCGATTTTATCTTTAGCGCAAGATGCAACTGAAACAATAACAACATAAATAAATCACTTGATGCCCTTTGAATGGACCGCACGATAGAAAGGAATAATGAAAGAATGAATGAAGAATGAATGAAAAATATAAGAAACAAATGATTGAAAAATAAAGCAGCAACTTCATAAATCGGTAGAGGTGCCAAACCATGGCAACGCAGTGTTTGTCCGGACCTTTGCCCACCGTCAAATATATTGGTTGATGTGTTTTTTAAGTTAAATCTAAGATGTTTCATAGCAAAGAAGAATTTTATTTTTAGAGAATTTTTGCAATTGTAAAATTTTAAAATATTTTGATGTTTTTCTTACGTTGGCCACATGTCGACAGACCAACTTATGAACACAACAATATTTGGGTTTTATTAATCATGTATTCTTAAAAATAAACAATTAATATGTAAAAAAAACTACAAACAATTTTTATTCATCATGAAGGTTGAAAGTTTACTGGATTTGCTCATACACAGATTAAAAATGGTGTATAGCGAACATAAAAATATTGTTCATTATATTTATGTATAAATTCTAATATTTATGAATTGTGAATCGGAATATATTAAGGACATGGATTTAACAACCAAATACATATATTTTATGTATTATATACATACAAACTTTCTGATTTGGGGTTTGTGAAGGGCTTGTAAAGTTGGTTTGTGTATAAGATATATTTGGTTTGGGAACAAACTATATAATCGAATATTCGAATATCGATATTCGAAATATAATCGAAGATATTTGAAATCGAATATTTTTAGTCGAACATACAAGTGTATACAATTCGTTGGGTTTTTTCGAAACATTTTGATTCAAATAAGACATTATATTAAATATTTGTTAAGAAAACGAATGCGTAAAAACTGCATTTAACTTAAAGAAGCGGAGATGAAATCGATGTTGTTGTTGGAGGCAGGCCCGTAGCCAGGATTTAAGGGGGGGAATTTTTGAAAAATATATTAATGTTTAAGAGAGAGTTCCAGAAAATAAATCCGTGTAACCAATTAATTCTTTTTAATCTTTATTCATAAGGATTATGTATTTTCAAATCATAAATTTATTTTGAAATATTCCCGGCCGAAAATAATGACTCTCTATTTTTTCACGAAAAACTGTAGGTAATGAAAAGAAAACGACCATCCAAAAATTGGTTACACTACTTAGGAAATTATAGCATTTAATAACTTCCAAGGAAGTATACTAAGTTCAATCCGTTTTTAAAATTATTAATTTATGATAAGAATATTTTTGGTTATAATTTGGGATAGGATCGACCGATTCGCACCAAAATTTGACCGGATATAAAGAATCCAAAAATGAATAACATTGAAAAAGTATTAGTCGAACTAGCATGATATGGATTGGAATGGTATATTCTCATGCATTTAAAATTTAGAAAATAATAATTTATATTTTTTTATATATGACTTTTATAGAGGGAAAATTAAATCATTGAGCATATTGATCACTTTAAAGTTTAACTAGGATATGCGTCATTGGATATTTTTTGTCTAATTGGATCATTTTGAGACATTTCGAATACCCAACTACAAAAAAAAGTACAATAACGTACACTAAGAAAAAAATTACGTAATAAAATTAAATATTTTTTTTTAAATTTAATTTAAATACTTTTGTAATGAAAAAGGTAATAGTCTATACACAAATATATTACGCGCGTATTTATTTTCAAGTTAAATAAAAAGTATTTAATTTCATTACGTATTCAATTAAATTCATTACTTCAAAAATTTATATTATAGAAATATTTTTAACATTATTATATAGTTTGTTTTTTGAAAGTAACCACGACAAAATTATGTAATACGTGGGCATATGTCCAACCTATAGAACCACCGTGAGTGATAAAAAATTTCGAAAAAAGTAAAAAAAATAATAATTCATTACATGAAATAAATGGTTTTAAAATACCAATTGAAAAGTTTATGATCTTGTGATTAAAATAAAACTTTATTATCTTAATAAAAACTAATAAAAAAAATATTTACATCAAATTTTATTACCTACGTAATAAATTTAAATAAAAAGTATTTACTTCAAATTTTATTACGTACGTAATAAATTTAAATAAAAAGTATTTACTTCAATTTTAAATAAAAAGTATTTACTTCAATTTTAAATAAAAAAGACAACGGGTGAAAAACGTGTCGAAAAGTATTTAATTTTATTACTTTTTTTATTTAATTTTATTACTTTTTCCTTGTAGTTGGGTTCTTGTAGTTGGTTTCTGGGAATATTTTAAAAAAGTCTCATTCTATGAAATCGAGGTTCGAACATAAAGGTCACATCATATAAAATTTAAAAACGGAGTTAAAAAATCAATCTCCGTATTTAGGATTTTGTAAAAATTTGATAGAAGCAGAAACCGCTTTAAACCGGAACCTTTTTGAGCTATGAAATCGGAATCGTTATTCAAAAATGTGTGGAATCGGAAACCCATATAATTTGTTTGGTTGAAACCGGAACCGGAACTACTATTTTCAAAACCTTGGAAGCAGATCCGGAACTGATAATACAAAGGGTTTTACATCCTGGATACAAACATATTGTTTTCTTACAAATTTCTGTCGAGATTAACGTTTTTATATTATATCCCTAAAAATATATATTTAAAAAAAGTTAGATAATTCCCAAAAGAAGAAATCAGATATATAAGATGCAAGTTAATGTATAGTAGGGATGCCCAACTCAGCCCGTACGGGCATTGTGCCCGTACGGGCACTACGTCAGCCCACAAGGTGCTTGGTGAGGGGAACAGCGCTGAAGCGGAAAGGCTGAGAGGATTGTTAGAGTTTGAGCGAGCACAACGAATATAAGTTCGTGTGAACTGCAAAAACTCTCAGTCGATCACGCTGACACCGTTTCCCAAAACATGCACTGAAAAATTAAAATATTTGAAGTGGAGTGGAAATATTAATTGTTGTTTGTTAATTTTATAGAGAAAACAAGAATACATGTACTTCGAGGAATGTACAATAGAATGTTTAAGTTGTTTTTTATAAGATACATGTAAATCATGAGTGGTTTAATTAAATGTATAAAAATAAAGTCAATTTAAGAAATAGAATTGAAGACGACTACACACAGTGGAACATAGTATTTTAAGAATGATTTAAATATTTATATTATTATTTATTATTGTATATTTTATATAAGAACGATTAATGTATGGTGTAATAAATATTGTTAATTAAAAATCCTCAATTAATAATCTGCTTGACACTTTTGCAATAACATTTTTTATCTACTTGTCTTTTTTATGAACGGAATAAGAACATATAACCTTGCTATTATCAAAAATTATAAATTTTCAAAAAATATAGTATTTTTGGATAATTCTATGTACATTTTTTTCCAAAACATCGAATTATTTTTTTGTCAGGGTTTGTTTTACTTTGTTACACCGTACTCTCACCGCACTCTCACTCTCTTCAGTGTTGCACGATTTCTTAAGTAAAATTGGGCAGAAATGTGAAATAAATAATTATTGTAGAATTCAGTTAAGTTTGAAATTTTAATCACTTTAGACACACATTTTATATCACAAAACATTTTACAAAATAATAACAAATAATTAATTTTTGTTTTTGCATGCGAAAATTATATAAATGTTATGAGAAAAAAATTATAATTATTTAAAATGATAAAATTTGTATATTTTAATAATTCTAAATAATAAGCAATATAAATGGGTCCGTTAAAACCAATCTCAAATAATTAAACTTTTAAATAGACATTTAAATTTCCCGTAATTTCTAAAAATGTAACACTAAAATCCCCCGCTCATTTCTGCATTGCAATCCCCGCTCACTTCTGCCCGTAGATACCCCGCGCCAAGCACTCGATTGCCCATGCAGTCAGCCGCGGGCAGGCGAGTTGGGCATCCCTAATGTATAGAATTATTACGAAATATTTACGAAATATTTAGTTATATTTGTTTTAAATCGAATTTTGTTAACAAAAACTTTAAACCTATTTTTTATAATTGAAAATATGTTCATAAAATGAAGAAATTGGTCCTTGGTTGAGGTACTTGAGAAAAAACATAAAATAAATGTAAAAATACATAAATGTTGAGAATCTTTTTCGCTCTATAGAGACATTCCACACCAAATCTACCAGACTTCAAGACACACCTTCTCCAGAGTCATAGTGGAGAGACAATAATCAATTTTTGTGATTGTAGAAAAAACTCTTGGCCGTAAAATGCTGCAAATCTCGTTATATGGATATTAAAACAAACTTCGTCATAACTCATGTTCTATAAAATTTTCTCTAGTATTTGAAATATACTCCATTGTAAATAGTTCAAACAAATTTCTTGGCAGGATCAAAGAAGTTTGGACATTTTTTCGATATATTTCAAACAGACAAAAATCGCACCATTTTTTGCCAAAAAAATCGTCTGCGGCGCTTTAACGAAGATCAATGAAGAATTTGATCATCTTAACTTTATATTATATTTTACACCCGAAAAACCAAATGTAAAAAACGATCGAATTTTTTTGTTATGGTACACAAATGCGGCTCGCCTCATCCACGCAAAGCTCAAAATGGTAATAGAGCTCGGTCTAAGTTCTTACACAGAAAAAAAGATTTTCAACATTTATGTATTTGTACAGATATTTTATGTATTTTTTCGAGTACCTCAACCATGGACCAATTTCATCGTATTATTGTATTAATTCCATATATTTTATGTACACATTTTCATACATTTTATGCACACAATCTCAACATTTATGTAATTTTACATTATTTAATATTAGCTGCGTTTTTTTAATAATTTTTTGTTCCGGATCAAAGCAATTTTGAAAAAAACGATGTTGCTCAAATTAAATAATACACAACCCATTCTTCTGAATGAAAGGTTGGTGTCTTTGGTATGAGACTTAAAATTTTATTATTAAAAAAAATAAAAATAAAAAGAAACAGCGGTAATTATGATACAACGGGCATTTCACCAAGAGGTGGGAGTGATGGCCACAGGCATGTTTCATTGAAAATAGTTCTTGCAGCACCGCAAGAACCAACACACACTAAAAAATCACAAACACAGCACATTTTTTTTTTGGACGCTGGGGATACCGCAGATTCTCTAACAGCAATGGTTCCAAGGTCTAAAAATCACCGATATCATTTCTTTGAGCCGTTGGAGTTGAGGTTGTCGCCACCAAAAGAAATTTTAGCTAATTTTCAAAAAAAAAAATTTTGAAGTTTATATTCTGTCAATTTTTGTCAGCAACATTTAGCAATCTTCGCCGCATACGTTTTAGTCAGTACACATTTTCAATGAGTTGAGCCGGGTAGCTACACCAGAAATTTATCTGGTTCTAATATTGTTTTTGTTTTGCGTATAAAATTTGTTTCAGCTCAAATTTAAATTATGAAAAGAACGCAGCTATTATTGAAAAAAAATATATTTTATTGTTTCGTATTGCGGTGGTGGTGGTTCTGTACAGATCTGTTATTTATTTGTTTATTTATTTATTTATTTATTTATTTATTTATTTATTTATTTCATTTATTTTATTTATCTTATACTATACCAAATATTTTACCAACACCAAGTTCTTCTCCTCCGATTCCATCGATTTCGTCTCTGCTTCTACAAATTATTTTCAGTTGTTACGCATTCGTTTTCTTAACATATATTCAATAAAATGCTTATTTGAATAAAAATGGTTACGAAATAAAACCAACGAATTGTATACACTTGTATATTCGACTGAAAATCGATATTCGATTATATTTCGAATATCGATATTCGAATATTCGATTATATAGTTTGTTCCCAAACGAAATTTGTCTTATACACAAACCAACTCTACAAGCCCTTCAGAAACCACAAATCAGAAATTTGTATGTAAATAATACATAAAATATATGTATCTGGTTGTTAAATCAATATCCTTAATATATTTGGGTTCACCATTATTATGTACAATTCATAAATATTAGAATTTATACATAAATATTATGAACACAATTTTTATGTGACGAACTACTATATTAAAGTTATTCACGAAACGGAACAGTTGCTGATGTACATTAGCAGTATTGTAGAATTGTATCATATTTCGTGAACACACTTATTTCATATTTGTGTAGAATGGTAGTTTTGAGTTTGATGTATCAAAAACAGATGTTTTTGTTTCATTAAAAAATTAAGATTTATTGCTTATTGGCCATATACAATATATAAGTATTCCTTTTGTTACTTACTTACTTATTTGGCCATTACAACCAATGATGGGTTTCGGCCGCAGCAATCACCCCTCGCCAGTCGCTTCTGCATTGCGCGCGCTGTCGCCAGTTTTGCACTTCAAGTGTTGTCAGGTTGTCTCGCACTTGGTCGCACCACCGGAGATTATGACGCCCTCTCCTACGTTGACCACCACTGGGTACAGAATTGAACACCTTTTTTGCTAGAGCGCTTTCATCCATACGCTCGACATGTCGAAGCCAGCGTAAGCGCTGGATCTTAATGCGCCTGACTATGTCAACGTCGGCGTAGAGCTCATACAGCTCGTCGTTCCATCTGATTCTGTACTCGTTTTCAACGCATATCGGGCCATAGATTTTCCGAAGAATCTTTCTCTCGAACGCTCCTAAAGCTCGCTCATCGGTGTTGGCAAGCGTCCATGCCTCAGTGCCATAGAGGAGGACTGGCATGATGAGCGACTTATAGAGCGAGAGAGGGCTCTGCTCCTCAATTGCCTATTGAGCCCAAAGTAACACCTGTTGGCAAGAGTTTTTCTTCGGCTAATCTCCAGGCTGACATTGTTGTTGATGCTGGTTCCTAGGTATACGAAGTCCGGGCCGGGACTCTTTGTTTGTTGACACTAGGTACTTCGTCTTGTCCTCGTTCTCCGTAAGACCCATTCGACGCGATTCCCTCTCTAAACTGGAGAATGCTGCACTGACTGCTCGTACGCTCTGCCCAATGATGTCGATATCATCAGCATACCCGAGCAGCATGGAACTCTTGTTGAAGATAGTACCATTGTGATGGAGTTGTGCAGCTCTTACAATCTTCTCCATTATTAGGTTGAAGAAGTCACACGATAGGGAATCACCTTATCTGAAACCTCCTTCGGTATTAAACGTATCGGTGAGGTTGTTCCCAATTATCACTGAGCAACGTGCGTCGCTCAGGGTCATCCTGCTAAGCCTTATAAGTTTCGCAGGTATACCGAACTCAGACATGGTGGCGTAAAGGCGACTTCTTATCGGACTGTCAGCTTTGTAGTCGACGAAGCGGTGGTGGGTGTCGATCTGCCTCTCTTTGGTCTTTTCCAGGATTTGGCGCAATGTGAAAATCGATTCTATTGTGGACTTGCCAGGTCCAATCAGTATGTTGACGATGGGCTTCAGTCTTTCACATAATACGCTCGTTAGAACTTTATACGCGATGTTGAGGAGACTTATCCCCCGGTAGTTGGCGCGTTTCGAGGGATCCCCCTTCTTAAGGATTGGGTAGAGTATACTGAGATTCCATACGCTGGGCATGATTTCTTCTGACAATATTCTGCTGATGAGCTGGTGCATGCTAGTTATGAGCTCATCGCCTCCGGTCTTAAATAACTCAGCAGGCAGAACATTCGATCTTGCGGCGTTGTTTTTTTTCAGCCTGTTGATGGCTGTGCAGACCTCATCACGGTCAGGCGGCGGTATGTCAACGCCGGCGTCAGAAACGCATTGAGCGGGAGACGTGTGTCCACTGCGCGCATATATCATCGAGAGGGGAGTGCATTGGGCAAGCAGGTGTGAGAGTCGAGCGACATAGGCCTGTTCGGTCTGTTGTGTGTGCAGCTTACAGACTTCTAGCTTTCTTTGCGTGGGTTTTCGTGCGTTTTTCGCAACGCATAAGCGTGTGCGAACCTTGGCTGCTACAAGGAAGTGATCCGAGTCGATGTTGGCATTTCGGATCGAGCGTACATCCATCACACTAGAAGCGTGCCTTCCGTCCATCACAACATGATCAATTTGGTTGCGCGTGTTCTGATCGGGTGACCGCCACGTGGCCTTGTGAATATTGAGATGCTTGAATCTAGTACCACTTATTACAATGTTTCGTGCTGCGACGAAGTCGATCAGCCTCATTACATTGTCGGAGGTGTTGTCGTGGAGGTTGAATTATCCAACCGTTCAACCAAAGATACCCTCATGGCCCACTTTGGCATTAAAGTCGCCAATCAAAATTTTGATGTCGTGACGGGGGCAGCGCTCATAGGCTTCGTCGAGGCGCTCATAGAAAATCTCTTTAGTTTCATCGTCCTTCTCATTCGTCGGAGCGTGCGCACAAATTAGGCTGATATAGTATTTAGCCTTGATGCGGATTGTTGCTAGTCGTTCGTTCACGGGTGTGAACCTAGAGACAAGGTGGCGGAGTCTCTTGCCGACTACAAATCCACAACCAAATGCATGCCTCTCCGCATGGCAGCTGTAGTAAATGTCACAGGATGCCTGTTTTGAGCAGCCCTGTCCTGTCCATCGCATTTCCTGGATTGCGGTGATGTCAGCCTTGTATCTTTCAAGGACATCAACCAGCTGAATAGTGGCACCTTCCCTATAAAGGGTTCGGACATTCCAGGTTCATATCCGTAAATCATGGTCCTTTATACGTTTGCGTAGGTTGTCATCGTGTTTTCGGGTCGATATCCGAGGCAATTTTTCTGTTTTCGTTGAATCAGCTTTTTTTTATGGCGGGTCACAAGCTCAACGCACAACCCCCATTTTGGAGGGCCAATATTCCTGTCTCGTTTGTCCCCGACCAGACCTCCCACCGGGGTTGAAACCCGATCTTTTGCTGGTTGCTCGGGTTAACGGGGTTCACCAACGCAAAGGTGAGACTGGGAATTGTGTAGGAGAGCCTATGTCAACTAACAGAAGTCGGTTACTGGCTTGCGCGTGCACTTCACCATTCTGAACCTCTGATTGTGTTACTTATTATTAATTCAATATCTCATATCAAGTCATAATTAAAACAAAGTAAACAAATTAGATTAGTGATGTCGATTTAAGAAAAAAACTCATACCTTAACGGAACTCGTTAATATTTATTGTTAAAACATAGGACATTATGCCATCATTTCTTTTTTATTCACATGCATATATGTATGTACACATTCATTAAAAAGATATATTTTCATTTAAATATAATGCATTTTGGTGAATTTCAATTCAATAATCAAACACTGTCCGTAATATCAAGTACCCAAAAGTCATAAATTCAGCATCACTAAAAAACTACAAAAGTACCACGAAGTAAACTCAAGCTTTATCGAAATATTTATTTAGAATTAGCAGATTTTTTTTTTTGCCACCAATGTATTTTGTTAATGTACAACTGCTACTTGACAAAACTGCTACTCTACATCGCAACTGTTCCGTTTCGTGAATAACTTTATTATATTATAATATTTAGTTTAGGAACAAACAAAATAATGGAATACTCGAATATTGATACTCGAAATATAATCGAAAATATTTGAAATCGAATATACAAGTGTATAAAATTTGTTGCTTTTTCGTAAACAGTTTGATTTAAATACAAATAATATTTAATATATATATTAATAAAACGAATGCGCAATAACTGAATTTAGCTTATAGAAGCAGAGACGGAGGAAAACTGGTGTGTAGGTAAAATAAATGGAAATGAAAGGTATAAGGTAATATATAAATATAAAACCAGTTGGGAAGGTTAGATCACATGGGAAATTTTAAAGTAGGGACAATTTATAGTAGGTGTTTTTAAGATAGGATTATCAAAATTATAGTCGGTCTAAGTCAACTATAAATACCCTACACATATGTGTGGTTACCATTTAAAGTGGTATATAGGTCACCAGGGTATACGAATCCTGAAAATAACTACAATCTTTCAATCGCTGAAGAATTTCCATTCATTTGATACCCATATTTACAAATGGGTAGGTGCACCGAATTTCGATTTTTTTTTTGGGAACCACAAGTCGTTTCGCGGGAAAACATTATTTCCATGAATTTGAGCATGAGGTCAATATATATTTGACCAAAAAGTTTACCTAAGCACGTATACAGTAAAATTGAAGATGTAAACTTTATATGAATATAAATGGTCAGAGCACAGGTCACAATGGACCGATCTCGCCAATTTCGCACATACTGCGTAGGTATATAAGTAATCTAAATTATGAGTTGCATTCTTCTAACTCTTCAATTTTTTAGGTAGTAGAGATTTCAACAGACAGATGGACATCGCTAAATCGACTCAGGAGGTCATGCTGATCAAGAATATATATACTTTTCCATACCGGAGATGCTTCCTTCTGGGCGTTACAAACGGCGTACCAAACTGAATATACCCATTCACTCTTATTAGTGTAGGGTATAATTAATATATAAATAATAAAATAAAATAAATGAAACAATAACAAAAAAACAGCTCTATACAAAACCACCAATACAAACCTACCAGCAATACGAAACAATAAAATTACATTTTTATTAAATTAAATAATGTAAAATTACATAAATGTTAACATTGTGTACATGAAATTTAAGATTCTTACTGACATAAAGATTCAAGTCTTTTTGTACAATATATATCGAAACGATATAACTCGGTACTTACACCAGTTATATATATATATATATATATATATATATATATATATATATATATATATATATATATATATATACACACTGACTAGATAAAGTCTCCGTACAGCTACGGCAATTTTACATAGGTAAATTATATTTGGTTATAAAGGCGCACTTATAAGAATATAGTTTTATTACAAAACCAAAATATATTATTTTAAAAATAGGAAAATAATTCAATTTATTTAAGTAAACAAAAAAGTTTCCGTACAGTATAGTTTATACAATAACAAATAAGTTTTCTATAAGAAAATATGCACAATAATTTGTAGTTGAACCTTCTCTATTCATAATTACTTTTTTTAATCGGTTCTTAATGGAATTGACCATATTTGTTGTCGTGTCTGGATTGATCTTTTCCCACTTCTCTATAAGTACCGCCTTAAGCTGATTATTGTTGGTTATATTGTGTTGTAGATTTGTTCCTTCTTTGTGGTTCCACAAATATTCCATCATGTTGAGATCCGGGGACTCAGCGGGATGCTTTAACTGATATAACTGATATATACACAGAAAAAAAGATTATTTGTGTATTATTTGCCACAAACAATGGCATGTTTGTACTGAGTTATTATTGTTTGCACTGAATACTTTTAATTTCATATAATTTGCCATATGTAATAACTGCTTACTGCAAACATTTCAAATTTATCATAAACACTTTAATTGTTTTCATAACACTCATGAGTGTTCAATTTATGATTCCTCCTAAACACATTCTTTACTTCTGGTAAATACTGCATTTATTTGTCATTTACTTAATTTAGTTAGCGTTTGGAATAAACACTTGTCAAATAATAATTAAGCAAATACTTCAGCTCGAAACACTTGGTTTCGAACTATTTGCGCGAGTATTACCGAAAGCAATCATTTGTAGGGCTATGCCGAACCTCGAACCAAAGACTATATATGTAGAATATGTATAATATGTATATGTTAAATATATATATATATGTTGAATATATAGGGAGTTTACCCCATAAAATGAGAAAATCTAAGCCATTATTGTCCAAGTTGAATAAAAATTTGTCCAAGTTGCGACTGCGACTGCACACTAACAAAACGATTTTTACAACTACATTGACTGAGTTCATGTCTTGTGGTGTATGCCTCGAACCTCGCGCAACGTGCATCTAGCGATGCTGAGGTTATTATTGAATAGTTTGTTTTACAAATCTTTAGTTTAATTTTATTTTGAGTACTTAAAATAAATGTTGTTCACGAACAAATAAAAAATGCATTGGATTAATATTACAAATTGTTTTATATAATTTGTAATTGATGTACATATATTTCACGGCAGAAGTCACATTCGACTTAGCAGATTTTTTGTAATACTCATTGGAGATCATGAAGTTTGAAGCTGTTAATCAGAAAATTTGATTCATATTTGTTTTCGATTGTTTAAAGTTTAATAATAATAAATTTCACTTCATGGCTTAATGACAAAATATGTTCAATGCATGCATGTGTGAGGAATGTGGATTCTGTTTGGAATGGGAAACACCCCAGCAGGGAAATGGCCAATGCATTCCTTTTGTAAACTATGAATTCATTGATAAAATTGTAACCTAAGTAAATATTGCCTACTTTGTAATGTACCTAGGTACTGCATCGAGTGTGAACTTTATAAATACATTACTTAGTAATCTATCCGAGTAAGGTATCACGTATAATGACAAATAAATAGATTATCTAGTAATGGAACCGAGTAAGGTATCAAGATTAATATTCCTAAAATACATTACCTAATAATATATTTTAGAATGTATAAAGTTAAGCAGATGTTCAAAGTAATAAAATATAAGGGCCATTCCACACCAAATCGACCAAAAAAAGCAAATTTTGAGATTTTACCTTTTCGATTTCAATGAAATTTAGGCAGCTGATAAAGCTTATTGAGATATGCATTGACCATTTTTTTTATTTTTTTCGACCACTATATTCAGAGATACAGTGCTTCAAAGTTACAAAAAATGGGCCAAAAATCACTTTTGTATGGTTGTGCATATTTCAATATCTCTTAAAGTAGATATGCTAAAAACTCCATTGATGGCTCGTATTAAAGCTAATAGAACAGGCTTTAAGAGAAATTAAGTTGTTATTTCTAAACTTGAAAATGTAGCCCGTCGTCATTATCCTAGCACTTCAAATTTGATTTCCTTAAAAATTACCCTTTTTTAATTTCTGAAAAAAATCACATATTTTGGTTGATTTAATATAAATGTTCATGCCAAATCTTAAGATGGTATTCTGATGGCATCATATTTTAAAAATATCAAAATACCTCAAAAGTAATGCTGCAAATGTCCAATAACTCAGGATGTTTGCTCAGTCAACTGTAAATATATCAATTTTCATTGCTGTTGTGGCAAACATCTCGTAACTATCTTCATATATGTCATATATAAACAATATTAATAGTTTTACTGCAACTATATTGAAACGTATGGGATGTTTGAATATTTGCTACAAGGCGTAACTTTAAACAGATAGTTGCAGAAAAACTTTCATAAACATCTTGTTTTCTTAGGGCCAGTTTTTCAGTCGTAGTTTAACTCCGTTTGTAGTTTAAACTTAGTTTAAACAAAAATCGTGTTTTCAGTGATCTTTAAAAGTAGTTTAAACTTAGTTTAACCCACCGATGTCGCTGGGTTAAACTTTGTTTAAACTCTAAACTTTTTTGACAGACAAATGTGAGATGCGCTCTTTACGCTCTGCAGTCCACGCACCTTGTATGGGCTATACATTACAGAATAGATTATTTTTTTCACGGTGATTTCCTAGGAATGTAATGTTTGCGACCATATAGATTACCGAGTAATCTGAAAAGTTGGTGTTGCATGTTTACTATTCCCATGTATCCGATGAATTCTTTGTTTACCAAAGGACGCATGTAATAATTGAATACCATTGTAATCCATTAAATCTTTGATAAATCTTTGATAAATCTTTGATAGTATTGACTACAAAATAATCGATTACTTATTCGATTAAAATGTTATCAATTTAGTATTGACTACAAAATAATCGGTTACATCTTCGATTAAATTGTTTTCAATTGTTATATTGTCTCACATTTTTTGTTTTAGCGCCGCTGGCATTTTTTAAAGAATTTTTGAAATGATTAAGACATATTAGAATACCGTTTTGTGGTTCCCCTAAACATAGTAGGAAAGACAACAGAATATGAGACACCAAACAAAAATCTGAAATAGATTGATCTTGGAAACTCTAACGTCAATAACACTACACAAAACTAAAACAATATCCGTTATCTTAGTATGATATTCCGATAGACCTCAAATTCTAATGAGTTATTACATATTTTGGAGTTTGACTTCTTAGTATTTTGAACTTTATGTCTGATTTCATTTTCATTATGTAGAATACTTAAGCTAAAATTTTGAAATAAATCCATAGAAAATGGGGTTGCACGGAGCAGAGTTATATCAAGTCAAATATATTTTAAGGTGACAAATATATGTTTTTAAGAAATAAATATGTAAAAAAACAATGCGAGTATTATTTGTATATATTAATTAAAATATAAACGAACAACATTATGAACACTACCTACTATAAAAAAGAGAACAAATCTTATTAAAAAAATCGTAATTGAAAAAGGTGATTTTAATTTGCCTACTGTTCCTTAGGGTGTATTTCCGGATATATTATTCCCCTGTTTAAAAGTGGTAGTAGATCTAACGTTGCAAATTACAGAGGCATTTCAAAACTAATTGCTATTCCTAAATTATTTGAAAAAAAAAAAAAAACCGACCAGTTCACACATAGTTTGCTATCAATTATTTCACCGTATCATTTTTGAAAGGTAGATCAACATGTACCAATCAGTCAGAATTCTCAACTACAGTCATAAATGGCTTTAGTTGTGAATTACAAACAGATACTCACATTTTAGTAATGATTTCGATAGTATTAATCAGTCAGAATTCTCAACTACAGTCATAAATGGCTTTAGTTGTGAATTACAAACAGATACTCACATTTTAGTAATGATTTCGATAGTATTAACCACGAATTACATTAATTAAATCTAGATCTATTTGAATTTCCAAAATGTCTCCTAAACTGGATCAAATTTTATCTGATATCCAGAAAACAGAGAGTCTTATTTAAGGAAGCTACATTAAGGTATATTTCGGTTTCGTCAAGTATTCCACAAGGAAGTCATCTTACTATAATATTATTATTCTTATTTATATTATAAATGACCTACCGTCAGTAATTAAACACTGTAGAATTTTAATGTATGCAGATGATGTCAAATTATGTCATTCAAGAGTCTTGCATTCAAGAAAATCTAAATTGGTTAGAAGAATGGTGAACTTATAACAACCTTAATATTAATCTCAAGAAATATAAGCAAATGACCTACTCTCGTAGATGCCCTATTTCTATAAGTTATAGGATTTCTGGAATTAATTTAGATACAGTTTCAACCTTTGATGACTTAGAAGTATCTATGGAACCTAAGCTTCATTTTCATCTGCACATTAATAAAATGACAAATAATGCTAAAGGTGTTTTAGGATTTATAAAACGCTGGTCTAAAGAGTCTAAAGACAGTCCATATACGACGAAATTGCTTCATACCTCACATGTACGTCCCATTTTGGAATATACATCCATTGTTTGAAACCCACTCTATAATATATATATATATATATATATATATATATATATATATATTTATACATATTTATATATATATTTATATATATATATATATATATATATATATATATATTTATATATATATATATATATATATATATATATATATATATATATATATATATATATATATATATATATATATAATGACACTATTGAACATTTTTTTTTTATTTTCTCTTCGAAACCTCCATTGGAACCTTCCACTTTATGGAAATCGACTAAAATTACTTAATCTTCCCACTCTTAAAAGCAGACGAACAATGATTGGTGTCATACTTGTATTTCAATTAATTAATGGTGGTATTTAATCAAGTTATTTACTTCAAAATATATCTCTAAATTGTCCCACCAGGCAAACCAGACAATATATTCCGATAAAATTGAGCATATGAAGCTCTAACTACTTTATAAAAGATCCGTCGGATAAGCAATGAGTTTAATGAATTATATTTTTTTCTATCTTTCTGACTCGATTGACTTAGTAAAAACCAAAATCGTTCAACACTTAAATTCTTTGTATATTTTAATGAGTACATTTTAGTTGGACTGCGAGCCGAAAGGTCCCCGGTTCAAGCCTGGACTGGGACTAACAACATCTTTTCATAGAAACATTTTTCTATACCGCGCTACCTCTCGTCAGTAAATGGCAAACCTACGAGAGTAAAACCATTGCCTATGAGAAAGCTCTCACCCGCCGTTCGTATTCGGCAAAAAACTGTAGGTCCCACCACCCTGAGTACAAATATAACACGCACAGCTCAAAATGGTGAGAGAGCTCGGCCGAAGTTCTATACAGGACTGTAGCGCTAAACTATATATATATATATATATATATATATATATATATATATATATATGTATGTATATATATATATATATATATATATATATATATATATATATGTATGTATATATATATATATATATATATATATATATATATATATATATATATATATATATATACATATATATATATATATATATATATATATATACATATATATATATATATATATATATATATATATACATATATATATATATATATATATATATATATATATATATATATATATATATATATATATATATTTTAATGAGACTTCTTATAGTTAACTGATGATATTTATTTGTAGTTAACTCACGAATTCTCGTGATTCTGACAAGCTCGGGCTGCTTAAGAAACGGTCACAAATCCGCGTGATATGCGGTCGTTTGGGCGGGTACGAGGGCGTGGGATTCGTTCGTAAAAAAAAAAAAATAAATTAAAAAAATAAAATACAAAAAAAAAACATTCCATACATTTTCAATACAATTCGCGGTTTTGACTATTCACATTTTTTCTATTCCGTAATATTTTTAAGTAAATATCCGATATTTTTGTTAATATTAATAACAATTTTATTTTTTTATTTTTGTAGTTTTTTTTTTTGCATAACTATTATAGCATTTAGAATCAAATAATAAACAAGAAATTAATCGTGTATTATAAAACATATAATTTGATTGGAAAAAAAACTGTAAAAAACAAATATAGTTTTAATAATTCAATTTATTATACCCTATACCTATGAGGTACAGGGTATATTAACTTCGTGCAGATATCGTAACACCCTTTAGGAGGCATGGCCGTTATTGAAAAATATATATATTCTTGATCATCATCAACACCCGAGTCCGTTTAGCTATGTCTGTCTGTTCCTTCATCTGTCTTGCTGTCCGTATACACTATAATTCGAGAAATACTGCTTAGAATTCGATGAAATTTCGTTTAAGTACTTTTTAGCCAAAAGTTAATTTTGTCAATGGAAATGAGCCAAATTGGTCGACGGACACACCCGCCTCCTATACAAGTAACTTATATATAACACTTTAGGAACCAATAACTCGAAAAGTATTCAAGATATTCTTATACAAATATATTGTTATAATTCACCTAGAAATATGTGTTCCAAAAATGGGCGTGATACGCCCACATTTAAGTTTTTTATTATTTTCCGCTTTTTCATAGTGGACATTTTATTCGCAAATTATTGAAAACAAATTTATGAAATATTTGCCTAATCTCCAAATATGTTAAAAAAGTAGGAGTGATCCGCCCACATCTATTTTTCAACATTTTTTGATTTTTTTTTTTACTTTTATATCAATTTTTAAATTATTGGGATATACGTCGTTCATTTCTGATATGTAAATAATATTCTGAGTGTAAGAATGTTCAGCATAACTAAGAACTTTAAAAAGTAGGTATACAATTAAATTTCCCACTTTAATATCCCCACCCCGGTCGGGCCCGACCGACTATAAAAATCCGTACCATGTGACCTAACTTTCCCAACTCGGACGATCTGGGCTATAAAATTTTAAGATTTTGGCACTATTTTGAAAGAATCTGGTGACACTGCTGCCGAGAGTTAGCGTCGCATAGAAAAATATTTTATATGAAAAAAATGTTGACAGTCGCTGGGGATCGAACCGGAGACCTTTCGGCTCGTAGTCCAACGCACTAACCATACGATCTACCGACGCTACTTATGTTAGACTTCTTAAATGTTAAAAAAAATCACATATTTGTGAAAATGATCCACCAAAACATTCGTATATGGTACGAAACTTTCGTAAAGTTAAGAATTTTATGTATGTTTTAATTTGTATATTTTACGAAAACCATTTGTGAAAATACTCCACAAATTAATTTGTACATATGACGAATACTGAATAATGAACTCACATACTTCGTGTCTCTCTCTCTGTATGCTTCATATTTTCACACGTAATTGTCCTCTTGTAATAAATGGAAATGTTTCTACGTCGTAATCAGTGTTGCCGTTTTAGCTACTTTGTCGCTAGATTTAGCGGATTATGAATAATAACCTTAGCTACTAAAATTTAAAATTTTCCGCTAAAAAATATCTAGCTATTTTCAACTACTCGTTAGAAATGAAATCTGACGGAAAGTGCATCAAGTATTTGTGTTTATTACAATTAAAAATCAATTAAAAATTATGAAGCAAAGTTGAAATCGTACACAGAAAAAAAAGAGTATAAATATAACTAAAATGTTAATCAATGCAATTAATTTTTAATTGAAACTCAGCCGTTGTAACTTTTAGTAGCATTGAATTCCATATTCGTAATAATGAAAATATGTTAATTGGAGAAACTTTAATTAATTTTTGTCATATTGATATTAAAGTTGTTATATATATATTAAATTTGTTATTGATCATTTTTAAATCATTAATTAATTAGTAACATCAATTAAAAATTTCATTTGATAGAAATTTTTTTATTTGGAATTTTTTAAATATATTGTAAAACCAATTAAATTGTTGATATTATTTTTAATTGAATTTTGTTAAATTAATTAAAATATTTGTCGAATAGAAACATATGAAAATAAAAAATAATTTAATTCAATATTTAACATAAAATAAATATTAAATTAGTAAATAGTATTTATACTCTTTGATATGCTTTGTTAAATTCTTTCAACCTAGCGAATGTTTTACCGAAATCAGTTTTCAAAACTTCTACAAGAGGGCCAATTAATTGACTCCAACATTAAATTTCACATTCGCGTTTTAATGATTAAATAGTATATACTTATATGCAGTAAAATTATAATCGTAAGCTGTATGTTCAAATTCTTGACAGTAAAAATAAATTGAGCCATTTAATGCTTCAATAACATAACATACACTAAATAAATAGCATGTTTTAAAATAGCAACGCAGAAGAAAATAATGTTAGAAGAAAATGAAACGAGACGCACAAACAAAAAACAAAATGAAATCCATAAGAAAAAAAGAGAACATAACAGAGTTGCATTATAAGAAAATGAATAAATCAAAAGTAGTAAATACTATTAATGATTTAGTTGTATTGAAATTATATTAAATTTTTTACTACTAATATTTTAATTAAAAAAATGTGTAAATACAATTAATTAATTAATAATATTTTTAATATTTTTAATTTTTCAATTCCGAAATTTCGAGACTAAAAAATTTGAAAATAATAGCAAAGGCATAAAATAACCATATCTATGTTTGAATAATAAACATTATAATGCTTAAGGCTCAAACAAAACTTAAATTTTCAAATGCATCTCTCTTTTCAGGTTGGGTATCCAAATATACATGGTATCCAAAATGCAAAATCCGCAATTTATAAACCCCAGTTGATCATTAATAAGAAAATAATAATTTTAAATGAACAATCAAATTTTTATTGGGATATTGGTTTTTTGAGGAAAACAATATTTTATAAAAAAATTATAATTAAAAAAAATTAGTTTATAGTGGACACATTTATATGTGATTTTTAATTAATAACAATTATAAAAATTAATTCAATTTAGGAACGTGGATTTCTTTATTTAAACTTAACCATGTGAGTGGATTTTATACTGTTAGTTTAATCGAATTCAGATTTTGTAAAAAGATTAATTCTCGGTCAAATGGATTTTATATGATTGAAGTACGCATTATTTGATTGTAATGAATGTGAAAAATAGTGAAAAATTTAAGTTTTAGACCCAAAGCATAAATTTTAGGGTGTTCAATTATATTTATTAATGTATTTTGTTGTTAATAAAGGTTATAAAGGTTACATTCTGAGACAACGGTTCCATTTTTATCGCTATTCGAAACACGGATTTAATTCGACAGCATAGTTGATAGTAAATCTTTCGACTGCCTTCAAAATAAAAACCAGTTGGGAAGGTTAGATCACATGGGAAATTTTAAATTTGGTGTTATTATGATAGTTAGGATTATCAAAATTATAGTCGGTCATAGCCGACTATAAATGTGTGGTTACCATTCAAAGTGGTATATAGGTCACCAGGGTATAATCCTGAAAATAACTACAAACTTTCAATCACTGAAGAATTTCCTTTCATTTGATACCCATATTTACAAATGGGTAGGTGTACCGAATTTCGATTTTTTTTTGGGAACCACTAGTCGTTTCGCGGGATTATTTCCATGTATTTGAGCATGAAGTCAATATATATTTGACCAAAAAAGTATACCTAAGACGTATACAGTAAAATTGAACTTCAGATGTAAATTTTATATGAGTTATTTGAATATAAATTGTCCGATCACAGGTCACAATGGACCGATCCAATTTTTTCACATACAGCGTAGACATATAAGTAATCTAAATTATGAGTGTCATTTATCTAACTCTTCAATTGTATAAGTAGTAGTAATTTCAACAGTCGGGCAGACAGACGGACATCAAGAATATATGCTGATCAAGAATATATATACTTTTCCATACCGGAGATGCTTCCTTCTGGGTGTACCAAATTTAATATACCCTTTCACTCTTAGTGTAGGGTATAATTAGTTTAATATGAGACCGTCATGATATTATAATTGTTTACTATTTTTAATTACTTTCTGTATTTCGAATCGAAAGATTACACTGTTCGGCTCAAAATTCTCCCTGTTTTCATTCATATTATTTCTATATAATTTCAATGTGCTGATTCGAACTAAGTTTTTTTGTTTTTTTCCCTATATGTAACGTTTTTGAGAAAAACGCATTTTATATTTTTTGTATTTTTCACTGCATTTTACAAACAAAATTTTATATGAGAAGATTAGACAGCAATTGATTTAAAATTAATACGGTTAGAGCCCAGAAATAAATTAAGGAATGTTATGGCATTAAGTCCACTAAAAATCGTTTATGGTTTGGTTAAAATAATCTGTTTAATTTGAAAAATTTTGAAAATAAGGGCAATTTATGAAATTATCGGAAAAGAATATTTAGAAAAAATAAATGTTATATTTTAAATCATAGTATTGCTTCTTCTGTGTCATTTCTACTTTTTGAGTTATATTCATTTAAAAAACTTAATTGTGAATTAAAATTTGTCTTTTAAATAAAGATAATTAATATATATTTATTAACAAATTTCTATAGAATTTTTATTCTGGAAATATTGCAACCGATTATATTGATGATTTGAATGAAATATATGGTCGATGCATTATTAAAAGGTTTTAAATTAAGTTATTTAAAAATAACGATTGAAATGAATTGATATTTTAATGTAATAGTATAAAAAGTACCAACACAGTTCGCATTATTACAGAACAGTAGAAATAGTATGTTTACAAACCCTAGTACTTAATAATTGTTATCATCAGGGCAAGTTTTTGTTGGCACAATATATAGTTTAAAATGGCAGGCAAAATGGCACAAAAAAAGGCAACAAATGGCAAAAATGGCACAAAAAAAGTCAATAAAATGTATAACAAAATTTCGATTGAAAACTTTATTAAATTTTTTCAATGAACTTTTTTTGTTGATATCATAGATTTTTCTTTTACACGGTCTAATACTTCCAAACATTCCTTTATTGCAAGTCCTTTTGATTCCAATTTGTGGATGCTTAAACTAATGCATTCAAAATGGCTCTTTATATATATTAAGTCAGATTTTATTGCACATTTTTGCAATATTAATTTTGCACAGCGAACAAACTGTACCTCATCGTCACAGATGGTTTAAACGTGACAGATTTCGTCAAAATACACGATTCGAACAAATTTTGACGAGATGGAGTCTAAAAACATCCAAATTAAAAAAAACTTTGCATGAGATTCAAATAATAAACATACCTTAAGAAATACTGCCTTACAATTTGCAATATGAAAATTTACATCTTCAAAATGTAATTAGTTTATTTCGTTAATTTCATTGACTACTACACAAGAAAAGGACGCACATATATTTATTTTTGATATAACCAGAAAATCGAAAACAAAAATGGCATTTTTTGGCAAAAGTCAAAAAAACTTGCCCTGGTTATCATATATTTAGAAATAACAGTAAAATACTGCAATAATTAATATTTTTTAAAAATAAAAAGTGAATTATTTTTATACAGTTGAAATTCAATATAAAATTTATTTATCTAAAAATCAAAAGGCACCGAAAAGTAATACCATTGTTAAAATGATTAAAATCTATAGTAATTTTAATATTTTAAAATAAAAATAACATATTTTTATTAAATATGATTTTTCGGAGATTTCACAAATTCCTGTTTTTCTTAATTTTTAGACTTTAACCGGTTATTGCAACCAAATCTTAAACGACATTCAACAACTTGTTCATGGAAAAAAACTACTTTAATTTTTATTCAATGGCTGTTTTTGAATAAACTATTACAAATTGATGTACTAGCGTTTTTTGTAATCACGGGATATATATATACTAGGGATGTGAATCCCTAGATCCCGGGATTTGAGTCAAAAGAGTCCCGAAAAACTCTTCCAGGGATCATCGTTAAATCCCGTCGTTAAATACGCTAGTACATCAATTTGTAATAGTTTATTCAAAAGTCTTTCAATGTTTTTATACACATTACGAGAAAAAGTAAATCTAACATTTAATGGACAAAAATCTTAAAACACTGACGTCAATAATGACATGGTTTTTAACTTATTACAAATTCACAATTGTTAAAAATTACGTTACTTTCGACTAATAACACTGTTCGGAAAAATAAGCACATCTGCTCCTCCCTATCTTTATTCATATGATTTTTACATAACTTTAATGTGCTGATTTGAACTGTGATTTTAGTTTTTTCCCTATACGTGATATTTGGAGAAAAATGCAATTTATTATTTTTGCATTTTTCACTGCATTTAAAAAAAAAATAATAAAAAACAGCCATTGAATAAAAATTAAAGTAGTTTTTGTCCATGAACAAGTTGTTAAATGTCGTTTAAGATTTGGTTGCAATAACCGGTTAAAGTCTAAAAATTAAGAAAAACAGGAATTTGTGAAATCTCCGAAAAATCATATTTAATAAAAAATATGTTATTTTTATTTTAAAATATTAAAATTACTATAGATTTTAATCATTTTGACAATGGTATTACTTTTCGGTGCCTTTTGATTTTTAGACAAATAAATTTTATATTGAATTTCAACTGTATAAAAATATTAATTATTGCAGTATTTTACTGTTATTTCTAAATATATGATAACCAGGGCAAGTTTTTTTGACTTTTGTCAAAAAATGCCATTTTTGTTTTCGATTTTCTGGTTATATCAAAAATAAATATATGTGCGTCCTTTTCTTGTGTAGTAGTCAATGAAATTAACGAAATAAACTAATTACATTTTGAAGATGTAAATTTTCATATTGCAAATTGTTAGGCAGTATTTCTTAAGGTATGTTTATTATTTGAATCTCATGCAAAGTTTTTTTTAATTTGGATGTTTTTAGACTCCATCTCGTCAAAATTTGTTCGAATCGTGTATTTTGACGAAATCTGTCATAGAAAAATCTATGATATCAACAAAAATAGTTCATTGAAAAAATTTAATAAAGTTTTCAATCGACATTTTTTTATACATTTTATTGACTTTTTTTGTGCCATTTTTGTCATTTGTTGCCTTTTTTTGTGCCATTTTGCCTGCCATTTTAAACTATATATTGTGCCAAAAAAACTTGCCCTGATGATAACAATTATTAAGTACTAGGGTTTGTAAACATACTATTTCTACTGTTCTAAAATAATGCGAACATTGTTGGTACTTTTTATACTATTACATTAAAATATCAATTCATTTCAATCGACATTTCAATCGTTATTTTTAAATAACTTAATTTAAAACCTTTTAATAATGCATCGACCATATATTTCATTCACATCATCAATATAATCGGTTGCAATATTTCCAGAATAAAAATTCTATAGAAATTTGTTAATAAATATATATTAATTATCTTTATTTAAAAGACAAATTTTAATTCACAATTAAGTTTTTTAAATGAATATAACTCAAAAAGTAGAAATGACACAGAAGAAG
Source organism: Dryomyza anilis (assembly GCA_951804985.1). NCBI lineage: Eukaryota > Metazoa > Arthropoda > Insecta > Diptera > Dryomyzidae > Dryomyza > Dryomyza anilis. The sequence continues at coordinate 54,228,159 of OX638135.1, forward strand.
CAATACTATGATTTAAAATATAACATTTATTTTTTCTAAATATTCTTTTCCGATAATTTCATAAATTGCCCTTATTTTCTAAATTTTTCAAATTAAACAGATTATTTTAACCAAACCATAAACGATTTTTAGTGGACTTAATGCCATAACATTCCTTAATTTATTTCTGGGATCTAACCGTATTAATTTTAAATCAATTGCTGTCTAATCTTTTCATATAAAATTTTGTTTGTAAAATGTAGTGAAAAATACAAAAAATATAAAATGCGTTTTTCTCAAAAACGTTACATATAGGGAAAAAAAACAAAAAAAAAACTCAGTTCGAATCAGCACATTGAAATTATATAGAAATAATATTAATGAAAACAGGGAGAATTTTGAGCCGAACAGTGTTATCTTTCGATTAGAAATACAGAAAGTAATTAAAAATAGTAAACAATTATAATATCATGACGGTCTCATATTAAACTAATTATACCCTACACTAAGAGTGAAAGGGTATATTAAATTTGGTACACCCAGAAAGAAGCATCTCCGGTATGGAAAAGTATATACATTCTTGATCAGCATGACCTCCTGAGTCGATTTCTGCCCGACTGTTGAAATTACTACTACTTAAACAATTGAAGAGTTAGATAAATGGCACTCATAATTTAGAATACTTATATGTCTACGCTGTATGTGAAAAAATTGGATCGGTCCATTGTGACCTGTGATCTGACAATTTATATTCAAATAACTCATATAAAATTTACATCTGAAGTTCAATTTTACTGTATACGTCTTAGGTATACTTTTTTGGTCAAATATATATTGACTTCATGCTCAAATACATGGAAATAATGTTTTCCCGCGAAACGACTAGTGGTTCCCAAAAAAAAATTGAAATTCGGTACACCTACCCATTTGTAAATATGGGTATCAAAGGAATGGAAATTCTTCAGTGATTGAAAGTTTGTAGTTATTTTCAGGATTATACCCTGGTGACCTATATACCACTTTGAATGGTAACCACACATATGTGTAGGGTATTTATAGTCGGCTAAGACCGACTATAATTTTGATAATCCTAACTATCATAATAACACCAAATTTAAAATTTCCCATGTGATCTAACCTTCCCAACTGGTTTTTATTTTGAAGACAGTCGAAAGATTTACTATCAAATATGCTGGCGAATTAAATCCGTGTTTCGAATAGCGATAAAAATGGAACCGTTGTCTCTGAATGTAACCTTTATAACCTTTATTAACAACAAAATACATTATTAAATATAATTGAACACCCTAAAATTTATGCTTTGGGTCTAAAACTTAAATTTTTCACTATTTTTCACATTCATTACAATCAAATAATGCGTACTACAAATTTAAATCATAAAAAATCCATTTGACCGAGAATTAATCTTTTTACAAAATCTGAATTCGATTAAACTAACAGTATAAAATCCACTCACACGGTTAAGTTTAAATAAATAAATCCAGTTCCTAAATTTTTTTTTTAATTGTTATTAATTAAAAATCACATATAAATGTGTCCACTATAAACTAATTATTTTTTAATTATAATTTTTTTATAAAATATTGTTTTCCTCAAAAAACCAATATCCCAATAAAAATTTGATTGTTCATTTAACATTAAAATTTTCTTATTAATGATCAACTGGGGTTTATAAATTGCGGATTTTGTATTTTGGATAACATGTATATTTGGATACCCAACCTGAAAAGAGATGCATTTGAAAATATAAGTTTTGTTTGAGCCTTAAGCATTATAATGTTTATTATTCAAACATAGATATGGTTATTTTATGCCTTTGCTATTATTTTCAAATTTTTTAGTCTCGAAATTTCGGAATTGAAAAATTAAAAATATTAAAAATATTATTAATTAAATAATTGTATTTACACATTTTTTTAATTAAAATATTAGTAGTAAAAAATTTAATATCATTTCAATACAACTAAATCATTAATAGTATTTACTACTTTTGATTTATTCATTTTCTTATAATGCAACTCTGTTATGTTCTCTTTTTTTTCTTATGGATTTCATTTTGTTTTTTGTTTGTGCGTCTCGTTTCATTTTCTTCTAACATTATTTTCTTCTGCGTTGCTATTTTAAAACATGCTATTTATTTAGTGTATGTTATGTTATTGAAGCATTAAATGGCTCAATTTATTTTTACTGTCAAGAATTTGAACATACACAGCTTACGATTATAATTTTGCTGCAATAAGTATATACTATTTAATCATTAAAACGCGAATATGAAATTTGGAGTCAATTAATTGGCTCTCTTGTAGAAGTTTTGAAAACTGACTTCGGTAAAACATTCGCTAGGTTGAAAGAATTTAACAAAGCATATCAAAGAGTATAAATACTATTTACTAATTTAATATTTATTTTATGTTAAATATTGAATTAAATTATTTTTTATTTTCATATGTTTCTATTCGACAAATATTTTAATTAATTTAACAAAATTCAATTAAAAATAATATCAACAATTTAATTGGTTTTACAATATATTTAAAAAATTCCAAATAAAAAAATGTCTATCAAATGAAATTTTTAATTGATGTTACTAATTAATTAATGATTTAAAAATGCTCAATAACAAATTTAATATATATATAACAACTTTAATATCAATATGACAAAAATTAATTAAAGTTTCTCCAATTAACATATTTTCATTATTACGAATATGGAATTCAATGCTACTAAAAGTTACAACGGTTGAGTTTCAATTAAAAATTAATTGCATTGATTAACATTTTAGTTATATTTATACTCTTTTTTTTCTCTGTACGATTTCAACTTTCTTTCATAATTTTTAATTGATTTTTAATTGTAATAAACACAAATACTTGATGCACTTTCCGTCAGATTTCATTTCTAACGAGTAGTTGAAAATAGCTAAATATTTTTTAGTGGAAAATTTTAAATTTTAGTAGCTAAGGTTATGAATAATCCGCTAAATCTAGCGACAAAGTAGCTAAAACGGCAACACTGATTACGACGTAGAAACATTTCCATTTATTACAAGAGGACAATTATGTGTGAGAATATGAAGCATACAGAGAGAGAGACACGAAGTATGTGAGTTCATTATTCAGAATTCGTCATATGTACAAATTAATTTGTGGAGTATTTTTACAAATGGTTTTCGTAAAATATACAAATTAAAACATACATAAAATTCTTAACTTTACGAAAGTTTCGTACTATATACGAATGTTTTGGTGGATCATTTTCACAAATATGTGATTTTTTTTAACATTTAAGAAGTCTAACATAAGTAGCGTCGGTAGATCGTATGGTTAGTGCGTTGGACTACGAGCCGAAAGGTCTCCGGTTCGATCCCCAGCGACTGTCAACATTTTTTTCATATAAAATATTTTTCTATGCGACGCTAACTCTCGGCAGCAGTGTCACCAGATACTTTCAAAATAGTGCCAAAATCTTAAAATGTTATAGCCCAGATCGTCCGAGTTGGGAAAGTTAGGTCACATGATACGGATTTTTATAGTCGGTCGGGCCCGACCGGGGTGGGGATATTAAAGTGGGAAATTTAATTGTATACCTACTTTTTAAAGTTCTTAGTTATGCTGAACATTCTTACACTCAGAATATTATTTACATATCAGAAATGAACGACGTATATCCCAATAATTTAAAAATTTATATAAAAGTAAAAAAAAAAAACAAAAAATGTTGAAAAATAGATGTGGGCGGATCACTCCTACTTTTTTAACATATTTGGAGATTAGGCAAATATTTCATAAATTTGTTTTCAATAATTTGCGAATAAAATGTCCACTATGAAAAAGCGGAAAATAATAAAAAACTCAAATGTGGGCGTATCACGCCCATTTTTGGAACACATATTTCTAGGTGAATTATATTAATATATTTGTATAAGAATATCTTGAATACTTTTCGAGTTATTGGTTCCTAAAGTGTTATATATAAGTTACTTGTATAGGAGGCGGGTGTGTCCGTCGACCAATTTGGCTAATTTCCATTGACAAAATTAACTTTTGGCTAAAAAGTACTTAAACGAAATTTCATCGAATTCTAAGCAGTATTTCTCGAATTATAGTGTATACGGACAGCAAGACAGATGAAGGAACAGACAGACATAGCTAAACGGACTCGGGTGTTGATGATGATCAAGAATATATATATTTTTCAATAACGGCCATGCCTCCTAAAGGGTGTTACGATATCTGCACGAAGTTAATATACCCTGTACCTCATAGGTGTAGGGTATAATAAATTGAATTATTAAAACTATATTTGTTTTTTACATTTTTTTTTCCAAGCAAATTATATGTTTTATAATACACGATTAATTTCTTGTTTATTATTTGATTCTAAATGCTATAATAGTTATGCAAAAAAAAAACTACAAAAATAAAAAAATAAAATTGTTATTAATATTAACAAAAATATCGGATATTTTCTTAAAAATATTACGGAATAGAAAAAATGTGAATAGTCAAAACCGCGAATTGTATTGAAAATGTATGGAATGTTTTTTTTTTGTATTTTTTTTTTTTTTAATTTTTTTTTTTTTTTACGAACGAATCCCACGCCCTCTTACCCGCCCAAACGACCGCATATCACGCGGATTTGTGACCGTTTCTTAAGCAGCCCGAGCTTGTCAGAATCACGAGAATTCGTGAGTTAACTACAAATAAATATCATCAGTTAACCATAAAAAGTCTCATTAAAATATATATATATATATATAGTTTAGCGCTACAGTCCTGTATAGAACTTCGGCCGAGCTCTCTCACCATTTTGAGCTGTGCGTGTTATATTTGTAGTCAGAGTGGTGGGACCTACAGTTTTTTGCCGAATCCGAACGGCGGGTGAGAGCTTTTTCATAGGCAATGGTTTTACTCTCGTAGGTTTGCCATTTACTGACGAGAGGTAGCGCGGTATAGAAAAATGTTTCTATGAAAAGATGTTGTTAGTCCCAGTCCAGGCTTGAACCGGGGACCTTTCGGCTCGCAGTCCAACTAAAATGTACTCATTAAAATATACAAAGAATTTAAGTGTTGAACGATTTTGGTTTTTACTAAGTCAATCGAGTCAGAAAGATAGAAAAAAATATAATTCATTAAACTCATTGCATATCCGACGGATCTTTTAAAAAGTAGTTAGAGCTTCATATGCTCAATTTTATCGGAATATATTGTCTGGTTTGCCTGGTGGGACAATTTAGAGATATATTTTGAAGTAAATAACTTGATTAAATGCCACCATTAATTAATTGAAATACAAGTATGACACCAATCATTGTTCGTCTGCTTTTAAGAGTGGGAAGATTAAGTAATTTTAGTCGATTTCCATAAAGTGGAAGGTTCCAATGGAGGTTTCGAAGAGAAAATAAAAAAAAAATGTTCAATAGTGTCATTATATATATATATATATATATATATATATATATATATATATATATATATATATATATATATATATATATAAATATATATATATATATATATATATATATATATAAATATGTATAAATATATATATTATAGAGTGGGTTTCAAACAATGGATGTATATTCCAAAATGGGACGTACATGTGAGGTATGAAGCAATTTCGTCGTATATGGACTGTCTTTAGACTCTTTAGACCAGTGTTTTATAAATCCTAAAACACCTTTAGCATTATTTGTCATTTTATTAATGTGCAGATGAAAATGAAGCTTAGGTTCCATAAATACTTCTAAGTCATCAAAGGTTGAAACTATATGTAAATTAATTCCAGAAATCCTATAACTTATTGAAATAGGGCATCTACGAGAGTAGGTCATTTGCTTATATTTCTTGAGATTAATATTAAGGTTTTTATAAGTTCACCATTCTTCTAACCTATTTAGATTTTCTTGAATACAAGACTATTGAATGACATAATTTGACATCATCTGCATACATTAAAATTGTACAGTGTTTTATAACTGACGGTAGGTCATATATATATATATAATATAAATAAGAATAATAATATTATATTTAGATGACTTCCTTGTGGAATATATATATATATATATATATCGGAGGCATTTTGGAAATTCAAATAGATCTAGATTTAATTAATGTAATTCGTGATATATTGGTGATATATATATATATATATATATATATATATATATATATATATATATATATATATATATATATGTATATATAAATATATATATATATATATATATATATATATATATATATATATATATATATATTTATATATATATATTTATATATATAACATATTTTATATTATCATACATTATGCACACAAATCTATTTTGCAATTTATAACGCACTTTGCGTTCATTTCGAAAGGAATCGCTATATACTTCATGTAGTTGTTGCTTGGCAGGGAGTGTTTGAGGTGTAACAAAAATGCGCGGTCGGGGATGATTTTGTAAAAAGCGACAACAATATTTATTTCTAATACGAGGAGGAAACAAAAATCTTGCATAAAAAGCAACAGTAAACCAAAAATTCTTGTAGAATTCAAACAGATATAACATATTTTATTTATTTAAATACTTTTTTTTCATTTATTTAAGCTTCTGATAATTATGTAATAAAGTTGTTAATGTATTCTCCAATTTATCGTTCCGTTATAATACTTAATAATTCTGGAATTTAAGCTAAATAAGCCCAAAAGAATTTACCGGAAAATCGATTTTCGGGATTTTCAAAATGAAATAATAAAATTTTGTGAAAAAGTACTTTTGATTAGAACTCTAAAACTGCGGGGAATAGAATATCGATTTCGAACACTGATTTCGGATATTTGTTTCAATACATTTTAATTATGTGACACAGCGTTTTATAATATTCTCAAATTTTTTATCCAAAAATAATTGATAATAAAAAAAATATTTACAAAAAAAAAATCATATACGTCTTTATTTTGTAATAATACTTTTGAATTTCAAAAAAAATATCAAACCACGTCAGATCAACCAGAGGTTTGGCAGTACCATTTCAGAAATTAATGAAATTTATTAATTTTGTATGTGAGTTTGACATTAATCTGAAATCTAAGAGAGTGATTTACAAAAACAAAGTAAGACGAAATATAGATTTTTAGATGTATATATAATATATATATAATATATAATTATGATAACCATATATGTTATGCAATAAATAATAGATACATCATAATATTTTTTTTGCGTTTGACTGGTCAAAACTTTGCGCAGATCCACCCGAATTTCATTGGGTTTAATATGATCTAAAATATTCTCAAAAAATACAAAAGAAATCAGACAGCAAATTCGAATTGCTTAGAAGTCAAAGCAGTGTTCTCATTCTACGCCAATCGGAGTAGATCTACTCCATTTCATGTTTTTTTTTAAATCTATTTGACTGAAATATACTCCCTTTTGCTAAAATTGCTTACATTCTTAATTTGATGAGAACAATTTCTTGCGCCTCGAATAAATTGTCAATATTATAATTTTCCTAAGAACTATAATCAATTATCTGTAAAAGAAATATAATATTTTTGAAATTACACCCCAACTCCAGAATAAATCAGGAATGAATAAAAATGTTAAAATTAACATATCTTTAAATTTACATGGATCTAATACGCTAATGCATATTTCACTCCCCTTCAATTAAATGTACTCGTATATTAAATTTTCTACTCCTTTTACATCCAATCTACTCTATTTTGCAATATTTTCACTTTTATTTCCTTTTACTCATTTCTACACCCCGAATTTTTAAAATCTACTGCTTTTGCATTGGCGAAAAGTGTGAACACTCAGTCAAAGTCTAAAGTACATAGAAAAACAAGACAGTTCCTTTTTTGAATAAAATCCGTTTTCTTTTCATTTTATTTATTCGGTAAAATACTGAATGAAATATTTTCTGAGCCGGAAATATTCCCAAATGAATTTTTGAATACAAAATAGATAATCCCAATGAATGTAAAACAAGTTTTTAAATACGGTTGGATAACTACTTAGGAGACGCAATGCTAGCTTACTAGGTCTGGGCAGATCAGCAGGATCAGTTGTATCTTTTAATGGGAAAAGATGCTTTCGTTTTGTATTCGGATAGTTAAACAATTTAGGGTTCAACTTTGAACGCAAGAAATACGCAAGCCTGACATACTTTTCACACAAAAGTCGATGCATCTACAAATTTTTTTAAGAATATATTTCGGACATCGCTCTCGCTTTCAGCAACAAGGAAAAATATTTTCTACAATAACTTCTAAAACAGACCCATTTAATAAAAAAAAAAAAAAACGTTAAAACAATCATTAAATAATGCCATCAAAACATAATTGTGGTGATCATGTTTTTACTGTGCGTTTTCAATCCCTCGATTGGCCATTTGCAATACATATATTATTTGTAATTTTTTTTACACCTTCAGTAATTTTTTTGACAGTGTACGAATGTCCTGCTGCGCTAATACGCTCCTTTTTCAACTGCCGGGACTCTCATTTGCGTTCGCAAAACTTTTTCAATTTTCTCTATTTACTAATTTTTTGTTGTTATATATTGGTCGTAGCGCAGGAAAATGTGAAAATTGCTGCAGCCGCCACGTAGTCACCCACAACAACAACAACAAAAGCAAAAAGAACTCCACATCACACAAACGAACAATTTGAAATTCGTGCGTGAGCAATATTGACCCAAAAACGCAGTTGATGCAGCAGCAGTTGTTGCTGTGTTTCGTTTGCGCGCGTTTTATATTATTCAGATTTTTGACAAAATTATACTTTCTTCTAAACATCTTCTACTATCCATCCATCGTTCGTGTAAATGCCGACTGTCCGGCTCTTCTCTTCGTTCGACAACAAGGCGACCACGGAGCAGCCATAACAGCGACAGCAAAGATTGGTAAAACGAAACGTCGCGACGTACCTTAAAAAGAAGAAACAAAGACGCTGGCAGCGCTCAAAGACGTATTCGCTGCGTCGTTAGCTCAGTTCGCATGACTCCGAAAGCAGGAGCAGCACAAGGCAACTACAAAAGAAAATGTCGAATTGACTCAATGCAGTCGCGTTCTCGTCCCTGTTGAGTTGAGTGGTTAGTGCGCTGTTATGAGCGTCTACGAGAGAGTGGTTTGAGTATGAAATTGAGTTTGTTTAAATAGTTTTTGTGCCTCTCCTCTGCTGCAGCTAAAAAAATCACTTCTCCAACCTGCACAAAGTAAGAGAGTGAAACAATTAAGAGAGACAATATTGATGAATGCACGTGAGAGATAAAAAGAAAACAATGCAAAATGAGAGAGCGAACGCCAAATTTAGAATTTATTCATTATGGGTAATATTCTTTGTTTTTTTTTTTTTTTAAAGCATATTTTTTGTAAGTTTTATAAATGGAATTTTTGCCCATAATTTAAATAGCAACTGAAATAAATAGAAATATTATAGAAAAGCGATAAATATAATTAAATTTGGAATTCTATAAAATATGTCGGAAACTTATATTATAAGTATTAACAAAACTATTCAACACTGTTCGACAAAATTTAAATTTTGATGTGGTGCATTAAAACTTGCATAAAATATTGGGTACATTTGTGGCGCTGATTTCGAATATGGAATCAGTTTTGTTAAATTGGCTCTAGTGTTTGAGATATAGCCCATTTTTCAATTTTCCATTATTTTGGTCTTCTTTTATTTTTAAAAGTCGAACAGTAGAAAAAGATGAAAATAGCTTTCCGATATTAGAAGCAGAAAACCTTGCGCTATAATAAAAAATTTTTATTTTATGCCTAAAAAATTTGGTTTGCGAGATATAATTAAAGGAATTTCAACATTTTTCCAAAAGTAAAATATTGAGTGAATAAAAAACGTTTTTACTTAGTAGAAAAAATGTTAAAAATTATCTTAATGCATTTTTTTGTATCCACTTTATAATTCCAATTAAGAAAATAAAAGACGACTCTTGGTTAAAAAGATATAAATACTAGATTAAATGAAGTCAACATTTTTTTACATGTTAAATTAACTTAGCATTAAATTTGCATGTAAACAAATGTTGCCTTTATTTAATCTAGTATATATCACATTTTAACAAACAATCAATCATTTATATTCTTAAATGGTGTTTTAAAGAGGATACATGGCGCTATTGTATTTAAATCATTTTTAACATTGTTCTCTAATGAATAAATTCTAAATTTCTTTTGCTTATATCTCGGAAACCAATTTTTTCACTCATACGAGAAAAAGTTTGTATTGTAGCGCAGGGTTCTCTGACGGTCCTCTGACATCAAAACATTTATTTAATTATTTTTTTTTGTATAATTTTACAAAAAAGAGAAGACCAAAATAATGGGAAATTGAAAAAATCTCCAAAACTAGAGCCAATTTGCCAAATCTGAGGCCATTTTAAGAACCAGTACCACAAATGTACCCAATATTTGCTGATACTTTTACTTCACTAAATTGATCAACAATCATTACTAATTGAAAAATATTTACAGAAGTTAAAATTTATTCAATACATTTGACTTTTTCTGTATTATTAAAAAGATACAACGTAAATAAAATGTTATAAATAAATAAGCAAATATTTCGAAATATTTTTTATGTTTTATTTAATACTTTATTTTTTTTGGATTTTGTAAATTTGCATTTTAAAAATTTATTTTTTACATTTTTACATTTCCTTTTGATATATTGAAATTCTTATATGGGTATTTTATAAGAATTTTTGTGACGCCATCTATTGCTGGTTAGCACAAAAAGTGAACAATTCTTGCTGTAAAATTTACCTCAGCTTAATTTCCTCATATTTGGTTTGTGTCCAAGTAGCTGTGAAATCCCTTAGTAGAGAACAGAACCAATTTGCGAAGCTGGTTTGTGTTTAAAATGTAGTACAATGTAGTTGTTATACCCTACACTAAGAGTGAAAGGGTATATTCAGTTTCGTACGCCGTTTGTAACACCCAGAAGGAAGCATCTCCGGTATGGAAAAGTATATATATTCTTGATCAGCATGACCTCCTGAGTCGATTTAGCGATGTCAATCTGTCCGTCTGTCTGTCTGTCTGTCTGTCTGTTGAAATCCCTACTACTTAAACAATTAAAGAGATAAATGAAACTCATAATTTAGATTACTTATATACCTACGCTGTATGTGCGAAAATTAGGCATATCGGTCCATTGTGACCTGTGATCTGACCATTTATATTCAAATAACTCATATAAAATTTACATCTACAGTTCAGTTTTACTGTATACGTCTTAGGTAAACTTTTTTGGTCAAATATATATTGACTTCATGCTCAAATACATGGAAATAATGTTTTCCTTGTGGATCCCAAAAAAAACGAAATTTGGTACACCTACCCATTTGTAAATATGGGTATCAAATGAATGGAAATTCTTCAGCGATTGAAAGATTGTAGTTATTTTTAGGATTCGTATACCCTGGTGACCAATATACCACTTTGAATTGTAACCACACCAAGGATTGAAACCTAAACGAATAACGGTTTCGATTTCGGTTTCGGTTTTTTCCGCGTTTCGGTTACGGTTTCGGTTTTAAGTTTTTCTACCGAAACGGTTTCGGTGTACCGGTTCCATGTTACGGTTTCGGTTTTGATTTCGGTTTTTGTATAAATTTTCTTTATTTCCATATTTTTCAAATAATTTTACATTTTTTTATATGGTGCTAAATTATGTTCAAATTATGATACTGGGGTAAAGTGGGAAACGTAATTTAAACAATGTTTGTTGTTATTTTAGTAAAAATATTGTGTTATATGAATTATTTAATTGATTACGCCAAGTAAAAAATTTAATTTAAAATTTCGTGACCACAAACCAATGAAAAGCAACATTTTGACTTCACATGAGATATGATCTGAATTGCAAAGAAAAAGAATTTTGTACAATTTTCATCCATAAAAGCCAAAGAAATTAAATTTCAACAATTCTGTGAACTGCAAGAGCAAGACAAGAAATGGTAATCTTAATCTTTTTAAATAAAAGATCGAAGACAAGTATCTTAAACTGCATATTAATTATGAAAACGAATAGAATTTGAACAATAATTGTAATAATTGTACTTATTTTCAATTTCTTCAACATTTTACTAACAACAAAAAAAAAAACCAATAACATAAAAATTTGAATTATATTTTAACAAGAATTAACTAATAATAAAAGCTTGTAAAAAATAATTGTATAAATCAAGTGATGTTGACGAGACAATTCAAAATCTCAAGGCCATAATAAAATGAACGATAAGTCACCAAATACATTTTCAAAATGCTAAATATTTTTTACAAACTTCTTTATGAATCTGTCAATTGATAAGAAAATGTAAATCTATTAGTTGATATTTCACCTTTAAAAATGCATCAATTTATAATATTAATCAACAAACTCGAAAATTAAGTTTTTCATAAAAATGTATTTGGTGACTTTTCGTTCTACAACGACGATATACATTATACGATATACATATACAATAAATATAAGGATTATTTCGTATAGGCATATTTCTGTTTTCGTCACAGATTAAAAAATCCGTATGTAAATAGAACTCAAATAATATCTTGCATAGTAACATTTTTCTTTGCGAACACCATACGAAGACAAACTCAAACGCTACAAAGCGAATACTAACAGAAAGAAGAGAATATAACGATTCTTATACACACACTTTCACAACGACAACTCTTCGTTGCTATCCTGTATCATCGCATGGCAACAAACAGACGCATGACAAACAGACAGACGCATGACAACGGAGAGACGCATGACACAGACAGACGCATGGCAACGGACAGACGCATGGCACCACACTACATGTATGTATCTAGTACAGCTCTATAGTTGGCAACAACAACGAGTTCTCTTTGTGGTACAAAGAATTTCCCGCCAAAAATTCTATCAAAAGCTTGGATGCTGCTTTATACGCATTTTTGTTGTTGTTGCACTTTCAAACGAATCAGCGGATTTGTGAAAAAAGAAAAACACAAAAAGCAATATATCAGCTAACTATATCGCACTGTTAAATGTTCATATATTATTTTTTATTACTTCATGATTTTACAATTAACAAAAAAACTATATATAAAAGTAAAACAAAAATAATAATAATGTGCATAACACAGTGCATATGCACAATCGATGTACAAACTAGCGTAGCGAAGAAAAGAGAAAAACATTGTTTTGTCTGTTTTATCTTTTTGAAGCGACTTTTGAAGCACTTTTAAAGCTATTTACCGCTTCAAAAGTGTTTCCCAGGCCTTATTTTTAAGATGCTTATATTCTTTAGAATTGACAAAAACAAAAAAAACACACATCTTCATTAATGTTCACGTTCATAAATATTTTGCACGCTTTCCATTGTTACTTGTTGTTCAATATTTAGTAATATCATGAATTATTTTGTATATCATTATTACCTTAAAAACATAATAAATACATTAAAATCATAAAAAAACGCAAGAGTCAATTTTTCTTGCAGTCTTAGTCTTGCACTTGCTCTTGTTTTTTTTTTTGCAAAATCTCGATCTTGTTCTCGTTCAAAAAAATGCAAGAACAAGAAATTTTTAATCATCACTAATGTAAACAAATATCTGCCTTATACTTGAAATGTTTAAACTTGTCGAACTTGCACTTCATTTTTCGTATTTCCTTAAATAGTTACTGAGATGTTAATAATTTGAAACTTTTTTTACATTTTTTCTTGCATTACCATTGTTTTGTTTATGTCCGAAATAGAGCTGTTTTGAAACATCAGTCAAAAATTCATTAAAAGACTTATAAATAGGATTCTATTGAATAGATCCTTAAAAGAATATAAAAAATATTCAAATGAATTTTCAAAACTTGTCCCACTTACCCCAAGCTCCCCTATATATTTTACTAATAAAATAAAGAAAAAACCAATATTATAAAAATTTGAATCATTTTTTAACGTAAAAATTTTGCTTGGAGTTGCTGGTGTTTTGTTGTTAATTCGATTAATGAAACAAAAGAACAAATTTTAGACCAAATACCGTTGTTTTTGGAAATATCGTTTCTCAAAAAACAACATGTGAATTTTTGTACAACAAAACATTTTTATTTTGGGAACTCCAAATTTTTTTAAATGACATTTAAACATGAAACATTAAGATCTTCTATATAAAATAAAATATGTTTTTCTGTTTCTTTTTATACTTTTTTAAAAACCGTTTTAAACCGGTATAAAACCGAAACCGTTTATATCGGTTTTGGATATCGGTTTATTTCTGATTTTCGTATAACGGTTTCGGTTACGGTTTCGGTTTTAAAAATGGAACGGTTTTAAATGGATATCGGTTTCGGTTTCGGTTACGGTTTCAATCCTTGAACCACACATATGTGTAGGGTATTTATAGTCGGCTTAGACCGGCTGTAATTTTGATAATCCTAACTATCAGAATAATACCAAATTTTAAATTTCCCATGTGATCTAACCATCCCAACAGGTTTTTGATACTGTTTATCACCATGTAATATAAATTCGCTTTGAAAATAATAGTTGCGTTTTTTCATAGTTCAACCGAATAAGGGATATCAAACCGAATCAAACAACCGCACTCAGAAAACAAGATGTCTTGCTGCAACTATCTGTTTAAATTTGTGCCTTGTAGCAAATATTCAAACATCTCATAAGATTCAATAAAGGTGCAACAAAACTATTAACAAAACTAACAACAGCAATGAAAATTGAGATATTTACAGTTGACTGATAGCAAACATTCTGAGTTCATGGACATTTCCAGAAAAACTCGATTTATCCACAAGAATTAATTAAATCGAATGGTGTAAGAAAGTGTCAACTCAAATATTACATTTTATTGGTAAAAGTGAAAATAAAATTTCCTCTGATTGAAATTATCAACAAGTGATGAAAAATATCTCTTTTTAAAGTTTACTTTGATGACAGCATCGCCGGTCGGACTTGGTTCTTCCGCCAAGAAGTCTCAAGTCGTTGTACAATTTTACATTCGAAGACGATTTTTTAATTTTAGAATAAATAAAAATACATTTGATTCAATTTTAGAATAAATAAAAATACATTTGATTCAATTTTATTTCAATTCAATAAAAATTACTCCGCGAATTCTAATGGAAATTAAAAATTTAAACATTTAAAAGGGAAAATGTTCAATATAAAACACATATTTTTTATTGACGAATGTTCGATGTTAATACATTATGTTAATACATTTCAAGAGGAGAGTCTCGGAGGGTCTTTCGAATTCCCACAAACTCCGAGTATGGCAATGATCCTTGAAATGCCATGGCGAGTAATTGGCGCCATAAAACCAATAAACCTAAAGCAATGGAGGATGCTCGAATCGGCAGCCCCGATACCAGACTCGGATGCAATCGGCTAATTCCCGGTTCACCTTAAACACCTTTTATTCGGGATCCCGGAGAATATTTGTACAAAATAACGTGTAGACAATATTAAAACTATTAAATTTTAAATTTGCAGTCGTTAGCATATTTTAATTATTTTTCAATAGATTTGATGACAAATGTTTGATTTCATGTAAGGATACCGCTGCTAGTATTTTTCACAAAACTATATGTTTAATAGTGCGGATCGAAATTAAACTTATATTATAATATCTAATTGTAATACGGCCTAAAAGTTACATAATGCTGTGAGATAATACAACCAAACATTTGATCGAAAAAATGTCCTGTGCTTAAGCATTGCAGATAAATTTGAAACAGATTCATATTTATTTTTTTACCGTCTAAATAAAATAGTTTTGTATCGAAATAGGCTCAAAAAATAGAGTTTGAATATATTAATATACTCCTGAATAATATTCCGGTTTTATCAAATAAAATTACGAATTTTTTGTGTTTTAAACTTCCCAATTTATGAAATTTTAGGAGGACATTAATAGATTTAAACTCTAATTTTTGGAAACTATTCTGATACAAAATACACTTTTTTAAAATTATTTTTTTATCTTCAGTTGCAATGCGCGAACGCCAATAAAACATAAACAATATAAGGAGTAAAAATTTAATTATTGGCAGATTTAAGGATTTTTTACTATACGTCACAGATATTAATCGTTAACATATTTGGATTTAGAACTACAAAGAATGTATAAACATAATTGTATTTGTGACAGGTTCATCATAAGAAAATGTAAAATTTTTATTCTTTTTAAACTTCAATGACGATGCGTGAACATAAGACAATAGATTCAATCACTAATTTTTTAAGCCTACTCCGATCCAAAACAGCTTTATTTAGATGATAAAATAATGATTTAAAGTGTTTTTAACTTCATCACATAATCCGGGATATATCCCGGGATTATTTTTCTAATCCCGAAAGTCCCATATATATATATATATATATATATATATATATATATATTTATGATTCGACTTGTGGGTTATCTTCCAATTCGTCTTCACACCAGTGCTGAAATAATATTGATAAATTGAAATAATATTGATATCGCCCCCTTCGACCCTCTGTGGATCCACCACTGGATGAGTAGTCCAGAATCGTTTACTTTCGAGTATTATATATTTGTCCAGAACCGTATAAACCTTTTTACTTTCGAGTATTATATATATATATATATATATATATATATATATATATATATATATATATATATATATATATATATATAAATTAATACATTAGTACATTAGTAATCAATAAATTAAATATATATTTTGTACTTTAAAATTATATATAAAGTACAAATTGTACTTTAAAATTCATGTTATATAAATTATATTCAGAATTATAATTTAAACTTACATAAATAAAATATATGTTCAAAACTTTGTAGATTAAAAATATATTTTTAAAATAATACTTTAAAAATAGAATAGTGTCTAAATGTTTTAACTTAAGCCGGTTATTAGACTTAGTTATAATAAAACTTGAAACGGAAAATCATATTTACATATTTTGTCATGTACTTTTATGAAATTATTTGTGCATTCTCATTTTTTATGGTATAGAATTGATTTATATAGAATTGATTTGATAATAGTAGCTAAACTGGACGGTATTTGATTTGGTTCTCTTGATTGAAAGTAATACTTTGTGCATTCTCTTTTTGTGCATTCTCATTTTTTTATATAGAATTAATTTTTGTAATAGTAGCTAAACTCGACGGTATTTGATTTGGTTCTCTTGATTGAAGGTAATATTTTGCAATTTTTGAGTGCTGAATTGCTGTACCGAAATACGGTCTGCAGCAACACATCGTACCAATTTTTCCCCATTGTTTCATTGGACTTCAAATATTTACTGATATAGTCATAAAAGATACATTTTATAAATTAAATGTATTAATTAAATAAAAAAATGCACTTTCATTTTAGCAGAATAATAAACTTTTCTGCAAACAGCAGTGTTGAAAATTTAAAAACCGGTTAAAGCGAGTCAAAAACGAGTTGGGAAAGTTAGGTCACATGGGTAAGTTCGGTCACATGGGGCGGATTTTTATAGTCGGTCGGGCCCGACTATGGAATACCCTACACCTTTGGTGGGGATATTAATGTGGGATATTTAATTGCATACCTTAATTTTAAAGATTTTAATTAAGTATGCTGAACCTCCCCACCCTCAGAATATTATTCACATATCAGAAATTTATGTCTTATATCCCCATAAATGAAAAAAATTATATAAAAGTATAACAAACTAATAAAAAAAAAACAGAAACATATAATTGGGCGGACAACGTCTATATTTAAAATTTTGAAAGGCTAATAATTCATAGATTTGATTTTAATAATTTACGGATCAAATTTTCACTATGAAAACCCGGGAAATAATGAAAAAAAAGTGGGCGGATCACGCCCATTTTTGGACCACATATTTTTAGGTGAATTATAACAATACGTTTTAAATTTTATACCTATATCTTGAATACTTTTCGAGTTATTAGTTCCTAAAGAGTTATATAAAAGTGACTTGTATGGGAGGTGGGCGTGTCCGTTGACCGATTTGGCTCATTTTCAAACTCAGTTCCTACTTTTGGCTAAAATATAATAATACGAAATTTTATCGCATTCTGATCAGTATTTCTCAAATTATTCTGTATTCGGACAGCAAGTCGGACAGACAGACAGACGGACATGGCTAAACGGACTCGGGTAGTGATGCTGATCAAGAATATATATACTTTTCCATACCGGACACGCCTCCTAAGGGGCGTTACAATATATGCACAAAGTTAATATACCCTGTACCTCATAGGTGTCGGGTATAAAAACGGTTTTCGGTTAGTATAAAAAACTGAATTGACGGTTTCTGTTTCTGGAAAAAAACCGAACTGCCGGTTTGTGAAACCGGTTTTTAAATTACATACAAGCGAATGAACTCAAGTGTAAAAAAAGCTTATACTGAACTTATTTCTTTTGCTATTTAAAAACAGAAGGCGCCACTATGTTTATGAATGCAGTTGTTGTTGTTTAGTAAAATTACTTATTATATTTAACAAGATAATTATTAACTAAAAAAACAAGATATTTATTGCGTCAGCGATGACTACACCATTTACAAATGTAATTCAGATAATACCAATTGATTTTCAAAAGACATCAATTGAAATTCAGAAATTCCATTTGAAATTCTAAAGACATCAATTGAAATTCAGAAATTCCATTTGAAATTTAGAAGACATCAATTGAAATTCAGATATTTACATTTGAAATTCAATAGACATTAATTGAAATTCAGAAATTTCCATTTTAAATTCAGAAATTTTCATTTAAAATTCAGAAATTTTCATTTAAAATTCAGAAATATCCATTTGGAATTCAGAAAATGTCCATTTGAAATTCAGAAATTTTCATTTGAAATTCAAAAGACATCAATTGAAATTCAGAAATTCCATTTGAAATTCAAAAGACAACAATTGAAATTCAGAAATTTCATTTGAAATTTAAAAACCATCAATTGAAATTCAAAAATTTCCATTTAAAATTTAATAGACATTAATTGAAATTCAGAAATTTCAATTTGAAATTCAGAATTTTTCATTTAAAATTCACAAATATCCATTTGGAATTCAGAAAATGTCCATTTGAAATTCAGAAATTTCCATTTAAATTTAAAATGAAAATTTATGAATTTCAAATGGAAATTTATGAATTTCAAATGGACATTTTCTGAATTCCAAATGGATATTCCGAATTTGAAATGGAAATTTTATAATTTCAAATGGAAATTTCTGAATATCAAATGGAATTTTCTGAATTTCAAATAGGAATTTCTGAATATCAAATGGAATTTTCGGAATTTCAAATGAAAACTTCTGAATTTCAAATGGAAATTTCTGAATTTCAAATGGACATTTTCTGAATTCCAAATGGATATTCCGAATTTGAAATGGAAATTTTCTGAATTTCAAATGGAAATTTCTGAATATCAAATGGAATTTTCTGAATTTCAAATAGGAATTTCTGAATATCAAATGGAATTTTCTGAATTTCAAATGGAAATTTCTGAATTTCAATTGATGTCTTTTGAATTTCAAATGGAATTTCTGAATTTCAATTGATGTCTTTTTGATTTTCAAATGGAAATTCTGAATTTCAATTGATGTCTTTTGAATTTCAAATGGAATTTCTGAATTTCAATTGATGTCTATTGAATTTCAAATGGAAATTCTGAATTTCAACTGATCTTTTCTGAATTAGATTTGAAAATAGTGTAGATAAAATGTTAAAACGTTGAACGTTGAATTTAAAAAAGATTAAATTGCCACAATGCGATTGTAACGCCATATCTATGTGGAAGCGTCTGATGAGGCAATGCTGCTGAATTACTCCCCCAAACGTTACTTGTGTTTTCTTAACATATGTTTTCACTTCAGTATTTCTGTCTTTTGAATTTAAAATGGAATTTCGGAATCTTAATTGATGTCTTTTGTATTTCAAATGGAATTTCTGAATTTCAATTGATGTCTTTTGAATTTCAAATGGAATTTCTGAATTTCAATTGATGTCTTTTGAATTTTAATTGGAATTTTTGAATTTCAATTGATATCTTTTGAATTTCAAATGGAAATTCTGAATTTCAATTGATCTTATCTGAATTAGATTTGTAAATGGTGTAGGTAAAAGAGATAAAATGTTAAAACGTCAAGTTTGTACGTTGAATTTAAAAAGATTAAATTTGCCACAATGCGATTGTAACGCCATATCTATGTGGAAGAGTCTGATAAGGCAATGCTGCTGAATTACTCTCCCAAACGTTACTTGTTTTTTCTAAACATATGTTTTCACTTCAGCAGCCGGATTTGCTTATGCTGTTATGACACTGGCTTTTTTTTCATGCTTAAAAAGTATCTAGCAAGTTGGAATAAAGGGAGACAAATATATAATACTCGAAAGTAAAAAGGTTTATACGATTCTGGACAAATATATAATACTCGATAGTAAAAAGGTTTATACGATTCTGGACTACTCATCCAGTGGTGGATCCACAGGGGGTCGAAGGGGGCGATATCAATATTATTTCAATTTATCAATATTATTTCAGCACTGGTGTGAAGACGAATTGGAAGATAACCCACAATTCGAATCCTCTGCAAAAAAATGATTAATTTATGATTTAATAGTTTATATTTATGTACATATCAAAATTTATTGCTTGAAATATATACTTAAGAAATATGTTTTGCTTTGATTGGTGCTGCTATGTACTTAACATGTTAGAAGTTTTAAAATACAATCTTCCTAAAACTTCTTGTAGTACTAAATCAAATAAAAGTTGCTATTTGCTGTTTGTAAAATAATATTTTGCAGATCGAAGGACTCGCATTCTTTTCTCTGAATGTGTTTTGCCATTTTTTTCTTTGATCACTTGGTGGCGGGAAATCGAACACAACTACTAACCAGGGTTCACACTTTTCCGCAGTGTAAAAGTAGCAACTCATGATTAAAAAGGTACTAGTAATGAGCAAAATGTAGCAGAATTTGTTTTTTTAAACAAATGTAGAGAAAATTGTTAAGTAATTTCTGAAATGGAGAAAAATACTCCAATTCGGGATCTAATTGGAGTATGTTGCACTTAAAAAATATATTTTAAATGAAATATGTAATTTTTCCTTCATTATTTTGAATTCTAACTTTGGACTACTGCAACTCAAAAAATATGTTGTTTTCAGCAAAAAAAAATATACCAATACATTTCTAGAAACTCTTACATACATAATTTTAACCAAAATCCAAGTAATTTAAATCTTAAAAATGACTTTATTTTTTGTATCGATCATAACTTTGTTGTTTCTTATTAAATGTTGAAAAAACCAACACAAGATTTTTTACGATTAAAAAAAAATGAAAAATGTATACAAATTTAAATTTTTATGTCGAATAAAAACCTATAACTCTGATTGTTATGACCCGATTTCAATAATTTGAAAAGTTTTCCTAGCTAAATATGTTGGTTCTTCAAAAAGTTATACAGTCTGGAAATATCTTAAGTAGATTCTGAGTTTTAATTACATAAGTAACTCAATGACGAAAATTGGAATTTGCACAAAGAGATGTAGAAATTCTGTAAATGAGAATATTCATTATTTTCCGATGCCGATCCAAAAATACGTCGGAATTCTTGTATATTTTTGGTGTTATTAAAAGCTGATAAATACAAAATTATGAAAAGTAGTAGATTCCATAAAAATGTACTAAAAATTTCCGGAAATGTACCAGAAAAATCTGCTACTGTAGTAGGTACTAGAATCTGTCAATTCAAATTGAAAAGTATCAGATCGGCTCCGATCGGAGCAGAATGTGAACACTGCTACTAACACACAAGTAGGGTTCACACTTTCCCGTAGTCTAAAAGTAGCATCTCTTGATTAAAAAGGTACTAGAAATGAGTAAATTGTTGCAGAATTTGTTTTTTTACCCAAAGTTATAGTAAATTGTTAATAAATTTCTAAAAGGAAGAAAAATACAAATTTGGGAAATCATTAGAGTATGTTATACTAAAAGAAATGTATTTGAAATGAATTATATCTTGGGACTACTAGGACTACTAGTAAGATAGTTGCCCGAAAAATAAAATACCAATACATTTCTAGATACCCTTAAATATATTTTAGGTATTTAAGGGTATCTATCTACTCTATTTGATCGAATTTGTGATGGAATGACTATGTTAAAATTTTTATTAATTATATTGATCGGTTTGTATCGAAAAAACCAACACAAGATTTTTTACGATTAAAAAAAAATGAAAAATGTATACAAATTTAAATTTTTATGTCGAATAAAAACCTATAACTCTGATTGTTATGACCCGATTTCAATAATTTGAAAAGTTTTCCTAGCTAAATATGTTGGTTCTTCAAAAAGTTATACAGTCTGGAAATATCTTAAGTAGATTCTGAGTTTTAATTACATAAGTAACTCAATGACGAAAATTGGAATTTGCACAAAGAGATGTAGAAATTCTGTAAATGAGAATATTCATTATTTTCCGATGCCGATCCAAAAATACGTCGGAATTCTTGTATATTTTTGGTGTTATTAAAAGCTGATAAATACAAAATTATGAAAAGTAGTAGATTCCATAAAAATGTACTAAAAATTTCCGGAAATGTACCAGAAAAATCTGCTACTGTAGTAGGTACTAGAATCTGTCAATTCAAATTGAAAAGTATCAGATCGGCTCCGATCGGAGCAGAATGTGAACACTGCTACTAACACACAAGTAGGGTTCACACTTTCCCGTAGTCTAAAAGTAGCATCTCTTGATTAAAAAGGTACTAGAAATGAGTAAATTGTTGCAGAATTTGTTTTTTTACCCAAATTTATAGTAAATTGTTAATAAATTTCTAAAAGGAAGAAAAATACAAATTTGGGAAATCATTAGAGTATGTTATACTAAAAGAAATGTATTTGAAATGAATTATATCTTGGGACTACTAGGACTACTAGTAAGATAGTTGCCCGAAAAATAAAATACCAATACATTTCTAGATACCCTTAAATATATTTTAGGTATTTAAGGGTATCTATCTACTCTATTTGATCGAATTTGTGATGGAATGACTATGTTAAAATTTTTATTAATTATATTGATCGGTTTGTATCGATCATAACTTTGTTGTTTCTTATTAAATTTGGAACAATTCAACAGTTTTGAAAAGGTAATTAAATTTACTTTTAACAACTGTAAAAACATGGAAATAGTAAAAAAAATTTGTTAGCTAAATGTGTTGGTTCTTCAAAAAAAGGTGTAGAAATTCTGTAAATGAGGATATTCTTTGTTTTTCGATGCCGCACATTGTTTCGTCTAGTACATGCTAGCTGGACAAAATTATTTTTTTGATTTTATATGTTGTACACTAAGAAAAAAGTGACGTAATAAAATTAAATAAAATCTATTTAAATTCAATTTAAATGCTTTTGTAATAAAAAAAAGTAATACTCTATTCAAAAATATATTACGCGCGTATTTAATTTTAAATTAAATAAAAAGTATTTAATTTTATTACGTATGCAATTAAATTCATTATTTCAAAAAAATTATATTATAGAAATATTTTTAACATTATTAAAGTTTGTGTTTTGAAAGTAACCACGGCAAAATTATTTAATACGTGGGCATGTGTCCAACCATATAACCACCGTGAGTTATAAAAAAATTCAAAAAAAGTAAAAAAATAATAATTTTATCTTTTCCTAACCTGCATGAAATAAATAGTTTTAAAATACCAATTGACAAGTTTATGATCTTGTGATAAAATAAATTTAAATAAAAAGTATTTAATTCAATTTTAAATTAAAAGTATTTAATTTAAATAAAAAAGACAACGTGTGAAAAACGTGTCAAAAAGTATTTAATTTTAATACCTTTTTATTTAATTTTATTACTTTTTTTCTTCAGTGTATTGGATGCATTATAATTGAGTTATAAATTACATATTGTCGACATAATACGGCAAAGCTTTATCTGACAAAATTCTCATGTATTTACGGACTAATTAGATTTGTTATCATTTATTTTATTTGTGTTTTTTTCAATCGATTTTGCATCATCTATTCGTTCTGATAACTGTAAATTTACTTCAGCAGGTATTGTAAATATATACGCTATGCATTTTTATAAGACTTTGAATGAAGAATTGCAGTTATTTTTTAAGGGCCTATCAACTTTTAAATGCCTCTGCAATATTTTAAATATATGGTTGCGGGATACATTTTTTTACAATTAATGTACTTCATCGCTATTTAGCCATTATGATTTATAAACGTTCCCTTTTTACAAATGATGATCATTTTTTATAAAATTTCCCGCACACACTTGAGAATTTAATTTTATTCATGTTATGATTTTTCTGTAATATTTTCTAACACTCTCTACAAAATACAAAAAAAAAATAATACTTGGACTCCATTGTCTTAATGGTTTTTTGTTGTTTTATAAAGAGTATAAATGTAGCTGCCACATATATAAAAAATAGCCTGGACACGTCTGGATAGAATTTGTTGTACTACATCAAAATAATATGAAAAAATTTTATAAATTAAATTTATTAATATTTAAAGTTTTTTTTCTTTTAAGTAGTGAATATTATTTTTTCTATAAAATTTTTAATATACCGTTTTAAAATACGTACCTTCCAGTCTTTGATTCTTCATTGGATAGCTAAATTGAAATCTTCCAAATATTTAAATAACTCGTTAATCCTACAGTTATTTTCAATAAGTAAAAATATTTTTTATTTTTTTTATTTGAATAGCTATGTTGTTGAACGTTTTTTTTCCAACCATGCGAATGTTATACACATAAAATTGTATTTTCGTGACTTTTCGAATATTATAAATTAAATGTGATTAAATGTGACATAGAAATGAAAAATGTAGGTCGTACTTCTTGTATATATTTGGTGTTATTAAATGCTAATAAATACAAAATTCTGAAAGTAGTAGATTTCATAAAAATGTACTAACAATTTTCGGAAATGTTGGTAAATACAATCGGAGAAAGTAAATATTCGTTAATAGTAGATGATTCGACTGATGTATCTCGTACAAAATGGATGTGCATTTATGTGCGCACTTCAACATCGATAAATATGAAATTTTAACTGACTTTTTGGGTATGTTTTTGGTTAAAGAAGCTACTGCCGAACTATTGCATCAAGGATTAACGAAGTTTCTTAAAGGTATCGTAATGAAAATTAACAATATGCTCGCAATTGGAACAGATGGTTCCAGTAATGTCTGTGGAATTAAAAAAATCATGGTTTATATTGTTAAATAAAGATAATCCCAAGTTAGTTCTTATGAAATGTACTTGTCATTCGCTTAATCGTTGCTGCTCCGAAGCGTCCAAAAAAATTCCAAATACAGTCGAATATTTAGTTAGGGATGCCGAAAACCATGCAGTTTTAAAAGCACATCAACTAATTTAAAATAGTTAAGCCTTCGGTGAACTTAGCAGGCCCACCCAAGGGCCCTACACACAGAAAAAAACATTGTACGTATATATAACAATTGATATTAATAGCAAACAAAATCGTATTCTAATTAAAAATATGAATGTATTTACTAATTAATTAATTGTATTTACACATTTTTTAATTAAAATATTAATGGGAATTAATTTAATATAATTTCAATACAACTAAATCATTAATAGTATTTACTTATTTTATTTGTTACTTTTGATTTATTCATTTTCTTAAAATGCAACTCTGTTTTTTTCTTCAGGATTTCATTTTGTTTTGTGTTTGTGCGTCTCGTGCGTCAGTGTCGTTCAGTTTCTTCTAACATTATTTTCTTTTACGTTGCTATTTTAAAACAGGATATTGCATTATTTAGTGTATGTTATGTTATTAAAGCATTAAATGGCTCAATTTATTTTTGCTGTCATGAATTTGAATAATTAGCTTATGATGCTCATTTTGTTGCATATTGAATTATTAAAAAGCGAATATCAAATTTTATGTTTGACTCAATTTATTGGCCCACCTGTAGAAGTTGTGAAAACTGACCTCGATAAAACATTTGTTAGCTTGAAAGAATTTTACAAAGCATATCAAAAAGTATAAATACTAATTACTTATTTAATAATTTTTTATGTTATATATTGAATTCAATTATTTTTTTTTTCATATGTTTCTATTCGACAAATATTTAAATTAATTTAACAAAATATTTAATTGATCCAATTTATATCGAATGAAAACTTTAATTGATGTTACTAATTAATTAATTAATGATTTAAAAAATCTCAATAAAACATTTAATATATATAACAACTTTAATATCAATATGACCAAACAATTATTAAAGTTTCTCCAATTAACATATTCTCATTATTACGAATATGGAATTCAATGCTACTAAAACTTACATCGGCTGAGTTTCAATTAAAAATTAATTGGATTCATTAACATTTTAGTTATATTTATTCTGTGCAACTCTCCGTAAATACTTGATAAAAACAGTAAACTACGGTTCCTGGTAGACACGGGCGCCGACATATCGGTCATACCCAATTTTTGTAAACATCATTCCAATGAAAGCATTGTCTATTCCCAAACTAATATTAAATTATTTGCAGCGAACGGATCCACAATAAATACATTCGGTACAAAAGTAATGTCCCTGGTACTTGGCTTGCGACGTTCTCTTTTATGGACGTTTACAATCGCTAACGTCACGCACCACATATTACAATTTAATTAACGAATTTGGCAAAGTAACTAAACCGGTTGATTGTAAAACACCATGCCACGGCGTGCAGAATCACATAACTACTCGTGGTCCCCCAGTCGCTGAAAGGGCACGTCGCACTTTTTTCTAATCACAATCAATGTGGTAAAAAATGAAAAATATATCATCCCGATATCGTTCCCGGATTAGGAGAATTTCACTTGGCAAAAATTACAATTTTGTCATACATTTGTTCCTTTTTGTAAATTTATTCCAAGGACTGCAAGCGATATCCTTCGTTCGCACTAACTTTTTTCTAATCATAATCAATGTGGTAAGAAATAAAAAAATATATCATTCCGACATCGTTCCCGGATTTTGTAAAGCATAGTTATGCTGATATTTTTTTATTAAGTAAAAAAAAACAACGAAATCTACCGATTTGTTTTGAAGTTAATAATTTTGTTAAAAAAAAGTGCTTTTTTGTTCACTGTGGTCCGCATGACACGCAGTGGTTATGCCGCATGACGCGCAGTGGTTATGCCGCATGATGCGCAGTGATTATTTCGACAAGTCGTCGCGACGCGTCGATCGTCGATGATAGCAAATACAGTTTTTAGTGTTTATTATTCCTATGTCATTTCGTACAAATAGTCCGAATCGTTTCCTTTGTTATTTAGAACTTCAAAGAAACGTGCACCGCTTGTACTTTACATCATGCAACAACAAATCAGCAATAGGCAGCAATAGTAAGAGTAGATATAAAATAAAATGTAAGTAGTTAAAAAAAATAAATAAATTAAAAGAATAAAATAAAAAAATAATATAATAAAATAAAAAATAAAATAATACAAAAAAAAAAAAAAAGTTTTATTTTTATTTTTAAATAGTTTAAAGTTCATAAATACCATGATTTTTTTCATAAATATTATGAAAGCGTTCATCAATATTATGAACTTTTTCATTACGGTTTTATGAATGATTCATAAATTGGATGAATTTGTTCATTGGTTGAGTAATAATGAAAAATTCATAAAATTGATGAACAAATTGATAAATAGTATGAACTTTTTTTTTCTTTGCAGAATGTTAGATTTGTTGATGATAATGAACGTCGACGATGCAGATGATTTGAAAAAAGTGAAATATGGTCACCTTTAATCACTTTTTTTTTCAAATTTTAAATTACTTAATGTAATTTATAAAAAAAAAAATACTTTTTTTTTCTTCACAATTTAAAAACTTTTCAACGCGACGTTTCAATTTGAATTCTAATGAGCATTTTTGGACAATTCCACAAAATGTATTTTGTTCATTTAATATAGAAAATATATATTTAAGAACAATTAGAATTTTGCCAGTGAAAAGCTCTCACCCGCCGTTCGGATTCGGCAATAAACTGTAGGTCCCACCACGTTGAGTACAAATATAACACGCACAGCTCAAATGGTGAGAGAGCTCGGCCGAAGTTCTATACAGGACTGTAGCGCAAAAATATTATTATTATTATAATTTTGCCAGTGTTTTTAATTTATTTTATAACACCTTCACAACCACAGATACTTGTTAAAGTAAACTGAAAACAAGGATCTGAGAAAATGGTGTAATAAAAAAAAAATTATAAAGTCCATGATCACCACAAATCTTTTGCATGATATACACCAATTAATTTACCATCCAAATCTTCAATTTCATAATAGCAATTTCCATTTTTTTTATTCGCGATTTTATACCAGTTGGTGCTAATTTGGCATTAACATTTTTCGAAAAGTTGCTAAGTGCAAAATTCCGCCTTATTACCTCTTGACCAACAATAAAATTACAATTTCTGGTTTTCAAATTATATGATGGACAGTTTTTGTCATACGCGGCTTTGACTTTATCCTTTATTGAATAGCGTAAAATTCGATTGGGTGTAGTGAATAGCTGTGAAAACGTGGTGTTTACGCGCAACGTAAACCCACCGCCTGCCTTGCCTTTGATGTTCGCCGCTGCAGGCAAGGAGCGCGCTACAGTCGACAGGCGGTCGATTTTTTCGTTTGGCTAGAACAACGTTC
Organism: Dryomyza anilis; assembly: GCA_951804985.1. Classification (NCBI taxonomy): domain Eukaryota; kingdom Metazoa; phylum Arthropoda; class Insecta; order Diptera; family Dryomyzidae; genus Dryomyza; species Dryomyza anilis. The sequence continues at coordinate 54,256,904 of OX638135.1, forward strand.
TAGAAAGACGAGCTTACCAGTTTTTCGATCTTTAAACCGGACAAACGCTGTACAAAAAGTTTCCACCCAAACCGAACAAAAATACGAAAAACACATAAAATTCACAACGCGAATAAACAATAACACAAATGACAGTGTGCATCAACAAATCACAAACAAAACAACATCAACAAACAACAGAATTCTACGTTGGACTTGATTAATATCACGGACACAACAGGAATATAACAATCAACGTTCTTTAACTTGTCCAAATTATTCAAGGTACATTTCACAATTTACTACATATTTATATACATTGACCCGCGCCATTTCCCATCGCCGTATTACAAACACCCACCCAAAAATTTGTTCCATCGAACCGTCGAAGATTCAACGACGTGGAAAAATACGGCAGGAAAGTGGACTGACCCACACAATTTAAAAAAAAAACGCATTCAAATTTGCGAACGAAAAATAGTGAAATTAATTGTGCCGAAGAATTGTCGCTGTAACTCAAAAGAGCAAAAGAAGCAGTGGACATCGACCCCAGCAGTGTGGTTTTTGGATAGTTAACCCACACTATTTAATAACCCCCTACAACCGTGACCCAACAGATTTGAGCGTCTTAACCTAAGTTAGCAAGTAGCGTTGAGTAAGCAAAATGTCTCTCACAAGATTTGTGCATTTTGCCAACGACGTTATGGAATTTGAACAAATTCATAGCGAGACCCAGGCAAAAGACCTTACACAGCCAATTCTAGAAATACAACAGAAGCAACTGCTGTACCTATGGGACAAAACCCAAGCTGCTTCCGAGGCAGCAAAGGAATTCCCGATGACCCTGAGAAGGTGGATAAGTCCAAACTAAAAGACAAATATAGAAGGACATACTAAGCGTACGTCAGATGTTTGACGTCCATTAGGGAGCATTGCGACTCATTGAAGAATTCCGTGGCCCCAAAGGACTCAACCCTGCTGGAGGCGCATCCCACCACCCGAGTTCAGCCCCAGCATAAAAGTGCCCCCATACGATACTGATGTTTTTTATGGAGACTATGTCTCCTGACCAACATTTAGAGACATGTTTTCGGCCTTATATATAAACAACCCAAGGTTAAGCAATGTAGAAAAACTCTTCTACCTTAACCAAAAGATCCGCGGCGAGGCTAAGGACATTGTAAAAAATGCTTCTCTCGTCAATGATGGCTTTTTCATGTCTTGGACCAATTTACAAGATCAGTATGAAAATAAAAGAATGCAAAAAAATGCGCAACTCAAGACCTTGTTTAATTTGAGTCCAGTTATTGTTGAGTCAGGTAGCTCGATAAAGAAGCTGCAACGGACTATCAATAACTGCATAATGCCCCTTCAAACGCTGGAGATAGATACAGACTACTGGGGCCCAATCCTGGTATATCTATTCTCAACCCGACTCCCCAAAAATACCCTAGAGAACTTTGAAAAATCTCTAAAGGACAATTCGGTCGTTCCGTCATGGAAAACTTTAGATGCCTTTTTGACCCGCACTTTCAAGACCCGCCCAACCATCAAAAAATGTCCGGATACTCCGGTCCCAGTCCATGGGGAGAGAAACGGGTGCATTCTTTTCATACGAAGGTGGCGCCAAAGCCAGCGCAATCTGCATCGGTACCTAAAAAGTACGATTATAAACACTCTCAGTCCAAGCCATCTCGTTGGGAAAGCGATGGTGGCATCATTCGCGAGTGACCGAGATTTATAGCCATGAATGTTAATGAAAGGCAAGAAATTATAAAGCGAATTGGGTGCTGTTTTAATTGTCTTGCAGTTTCTCATGGCAGTTTCTCAGTAGCGTCTGAGCAATAATGGGGGACGGACGTGTCGCGCCGACCTCATATATTTATAATTTTCCGTCGTTTCGTCCGTCGTCTTAGTTTTGTTAAACATAAATCGTGCTCGTGTCGTCTAGTGCCGTCAATAATAACAATAACATATAATACAGCAAAAAAAAAACACATTTCAAATTAAAACCAGTTGGGAAGGTTAGATTACATGGGAAATTTTAAAGTAGGTGTAATTATGATAGTTAGGATTATCAAAATTATAGTCGGTCTAAGCCGACTATAAATACCCTACACATATGTGTGGTTACCATTCAAAGTGATATATAGGTCACCAGGGTATACGAATCCTGAAAATAACTACAAACATTCAATCGCTGAAGAATTTCCATTCATTTGATACCCATATTTACAAATGGGTAGGTGTACCGAATTTCGATTTTTTTTTGTGAACCACAAGTCTTTTCACCGGAAAACATTATTATCATGTATTTGAGCATGATGTCAATATATATTTGACCAAAAAAGTTTACCTAAACACGTATACATAAAAATTGATCTTTATATGTACATTTTATAGAGGTATTTGAACATAAGTGGTCGGATCATAGGTCACAATGGACCGACATCGCTAAATCGACTCAGGAGGTCATGCTGATCAAGAATATATATACTTTTCCATACCGGAGATGCTTCCTTCTGGGTGTTACAAACGACGTACCAAACTGAATATACCCTTTCACTCTTAGTGTAGGGTATAATAAATTAAGCGCATCGCGCAATATTAAAAAGCAATAAAAACAGAAAAATAATAACTCTCACTCTCGCAACACAAAAAAAAAAAAATAGAACAAAAATAAATCAAAAAAAAAAAAAAACAGTTTCACCCACGACTGCTGCTTCATTTTGCAATTGTCCACGCAAGGGGCTTTTTTGTGCTCTTTGCCGCAACTGCATATACTTGTTTTTTCGTATTCTGTCCCTCCCCTTTCCTACTCCAAGCTACAAGCGTGCGCAACTGAGGCTGCACTGAGTGCGTAATCTGTGCCGTGGTGAAGGCATAACACTCACCACGGCTTAGCTTGCGTTCTCAACTGTTTGTTTCATCTGCCGCACGCTGATAGTATGTTTGTATATTTTGAATTTGCACAGTGGCACAAATGTCGCAAAACTTTCGTATAGATTTTTGCAACATTCGTGGGCTGAGGGCGAATTTTTTCTAGGTATATGCGTATGTGTCCATCCATAGGGCACAAATAATGACACTAGGTGACACTCAGGTTAATGAGGGTGCAGATCCACTGGATTTTCATATACCTGGTTATCACCTATTGCCATTATTCTCTTGCTCTTTTTATTCGGAGTGACGTTGCGTATCAACTGCAGCAACAACATAGTGTGTCGGATAGCGAATTTAATACTATTTGGGTTAAATTCAAAATCCAAACACACATCATGCACTTGTGCTTTCTTTATAGGAGTCCGAATTTAGATAGGGTTTCCACCTGTAATAAGCTGGATGCCTTATCTGATTCGATCTGAAACATATTGGAGCAATTTCCAGGCAGTGAAATTGTTGTTGCCGGCGATTTTATTGTGCACAGCGCCACTTGGTTGAGCCACTCGGGTATATCAACACAGGAGGGTTGTTATGTTGAGCTTTTTGCCGAGTGCAACCAACTCACTCAAATGGTGAAGGAGCCGACGTATATTCCTCGCGTCGGCGGGCAAAGCCCAAAAGTCCTAGAGCCGCAGAGACATAAATGCGGCTTTAATGGTACAAAATATTATTTTATTAGGTATGCGGTCCTTCATACCTTCTAAAACAATTAGCATTAAACCTAAGGACCACTCTTGGTTTAATGAGACTTGCAGGATTGCAGTCAGGTCGAAAGAGGAAGGAAACTGAAAGACTTCGTATACAGGCTAGGAATCGCTGTAATGCCGTGATCTCGCGCGAAAAGTTTCTTCACGAACAAAATACTCGCGAAAAGGTCCTACTCTATCACAGGGGTAGTAAAAATTTCTGGTCAGACGACATCGTCTACTCCAACTCTTAGTATGAATGGCCATACCTTCACTGACCCGGTTGATAAAGCTAATAATCTCTGGAAGAATTATTTGCAAATAATTCAACGCTCCTAAATAGTAATCAACCACTGCCTTTCGTCGATTTTGTTTCTTCTGCAATGCCGGAGATACATTTTCGAACTCGGGCGTTAAAAAGGTTTTAGCAAACCTCAACATTAACAAAGCCTCTGGGCCAGATGGCATATCTGCCCATGTGTTGAAGAAGTGCGCGTCAACGCTGGCTTGTCCGTTGCGTAACCTTTTCAACATCTCCTACATGACAGGAGTTTTTCCATCTTGTTGGAAGGTTGCCAATGTCCACCCAGTCCCGAAAAAGGGCGAGGCTATGAACCCTGCCAATTACCGACCCATTGCAATATGCTCTCCACTCTCCAAAGTAATGGAGAGCGTAATTAACTTCCACTTTGTGAACTATCTTGAGCACAACGAATTGCTCAGTGACCGACAATACGGTTTCTGTAGGACCAGATCCACAGGTGACTTGATGGCGGTCCTCTCCGAAAAGTGGAATAATTGTGTTCACCTTTTCGGGGAGAGCAAGGCTGTTTCTCTTGATATTTCCAAAGCTTTTGATCGAGTGTGGCATAAAGACCTCGTTTCAAAACTAATTGCATATGGTGTCGGTGAATCTTTTACTCGATGGATATCGAGTTTTCTCCAGGGTCATTCAATACGAGTTGCGATGGATGGTGTTCTTTCGGAACAACATTTCATCAATTCTGGAGTTCCGCAGTGTTCCGTTCTATCCCCGTCCCTATTTCTGGTATTTATCAATGACCTTCTGTCATTGACCCAGAACCCAATCCATTCCTTTGCAGATGATAGCAACATTTGTCATTCATACTCGTTTAAAAAGCGCCCAAGCTCTTTGGAGATTGAGAGTAAAAGACGCACTATGAATGACACACTCAATAATGACCTTAAAACAATCTCCGAGTGGGGTCTTGCAAATAGAGTTGATTTTAATGCACGCAAGACCCAATGTTGTCTGTTATCTCACAAAAGAATGGATTCAACCCTACCTCCCCTTAATATGGGTGCTGTGGATATTGCAGAGTCAGCTGCTCTTGACGTTCAGGTCATATCAATTCAATGTGATCTCCGTTGGAATGATCACATATTTGACGTGTCGAAAGAGGCGGCCAAGCGCCACGGTTTTTTAAAACGGTGTTAGGCATACTTCACTCCTGCTGACTTGCGCACTGTCTACACCACCTATATTCGGCCTAAGATGGAATACAATTCGTACATATGGGCAGGGGCTTCACAATCTTCTTTGGAGTTCCTGGATCGAATCCAACAACGTGCAATATATTTAATAGGGGATGAAAATATTTCATCCTCTATTGGTTCTCTTGAGCACCGAAGGACCGTAGGGTGTGTAAGCCTGTTTTATAGGTATAACAGTGTAAGTGTTCGAGGGAAATACATGGCCTGATTCCACCAGGTCGTGTGTCCTCTCGTTCTACTCGAGCATCCGAACCATGTCCACTACTTCGTAGTTCACTCGGCTCTCAATAGAACTACGCATTACCGAGAGAATTCGTTCTTCAGTCGCACGATACGTTTGTGGAACAATCTCCCTGCGTCTGTTTTCCCGACATTTTTGATATTGGCAAGTTCAAAACAAACATTCACCGACACTACTCTATCTTTCCTCCCTCCTCTTACCTATAATCCTTTCTTACGATCAACACTATGCATTGCATGAATAGGGGGCATCCCCTGAGCGTTGGTTAACTTGTAAAAAAAAAAAAAAAATAACACGTTGTTACATTTAAGTGCATCTGACCCAGACCCGACCCCATCAACAAGCGCACAAGCAGCGAAGCAATCGACTAGGTCGAGCCATCAGGTTTACACGACCCAAATACAGTCCACTGACTCTACAGACACACACACACTTTCTTCACACTTTGCGGCTAGCCGAAATCAAATACTGTTAGGAACGACAATGGTCATGATCGAACATGAAGGAACCTCATTTGTGACACGTGCGCTTGTTGACTCCGGATCAGAAGCCACGTTTATAGCCAAACAATTAGTGAGAAAAATCGGACTGCCAACCAAAGAAGTAGATGCATAAGTTACTGGCTTAAACCAGTCAGTTGCTGCAACTCCGACCAGATCATGTGAGCTAACGTTGCGTTCTTCTACCAATCCTCACTTCAGGATACATACGCAGGCCTTAGTGTTGAAGACCCTAACAAATGATCTGCCAAAAACCCTAATGACCCTACCCTAAAGAACACTGTATGTGAACTGGACTTAGCAGACTCTAAGTTCTTCCTGACCCGACCCGTAGACATGATAATAGGATGTGATTTATATCCGCAGATTATCAAGGAAGGCCTTCATCATAATGTGCTAGGTACCCTTCTAGCACAAGAGACAGAATGTCAGGCCCCATTCTCAAAACGTCAAGACCCCAGAATGTTGTCGCTCATTACAACAAAGAGACCCTTGATCGGTTGCTCACGAAATTTTGGGAATCGGAAGAAATTCCTAAACCTTCAGTACAATCTGAAGAAGACAAGTTTTGCGAAAGTAATTTCGAAAACACAACGCGCCGAGACGTAGAGTAATAGTCTCGGGAATTCGAGACATATAGCCTTGGCTCAATTTTTGCGAAACGAAAAATCGCTATTGAAAAAACCCACGATAAAGGCTGAGTTGACCAATTTATTTTAGAGTATCTAGAGCTTGGTCATATGAAGAAAATCAGTCAATCACCTTTCTGTGGCTATCAACCGACCCATTATTATTTGCCACACCATGCTGTGTTCAACCAGAAAGCGTATCGACAATGTTAAGAGTTGTTTTTAACGCGTCGAATGTGACAGCTAACGGCAAAAGTCTAAACGACATATTGTACACAGGTCCCATACTTCAACTCGATTTAGTCTCATTAATTTTAAAATGGCGACTCTACAGGTTTGTGTTCAATGCTGATATACAGAAAATGTATCGTCAGATTCTCGTTGACGCAAACCATCGACCCTATCAAAGGATACTTTTCAGAAAATCAGTCTATGACCCAATCGATGACTACGTATTGCAGACGGTGATTATTGGTGTTAATTGTGCACCATATTTGGCCATTAGGACCCAACAGAAGTTGCAGACGATGTAATCGAGACCGACCCCCTCGCCTCGTTTTGGCTGGTGCACACGAACTGGTGGAGGCGAAAAAGGCACGAGACGAACTCATGTCTGCCCTAGAGTCCGCTGGTATGTCTTTACGGAAATGGACTTCTAACTCCCAGAAAATTCTCGAAGATCTGCTAACTGACCATTTGCTGGACATTGATTTGGCCAAATTGTCCGAAAACAATAGCGCCAAGAGCCTTGGAATTCGCTGGAATGCTAAAAAGGATTCGTTCTTTTTCCAGATTCTACGAATTGATCTCAACTCTGGCTACACGAAGCGCCAAGTTTTGTCGACTATTGCCAAACTGTTTGAACCTGCTGGATGGTTGTCACCCGTGATAGTTGCGGCTAAGATAGTCATGCAGCAAGTTTGGCTTGACAAAACGGATTGAGACGGAATCATTAAACCCTTGACCCTACATAAATGGCAAAATTTCATTGTCGGCTACTTAACCCTCAATAAAATATTAATATCCAGATGGACCCAATTTTCACCCAAATTAAAAATCGAATTTCATGGCTTTTCTGATGCTTCAGTAAAACCTTATGCAGCAGCGCTATATATGCGTGTAATATTTGAAAACTGTCAGGTTGCGAAAACCCTAAAACCCTGTTAAGATCGTTTCACTTCCGCGGCTTGAACTCTGGCGAGCAGTCTTACTGGAAATTCTCACAGAAACGATTTTATCACAATTTGATGTGACTCACTATCGAGCGAATTATTGGACAGACTCTACGATAGTGCTGGCATGGCTACGTAAACCTCCATATTCATGGACGACATTCATTGCCAATCGAGTATCGACGATACTTGAGAAAGTAGGCGGCGAGAATTGGCATCATGTCGATTCCCAAGACAACCCAGCGGATGTGGCCAGTCGTGGATGCACAGCCTCAGATGTTCGTCAACATGACATCTGGTGGCACGGTCCCTCCTGGCTAACACTCGATCAAACCAATTGGCCAGTATCGCGAGACCCGATCGAAACCAACCATGAGGTCAAACCGGTACAAGTGTTCGTTTCCGCGATTCAGGATGACATTTTGACCCGATTTTCGTCATTGAGAAGAGCACTCAGAGTCATAGCCTACATGTTCAGGTTTTTAGTGGCTGTAGACCCACGTCTCGTACTACCCAATCCAGTATCGAAATCAGTGCGAGCGAAATTAAAGTCTTACGTGAACGATTCATATTGCTCAATGTAAAAAATTTGTTTGCTGACGAATACAACGCACTGACCCTCAAGACCCCAATCTCACCCAAAAGTTCGATTTTGACACTTAACCCTTTCTAGACCCAAAGGGGCTTATGCGGCGAATGGACGATTAGCAAAATCACGCACTCTAACATACAACGAGCGATTCCCGCTGTTGTTGCCGTACCATAGCCAATTTACTACGTTAATTACCCTTTTGACCCACAAGGTAACTTTGCATGATGGAAATCAGTTAGTCCTTCGACTTCTAAGAACAGAATTTTGGGTCCCAAAACTAAAGGTTCTTATTCGCTCCACCATACATAATTGCAAAATTTGTACACTATATCGCAAAATGCAACATACCCAAATCATGGCGGCGCTACCGCCTGAACGCACAACCCTCACTCGCCCATTCAGTATCACTGGTGTAGATTTTGCTGGTCCGTTTGAGATCAAAAACTACACTGGTCGAGCTTGTTTGATAACGAAGGGCGTGATATGATTTGTGACTAAAGCGATACATATTGAACCAAGCGTTTTTAGCAGCCTTTTCTCGATTTTTTCGAGGCGGGGATGCCCTGTCGCTCTTTACTCTGACAACGGTACCAATTTCGTTCACCTGTGAAGAGTTTGCAACTCTGCTGACCCGAATTGACGGGTGCTTAAACTCCAGACCCTTAAGCCCTTCTAGTGAGAACTCACAAACTTTGTCTCCTTTAACCCCAGGACATTTCTTAATTGGTACGCCATTATTGACCCCAGCGGAGCCTGATCTAACTGACTCCAGTTTGAGCACTATTAATAGATGGCAGAAGCTAAAGAAGTGGAAGTTGCTCAGTGAGAATTGGGAACAACCTCACCGATACGTTTAGTAACGAACGAGATTTCAGACAAGGCGATTCCCTATCGTGTGACTTCTTTAACCTAATAATGGAGAAGATTGTAAGAGCTGCACAAATCCATCACAATGGCAATATCTTCAACCAGAGTTCCATGCTGCTCGGGTACGCTGATGATATCGACATCATTGGGCAGAGCGTACGAGCAGTCAGTGCAGCATTCTCCAGTTTAGAGAGGGAATCGCGTCGAATGGGCCAAGACGAAGTACCTAGTGTGAACAAACAAAGAGTCCCGGCGTCTTAGACAACACGTCACTATTGACAACCACAACTTCGAAGTTGTGAAGGACTTCGTATACCTAGGAACCAGCATCAACAACAATGTCAGCCTGGAGATTAGCCGAAGAATAACTTCGAAGTTGTGAAGGACTTCGTATACCTAGGAACCAGCATCAACAACAATGTCAGCCTGGAGATTAGCCGAAGAATAACTCTTGCCAACAGGTGTTACTTTTGGCTCAGTAGGCAATTGAGGAGCAGAGCCCTCTCTCGACGGACAAAAATTACGCTCTATAAGTCGCTCATCATGCCAGTCCTCCTCTATGGCACTGAGGCATGGACGCTTGCCAACACCGATGAGCGAGCTTTAGGCGCGTTCGAGAGAAATATTCTTCGGAAAATCTATGGCCCGATATGCGTTGAAAACGAGTACAGAATCAGATGGAACGACGAGCTGTATGAGCTCGACGCCGACGTTGACATAGTCAGGCGCATTAAGATCCAGCGCCTACGCTGGCTTGGACATGTCGAACGTATGGGTTGTAATGGCCAAATAAGTAAGTAAGTTCCCTCAACGAAACATCGAAGTCGATGACCTCGTAGTCATTCGGCACGAAAATCTGCCGTGAAAGTCTATTCAGGCTCGGACGCTAGAACTCGCGTACCAGACCCATTACCAAGCTTGTGGTGCTCCCCACAAACTAATGACCCACCCACATTTTGCCATGGTAACCTTTTGCAAACCCGCAATTAACGACCCACCGATGCTGACCACACCCACTGACCCATAATATGAAGACGATGAAGATGATTTAATTATGAGTATCCTGAATTAAATTATACAATGAATTGACCCTGTTACAGTATTTATTAATAAAGTTTTGCAGACACTGCAAGGCGGACAGAATGTTTACGCGCAACGTAAACCCTTGCGTAGTGAACACCGCCTGCATTGTCTTTGCTGTTCAGCGCTGCAGGCAAGGAGCGCGCTGCAGTCGACAGGCGGTCGTTTTTTTCGTTCGGCTAGAACAACGTTCTAGCAAGACGAGCTTACTAGTTTTTCGATCTTTAAACCGTACAAACGCCGCACAGTGGTTCGGCTTCATACAAATGGCGGCAAAACTATAAGGAGTTGGCAGAAATCTATGAAATTTTGAACACAGTTTCTTGGATGGATACTGATCTCATATATGTAACGCAATTAAAAATTGATTAATGTTTAGAGGGCGTATCCATAGAATGTAAATTTATATTATATCATATCATACTTTTGATATGATATAATATAATATGAGATTTTTATAAATTTTGGAATATGAGAAACCTAACTAATGAATTTTCAATATCTAGATAATGTTTCGAATCTGATTGCATATTTATGATTAATATGCAATAACTTTTAAACAAATGGACCGATTTCACTAAAAAAAAACTGGTATATTCATAAAAATCCAGGTAACAAATACACGTGATTAAAATTCATCCAGTGGTTCCCAAATAATTAGAAAACAAATTAACTTATTAAAATTTATAAAATTGCTGAAACTATATAACATAGTTGCATGTAACATCATTTATATATTAATAATACGAATTAAAAAAAGTAATTTCAGTGATTTCCAACATAAAATATAATGAAAATTGTTTGTCCTGAATATTGTCTTCCATTAACCGGTGTTAATCTTATTCACTACAATTTTGCCGCACAGTGTGAACGGTTGAAAAACGAGTCATATAGTGTTCACCAAAAATGTTCCCCATAAAAAACTAAGAAGGGTCTTCAAACGACATAAACTCCTTAGACCCATCCAGTAAAAGAGTATACTTAATAATATATCTTTCATATAAAATTTATTAAAAGAATATATTTTTTACTCTCGTATACTGATACTACTTCTCAAATATCTCAAAATATTGCTAAAAGTTGCTCACAAAAAATACTAATATTTTAGTTAACATATAAGGCTACGTTTTGGTATAGGTTTGAGTTTGAAGGACATTGAAGTATTTTTTGAAGCTATATTAGTATATGATATTTAAAAAAAAAAATTAATAAAATATTCCGCCAAAATAGTCGCTATGAAAACTAACATTTTGTTTTTGCAATTATGTTTTTTAATGACTAACACATTCCTCTTTGAAAATAAAAAAACCTTAATTATATTCTTGTAATCATTTTTAAAATATTACTATTTTAATTAGGGTATTTATTTTACTTGAGTTTTACAATTTCAGAATCAGTACAGTTTAGAAGTTGCAGAACATATGAGAACATTATCCAAATTCAACATAATTTTTGTAAAAGATGACTCAATTAATTGACTTTATGACTGCATATTTCCAAATTTAAAAAACCTACTTTTTTGAAATAGGTTTTTTTCGCACCTGTACCACTGTGCGCCGTACAAAAAGTTTCCACCCAAACCGAACAAAAATATGAAAACACATAAAATCCACAACGCGAATAAACAATAACACAAATGACAGTGTGCATCAACAAATCACCAACAATACAACATCAACAAACAACAGAATTCTACTTTGGGAATTGATTAATATCACGGACACAACAGGAATATAACAATCAACGTTGGAATCAGCACACGTCCACGATCCTACAACAAGTTTAAGTACCACAAATTATTCAAGGTACATTTCACAATTTTCTATATATTTATATACATTGACCCGCGCCCTTTCCCATCACCATATTACAAACTCCCACCCAAACACGAGCATTGTCGCTCACTATGGTTGCGGGTACACCAAAACATGTAAATATTTCCTTTTGCACAAATTCTACAACGACACTTGTTGTAATTTTCCGAACTGGTTTTAAAATTGAAAACTTAGAAAAATGGTCTAGAAGATTAAAAACGCCAATGTTTCCTTTTTTCGTTTGCGGAAATGGACACAAGAAGTCGACATAGTGTCTTTGAAAGGGTCTTTCTGTAGCTACTATTGTTTCCATTGGTGGTCTAATTTTGTGCGTAGGAACTTTTGAAGTTTTACAAAGTTCGCAATTTGAAATATAGTGTTGTACACCAACCACCAAACCAGGCCAGTAAAAGTGTCTACGTACATGTTCTAATGTTTTAGCAATACCGCAATGTGCCGATGACGGAGTATCATGAGCAGAATGTAAGACATCTTTCCGTAGAACAGAAGGAACAAACAGTTTCCAACTATCTGATTCGTCGTTATTACCAGTGTACACAGAGAATACTGAACTACGGATATTTCAATTATAAAAGTTGTAAATTTATACAATGTACATTATTAAAAATAGTAATAATATACAATATAAAATTAATGATGAAAATTGTAAACCCTAAAATATGTCACTTCAATATTTCTTCATGACAAAATGTATTTAATTGCAGATTAATTGCACCAATGTTGCCTATATAGACCTGCGCAAAATTCAGTGCAGGTTGGGCGTTTCGAGCATCCCGATGGCAGCTTCTATATTGAACAGCAGAAGATTGACAATTAAGTACTGGCTGTGGTATATGTGCAGCATCAGGTAACATAACCAATTACAAATGAAAAACATTAATTAGTAACTATTTATAAAATAACAGGCGGAGCTCAAGAATTGAACACGCAAAAACACACGATGTGATCTCCTGCGTTCATAGATCGAAGTCTACATCGTGGCATTGCAGATGGAAGGTACCAACTATGCGGTGTCGGCGAAAGCGAACACTTTGGCGCTTAGCGAACATTTGCCTGAAAGTGTTTCTAGTCGCTTCGTTACGAAAGATTAATGTGATCCTGATGGAATGCCTTGGGCAACCTGCAGACGGTGATGAAGCAGGCACTTCACGATTGCCGTGGGATACAGGTCATCACGGAACAATGTAAATTATTTCTACCTAATATTGTTGGAAATATTGTGTATCAAATTCATATAAAATAAAATATATAAAAATAAATAATTCGCATACATTTTTCGAACATAATTAATATATTAAGTTTTTATAATTGAATATTTGTATTACGTTCGTAATAATTTTAATGTACATAATTGTTTTCTTATAACTGCATTATTAAAAATTTTAATTATGAACGTAATTAATAACACAACAAACAACTTTGGCGCCAAACATAATTGATTTAAACATGTATGTCATTGATATTTTTCTCTGTGTAGTGTTTGACTCGATGATAAATATATATATATCGATAACTTTGTAATCTGGTAATTCAGCATTTATAAACTTTTGTCTTAATTCTAAATAATCCGTATCGTCAAAACCATGTGATTCCAAATCAATAGCAGGAAGAACTTCTATCTCGATTGACTCAACTACTCCTTCGTCATCAAAAACACAAGATAGCGCAGTTGCTACAACATTTTCTGAACCTTTTCTGTGCTCAAGGTGAAGTTAAAACCTTTCAGTTTTAAAGAACACCTTGCCAGTCTGCCGCTTAAATCCAGGGTTCGAAGATGTTTTTTTTTCTCATCGCTCAATTTATATTCCTCACTAAAGATGAGAATTTTTTGCTCACTACTGATAAATATCTTTTTTCATCCTTGATGAAAATAAATATATCGCTCAATGATCGAAATAATTCTCATCTTCAAAAGTACTCATCATTGATGATGATAATAATTTGTATCTTCAATTGCATTGAATGATGAGAAAAAAGCAGAACGTAGCGAATTCTCATCATTTGAAGATGAAAATAAATGATGAGAAAAGATGAAAAAATTGATGAAAAAAATGATGAGAAAAAATGATGAGAAAAAAAGATGAAAAAAAATGATGAGCAAAATGATGAGACATATAACATGATAAAATGATTAGAAAAATATGAGGACAAATGAGAGAATGGACACATCCGATTGCTGCTAAATGATATGTATGCAATGGTTTCGACATGTCCATTGAAAGATGAGGTGCGCCTGGACATGTCCACTTTGGACAAATTTTTTTTTTTCATTATTTTTTGAAATGTTATACAAATGATTTTGGACAAGTCCACTCGATGATAAGGTGCTCCTGGACATGTCTATGAAGACCTTGGACAACATTTTTTTTTTCATTATTTTTTGAAATGTTATAAAAATGATTTTGGCATGTCCACTGGAGGATGAGGTGCTCCTGGACATGTCCATGATGACTTCGGACAATTTTTTCGTTTTCATTATTTTTTTAAATGTTTTGGATCTTTTAGATCTTTATGATCTTTTCGATCTTTTTAATCTTTTTGATCTTTTTGGTCTTTTAGATCTTTTCGATCTTTTCGATCTTTTCGATCTTTTTGATCTTTTTGATATTTTTGATCTTTTTTGTCTTTTTGATCTTTTTGATCTTTTTGATCTTTTTGATCTTTTTGATTTTTTTGATCTTTTTGATCTTTTCGATCTTTTTGATCCTTTAAATATTTTCGATCTTTTTGGTCTTTTGAAGGCGATTCCGCCCACATGAAGTGGTCATCCTGGACATGTCCAGGGGCACCTCATCCTTCAATTGACATGTCCAAAATCATCATTTGTTATAATGATTTTGGACACTGGAAGATGAGGTACTCCTGGACATGTCCACGATGACCTTGGACAAACATTTTTTTCATTATTTTTCGAAATGTTATAAAAATGATTTTGGACATGTCTACTGGAGGATGAGGTTCTCCATGATGACCTTGGACAAATTTTTAAAATGTAAAATGTTATGAAATATCACAAAAAATGATTTTGGACATGTCAATTGAAGGATGAGGTGCCCCTGGACATGTCCAGGATGACCACTTCATGTGGGCGGAATCGCCTTCAAAAGACCAAAAAGATCGAAAATATTTAAAGGATCAAAAAGATCGAAAAGATCAAAAAGATCAAAAAGATCAAAAAAATCAAACAGATCAAAAAGATCAAAAAGATCAAAAAGACAAAAAAGATCAAAAAGATCAAAAACATCAAAAAGATCGAAAAGATCGAAAAGATCGAAAAGATCTAAAAGACCAAAAAGATCAAAAAGATTAAAAAGATCGAAAAGATCATAAAGATCTAAAAGATCCAAAAGATCCAAAAGATCGAAAAGATCTAAAGGATATAAAAGATCGAAAAGATCATAAAGATCAAAAAGATCAAAAAGATCAAAAAGATCGAAAAGATCGTAAAAATCTAAAGATCAAAAGATCGAAAATATCAAAAAGATTGAAAAGATCATAAGATCAAAAAGATCAAAACGATCGAAAATATCAAAAAGATCTAAAAGATCTAAAAGATCTAAAAGATCGAAAAGATCAAAAAGATCAAAAAGATCGAAATGATCGAAAAGATCATAAATATCGAAAAGATCGAAAAGGTCGAAAAGATCGAAAAGATCGAAAAGAAAAAAGATCGAATAGATCAAAAAGATCAAAAAGATCGAAAAGATCGAAGAGATCAAAAAGATAAAGAAGATCGAAAAGATCAAAAAGATCAAAAAAATCGAAAAGATCGAAATGAACAAAAAGATCATAAATATCGAAAAGGTCGAAAAGATCTAAAAGATCTAAAAGATCTAAAAGATCTAAAAGATCTAAAAGATCTAAAAGATCTAAAAGATCTAAAAGATCTAAAAGATCTAAAAGATCTAAAAGATCTAAAAGATCTAAAAGATCTAAAAGATCTAAAAGATCTAAAAGATCTAAAAGATCTAAAAGATCTAAAAGATCTAAAAGATCTAAAAGATCTAAAAGATCTAAAAGATCTAAAAGATCGAAAAGATCGAAAAGATCAAATAGATCAAAAATATCGAAATGATCAAAAAGATCATAAATATAGAAAAGATCGAAAATGTCGAAAAGATCGAAAAGGTCGAATAGATCGAAAACATCAAAAATATCTAAAAGATCGAAAAGATCAAGAAGATCAAAAATATCAAAAAGATCGAAAGGATCAAAAAGATCGAAAAGATCTAAAAGATCGAAAAGATCAAAAAGATCGAAAAAGATCAAAAAGATCGAAAAGATCTAAAAGATCAAAAAGATCAAAAAAATCAAAAAGATCAAAAAGATCAAAAAGATCAAAAAGATCAAAAAGATCTAAAAGATCAAAAAGATCGAAATGATCAAAAAGATCAAAAAGATCAAAAAGATCAAAAAGATCAAAAAGACAAAAAAGATCAAAAAGATCAAAAAGATCGAAAAGATCGAAAAGATCGAAAAGATCTAAAAGGCCAAAAAGATCAAAAAGATTAAAAAGATCGAAAAGATTAAAAAGATCGAAAAGATCATAAAGATCTAAAAGATCCAAAAGATCGAAAAGATATAAAAGATCGAAAAGATCATAAAGATCAAAAAGATCAAAAAGATCGAAAAGATCGTAAAAATCTTAAGATCAAAAGATCGAAAATATCAAAAAGATTGAAAAGATCATAAGATCAAAAAGATCAAAACGATCGAAAATATCAAAAAGATCTAAAAGATCGAAAAGATCAAAAAGATCGAAATGATCGAAAAGATCATAAATATCGAAAAGATCGAAAAGGTCGAAAAGAAAAAAGATCGAATAGATCAAAAAGATCAAAAAGATCGAAAAGATCGAAGAGATCAAAAAGATCGAAGAGATCAAAAAGATCGAGAAGATCGAAAAGATCAAAAAGATCAAAAAAATCGAAAAGATCGAAATGAACAAAAAGATCATAAATATCGAAAAGGTCGAAAAGATCTAAAAGATATAAAAGATCTAAAAGATCTAAAAGATCTAAAAGATCTAAAAGATCTAAAAGATCTAAAAGATCTAAAAGATCTAAAAGATCTAAAAGATCTAAAAGATCTAAAAGATCTAAAAGATCTAAAAGATCTAAAAGATCTAAAAGATCTAAAAGATCTAAAAGATCTAAAAGATCTAAAATATCTAAAAGATCTAAAAGATCTAAAAGATCTAAAAGATCTAAAAGATCTAAAAGATCTAAAAGATCTAAAAGATCTAAAAGATCTAAAAGATCTAAAAGATCTAAAAGATCGAAAAGATCGAAAAGATCAAATAGATCAAAAATATCGAAATGATCAAAAAGATCATAAATATAGAAAAGATCGAAAATGTCGAAAAGATCGAAAAGGTCGAATAGATCGAAAACATCAAAAATATCTAAAAGATCGAAAAGATCAAGAAGATCAAAAAGATCGAAAAGATCAAAAAGATCGAAAAGATCTAAAAGATCGAAAAGATCAAAAAGATCGAAAAAGATCAAAAAGATCGAAAAGATCTAAAAGATCGAAAAGATCAAAGAGATCGAAAAGATCAAAAAGATCGAAAAGATCTAAAAGATCTAAGAGATCGAAAAGATCTAAAAGATCTAAGAGATCGAAAAGATCAAAAAGATCGAAAAGATCGAAATGATCGAAAAGATCGAAAAGATTAATGAGATCGAAAAGATCGAAAAGATCTAAAAGATCTGAGAGATCGAAAAAATCAAAAAGATCTAAAAGATCGAAAAGATCGAAATGATCGCAAAGATCGAAAAGATCAAAAAGAACGAAATGATCAAAAAGATCAAAAAGATCTAAAAGATCTAAAAGATCTAAAAGATCTAAAAGATCTTAAAGATCTAAAAGATCTTAAAAGATCTAAAAGATCTAAAAGATCTAAAAGATCGAAAAGATCGAAAAGATCAAAAAGATCGAAAAGATCACATAAATCAAAAAGATCAAAAAGACCAATAAGACCAAAAAGACCAAGAAGATCAAAAATATTAAAAAGTTTGAAAAGATCATAAAGATCTAAAAGATCGAAAAGATCTAAAAGATCTAAAAGATCTAAAAGATCTAAAAGATCTAAAAGATCTAAAAGATCTAAAAGATCTAAAAGATCTAAAAGATCTAAAAGATCTAAAAGATCTAAAAGATCTAAAAGATCTAAAAGATCTAAAAGATCTAAAAGATCTAAAAGATATAAAAGATCGAAAAGATCAGAAAGATCAAAAAGATCGTAAATATCTAAAGATCAAAAGATCGAAAAGATCAAAAAGATTGAAAAGATCATAAGTTCAAAAAGATCAAAACGATCGAAAATATCAAAAAGATCTAAAAGATCTAAAAGATCTAAAAGATCTAAAAGATCGAAAAGATCAAAAAGATCGAAATGATCGAAGACATCAGTATCGAAAAGATCGAAAAGGTCGAAAAGATCGAAAAGATCGAAAAGATTGAAAAGATCGAAAAGATCAAAAATATCAAAAAGATCAAAAAGATCGAATAGATCAAAAAGATCAAAAAGATCGAAAAGATCGAAAAGATCGAAGAGATCAAAAAGATCGAAAAGATCGAAAAGGTCGAAAAGATCAAAAAGATCAAAAAAATCGAAAAGATCGAAATGAACAAAAAGATCATAAATATCGAAAAGATCGAAAAGGTCGAAAAGATCGAAAAGTTCAAAAAGATCAAAAGATCTAAAAGATCGAAAAGATCGAAAATATCAAAAGATCGAAAAAATCTAAAAGATCGAAAAGATCAAAACTATCGAAATGATCAAAAAGATCATAAATATCGAAAAGATCGAAAATGTCGAAAAGATCGAAAAGGTCGAAAAGATCGAAAAGATCGAAAACATCAAAAATATCTAAAAGATCAAAAAGATCAAGAAGATCGAAAAAGATCAAAAAGATCAAAAAGATCGAAAGGATCAAAAAGATCAAAAAGATCGAAAAAGATCAAAAAGATCAAAAAGATGGAAAAGATCGAAAAGATCGAAAAGATCAAAAAGATCAAAAAGATCAAAAAGATCAAAAAGATCAAAAAGATCAAAAAGATCAAAAAGATCAAAAAGATCAAAAAGATCGAAAAGATCTAAAATACCAAAAAGATCAAAAAGATTAAAAAGATCGAAAAGATTAAAAAGATCGAAAAGATCATAAAGATCTAAAAGATCCAAAAGATCGAAAAGATATATAAGATCGAAAAGATCATAAAGATCATAAAGATCAAAAAGATCAAAAAGATCGAAAAGATCGTAAAAATCTAAAGATCAAAAGATCGAAAATATCAAAAAGATTGAAAAGATCATAAGATCAAAAAGATCAAAACGATCGAAAATATCAAAAATATCAAAAAGATCTAAAAGATCTAAAAGATCTAAAAGATCGAAAAGATCAAAAAGATCGAAATGATCGAAAAGATCATAAATATCGAAAAGATCGAAAAGGTCGAAAAGATCGAAAAGAAAAAAGATCGAATAGATCAAAAAGATCGAAAAGATCGAAGAGATCAAAAAGATCGAGAAGATCGAAAAGATCAAAAAGATCAAAAAAATCGGAAAGATCGAAATGAACAAAAAGATCATAAATATCGAAAAGGTCGAAAAGATCTAAAAGATCTAAAAGATCTAAAAGATCTAAAAGATCTAAAAGATCTAAAAGATCTAAAAGATCTAAAAGATCTAAAAGATCTAAAAGATCTAAAAGATCTAAAAGATCTAAAAGATCTAAAAGATCTAAAAGATCAAAAAGACAAAAAAGATCAAAAAGATCAAAAAGATCGAAAAGATCGAAAAGATCGAAAAGATCGAAAAGATCGAAAAGATCTAAAAGACCAAAAAGATCAAAAAGATTAAAAAGATCGAAAAGATTAAAAAGATCGAAAAGATCATAAAGATCTAAAGATCCAAAAGATCGAAAAGATATAAAAGATCGAAAAGATCATAAAGATCAAAAAGATCAAAAAGATCGAAAAGATCGTAAAAATCTAAAGATCAAAAGATCGAAAATATCAAAAAGATTGAAAAGATCATAAGATCAAAAAGATCAAAACGATCGAAAATATCAAAAAGATCTAAAAGATCGAAAATATCAAAAAGATCGAAATGATCGAAAAGATCATAAATATCGAAAAGATCGAAAAGGTCGAAAAGATCGAAAAGAAAAAAGATCGAATAGATCAAAAAGATCAAAAAGACAGAAAAGATCGAAGAGATCAAAAAGATCGAGAAGATCGAAAAGATCAAAAAGATCAAAAAAATCGAAAAGATCGAAATGAACAAAAAGATCATAAATATCGAAAAGATCTAAAAGATCTAAAAGATCTAAAAGATCTAAAAGATCTAAAAGATCTAAAAGATCTTAAAGATCTAAAAGATCTAAAAGATCTAAAAGATCTAAAAGATCTAAAAGATCTAAAAGATCTAAAAGATCTAAAAGATCTAAAATATCTAAAAGATCTAAAAGATCTAAAAGATTGAAAAGATCGAAAAGATCAAATAGATCAAAAATATCGAAATGATCAAAAAGATCATAAATATAGAAAAGATCGAAAAGATCGAAAAGATCGAAAAGATCGAAAAGATCGAAAAGATCGAAAAGATCGAAAAGATCTAAAAGACCAAAAAGATCAAAAAGATTAAAAAGATCGAAAAGATCAAAAAGATCAAAAAGATCAAAAAGATCAAAAATATCAAAAAGATCAAAAAGATCAAAAAGATCAAAAAGATCAAAAAGATCAAAAAGATCAAAAAGATCAAAAAGATCAAAAAGATCAAAAAGATCAAAAAGATCAAAAAGATCAAAAAGATCAAAAAGATCAAAAAGATCAAAAAGATCAAAAAGATCAAAAAGATCGAAAAAATCGAAAAGATCGAAAAGACCAAAAAGATCAAAAAGATTAAAAAGATCGAAAAGATTAAAAAAATCGAAAAGATCATAAAGATCTAAAAGATCCAAAAGATCGAAAAGATATAAAAGATCGAAAAGATCATAAAGATCAAAAAGATCAAAAAGATCGAAAATATCGTAAAAATCTAAAGATCAAAAGATCGAAAATATCAAAAAGATTGAAAAGATCATAAGATCAAAAAGATCAAAACGATCGAAAATATCAGATAGATCTAAAAGATCTAAAAGATCTAAAAGATCTAAAAGATCTAAAAGATCTAAAAGATCTAAAAGATCGAAAAGATCAAATAGATCAAAAATATCGAAATGATCAAAAAGATCATAAATATAGAAAAGATCGAAAATGTAGAAAAGATCGAAAAGGTCGAATAGATCGAAAACATCAAAAATATCTAAAAGATCGAAAAGATCAAGAAGATCAAAAAGATCAAAAAGATCGAAAGGATCAAAAAGATCGAAAAGATCTAAAAGATCGAAAAGATCAAAAAGATCGAAAAAGATCAAAAAGATCGAAAAGATCTAAAAGATCGAAAAGATCAAAGAGATCGAAAAGATCAAAAAGATCGAAAAGATCTAAAAGATCTAAGAGATCGAAAAGATCAAAAAGATCGAAAAGATCGAAAAGATCGAAAAGATCGAAATGATCGAAAAGATCGAAAAGATCAAGAAGATCGAAATGATCAAAAAGATCAAAAAGATCGAAAAGATCTAAAAGATCTAAAAGATCTAAAAGATCTAAAAGATCTAAAAGATCTAAAAGATCTAAAAGATCTAAAAGATCTAAAAGATCTAAAAGATCTAAAAGATCTAAAAGATCTAAAAGATCTAAAAGATCTAAAAGATCTAAAAGATCTAAAAGATCTAAAAGATCTAAAAGATCTAAAAGATCTAAAAGATCTAAAAGATCTAAAAGATCGAAAAGATCAAAAAGATCGAAAAGATCAAATAGATCAAATAGATCAAAAAGTTCAAAAAGACCAAAAAGATCAAAAAGTTCAAAAAGATCAAAAAGATCAAAAAGATCAAAAAGATTAAAAAGATCGAAAAGATCATAAAGATCTAAAAGATCTAAAAGATATAAAAGATCGATAGATCGAAAATATCAAAATGATCGAAAAAATCTAAAAGATCGAAAAGATCAAAAATATCAAAAAGATCATAAATATCGAAAAGATCGAAAATTTCGAAAAGATCGAAAAGGTCGAATAGATCGAAAACATCAAAAATATCTAAAAGATCGAAAAGATCAAGAATCTCAAAAAGATCAAAAAGATCGAAATATCAAAAAGATCGAAAAGATCTAATAGATCTAAAGGATCGAAAAGATCAAAAAGATCGAAAAAGATCAAAATGATCGAAAAGATCCACAAGATCGAAAAGATCTAAAAGATCGAAAAGATCAAAGAGATCGAAAAGATCAAAAAGATCGAAAAGATCTAAAAGATCTGAGAGATCGAAAAGATCAAAAAGATCTAAAAGATCGAAAAGATCGAAATGATCGAAACGATCGAAAAGATCAAAAAGATCGAAATGATCAAAAAGATCAAAAAGATCGAAAAGATCAAAAAAATCGAAATGATCGAAATGAACAAAAAGATCATAAATATCGAAAAGATCGAAAAGGTCGAAAAGATCGAAAAGTTCGAAAAGATCAAAAGATCGAAAAGATCGAAAATATCAAGAGATCGAAAAAATCTAAAAGATCGAAAAGATCAAAACTATCGAAATGATCAAAAAGATCATAAATATCGAAAAGATCGAAAATGTCGAAAAGATCGAAAAGGTCGAAAAGATCGAAAACATCAAAAATATCTAAAAGATCAAAAAGATCAAGAAGATCGAAAAAGATCAAAAAGATCAAAAAGATCAAAAAGATCGAAAGGATCAAAAAGATCGAAAAAGATCAAAAAGATCGAAAATATCTAAAAGATCGAAAAGATCAAAGAGATCGAAAAGATCAAAAAGATTGAAAAGATCTAAAAGATCTAAGAGATCCAAAAGATCAAAAGATCAAAAAGGTCGAAAAGATCGAAAAGATCGAAAAGATCAAAAATATCAAAAAGATCAAAAAGATCGAATAGATCAAAAAGATCAAAAAGATCAAAAAGATCGAAAAGATCGAAAAGATCGAAGAGATCAAAAAGATCGAAAAGATCGAAAAGATCGAAAAGATCGAAAAGATCAAAAAGATCAAAAAGATCAAAAAAATCGAAAAGATCGAAATGAACAAAAAGATCATAAATATCGAAAAGATCGAAAAGGTCGAAAAGATCGAAAAGTTCGAAAAGATCAAAAGATCTAAAAGATCGAAAAGATCGAAAATATCAAAAGATCGAAAAAATCTAAAAGATCGAAAAGATCAAAACTATCGAAATGATCAAAAAGATCATAAATATCGAAAAGATCGAAAATGTCGAAAAGATCGAAAAGGTCGAAAAGATCGAAAACATCAATAATATCTAAAAGATCAAAAAGATCAAGAAGATCGAAAAAGATCAAAAAGATCAAAAAGATCGAAAGGATCTAAAAGATCGAAAAGATCTAAAAGATCGATAAGATCAAAAAGATCGAAAAAGATCAAAAAGATCAAAAAGATGGAAAAGATCGAAAAGATCAAAAAGATCAAAAAGATCAAAAAGATCAAAAAGATCTAAAATATCGAAAAGATCAAAAAGATCGAAAAAGATCAAAAAGATCAAAAAGATGGAAAAGATCGAAAAGATCAAAAAGATCAAAAAGATCAAAAAGATCAAAAAGATCAAAAAGATCAAAAAGATCAAAAAGATCAAAAAGATCAAAAAGATCAAAAAGATCGAAAAGATAGAAAAGATCGAAAAGATCTAAAATACCAAAAAGATCAAAAAGATTAAAAAGATCGAAATGATTAAAAAAATCGAAAAGATCATAAAGATCTAAAAGATCCAAAAGATCGAAAAGATATAAAAGATCGAAAAGATCATGAAGATCAAAAAGATCAAAAAGATCAAAAAGATCGAAAAAATCGTAAAAATCTCAAGATCAAAAGATCGAAAATATCAAAAAGATTGAAAAGATCATAAGATCAAAAAGATCAAAACGATCGAAAATATCAAAAAGATCTAAAAGATCTAAAAGATCGAAAAGATCAAAAAGATCGAAAAGATCATAAATATCGAAAAGATCGAAAAGGTCGAAAAGATCGAAAAGAAAATAGATCGAATAGATCAAAAAGATCAAAAAGATCGAAAAGATCGAAGAGATCAAAAAGATCGAGAAGATCGAGAAGATCGAAAAGATCAAAAAGATCAAAAAAATCGAAAAGATCGAAATGAACAAAAAGATCATAAATATCGAAAAGGTCGAAAAGATCTAAAAGATCTAAAAGATCTAAAAGATCTAAAAGATCTAAAAGATCTAAAAGATCTAAAAGATCTAAGAGATCTAAAAGATCTAAAAGATCAAAAAGACAAAAAAGATCAAAAAGATCAAAAAGATCGAAAAGATCGAAAAGATCGAAAAAATCTAAAAGACCAAAAAGATCAAAAAGATTAAAAAGATCGAAAAGATCAAAAAGATCGAAAAGATCATAAAGATCTAAAAGATCCAAAAGATCGAAAAGATATAAAAGATCGAAAAGATCATAAAGATCAAAAAGATCAAAAAGATCGTAAAAAATGTAAAGATCAAAAGATCGAAAATATCATAAAGATTGAAAAGATCATAAGATCAAAAAGATCAAAACGATCGAAAATATCAAAAAGATCTAAAAGATCTAAAAGATCTAAAAGATCTAAAAGATCGAAAAGTTCAAAAAGATCGAAATGATCGAAAAGATCATAAATATCGAAAAGATCGAAAAGGTCGAAAAGATCGAAAAGAAAAAAGATCGAATAGATCAAAAAGATTAAAAAGATCGAAAAGATCGAAGAGATCAAAAAGATCGAGAAGATCGAAAAGATCAAAAAGATCAAAAAAATCGAAAAGATCGAAATGAACAAAAAGATCATAAATATCGAAAAGATCTAAAAGATCTAAAAGATCTAAAAGATCTAAAAGATCTAAAAGATCTAAAAGATCTAAAAGATCTAAAAGATCTAAAAGATCTAAAAGATCTAAAAGATCTAAAAGATCTAAAAGATCTAAAAGATCTAAAAGATCTCAAAGATCTAAAAGATCTAAAAGATCTAAAAGATCTAAAAGATCTAAAAGATCTAAAAGATCTAAAAGATCTAAAAGATCTAAAAGATCTAAAAGATCTAAAAGATCTAAAATATCTAAAAGATCTAAAAGATCGAAAAGATCGAAAAGATCAAATAGATCAAAAATATCGAAATGATCAAAAAGATCATAAATATAGAAAAGATCGAAAATGTCGAAAAGATCGAAAAGGTCGAATAGATCGAAAACATCAAAAATATCTAAAAGATCGAAAAGATCAAGAAGATCAAAAAGATCAAAAAGATCGAAAGGATCAAAAAGATCGAAAAGATCTAAAAGATCGAAAAGATCAAAAAGATCGAAAAAGATCAAAAAGATCTAAAAGATCGAAAAGATCAAAGAGATCGAAAAGATCAAAAAGATCGAAAAGATCTAAAAGATCTAAGAGATCGAAAAGATCAAAAAGATCGAAAAGATCGAAATGATCGAAAAGATCGAAAAGATCAAGAAGATCGAAATGATCAAAAAGATCAAAAAGATCAAAAAGATCTAAAAGATCTAAAAGATCTAAAAGATCTAAAAGATCTAAAAGATCTAAAAGATCTAAAAGATCGAAAAGATCAAAAAGATCGAAAAGATCAAATAGATCAAAAAGATCAAAAAGACCAAAAAGATCAAAAAGATCAAAAAGATTAAAAAGATCGAAAAGATCATAAAGATCTAAAAGATCTAAAAGATCTAAAAGATCTAAAAGATATAAAAGATCGAAAGATCGAAAATATCAAAATGATCGAAAAAATCTAAAAGATCGAAAAGATCAAAAATATCGAAATGATCAAAAAGATCATAAATATCGAAAGATCGAAAATTTCGAAAAGATCGAAAAGGTCGAATAGATCGAAAACATCAAAAATATCTAAAAGATCGAAAAGATCAAAAAGATCGAAAAGATCAATTTGATCGAAATATCAAAAAGATCGAAAAGATCTAAAAGATCTAAAAGATCTAAAAGATCGAAAAGATGAAAAAGATCGAAAAAGATCAAAATGATCGAAAAGATCTAAAAGATCGAAAAGATCTAAAAGATCGAAAAAATCAAAGAGATCGAAAAGATCAAAAAGATCGAAAAGATCTAAAAGATCTGAGAGATCGAAAAGATCTGAGAGATCGAAAAGATCAAAAAGATCTAAAAGATCTAAAAGATCGAAAAGATCGAAATGATCGAAAAGATCGAAAAGATCAAAAATATCGAAATGATCAAAAAGATCATAAATATCGAAAAGATCGAAAATTTCGAAAAGATCGAAAAGGTCGAAAAGATCGAAAACATCAAAAATATCTAAAAGATCAAAATGATCAAGAAGATCGAAAAAGATCAAAAAGATCGAAAGGATCAAAAAGATCTAAAAGATCGAAAAGATAAAAAAGATCGAAAAAGATCAAAAAGATCAAAAAGATCAAAAAGATCGAAAAGATCGAAAAGATCAAAAAGATCAAAAAGATCAAAAAGATCAAAAAGATCAAAAAGATCAAAAAGATCAAAAAGATCAAAAAGATCAAAAAGATCAAAAAGATCAAAAAGATCAAAAAGATCGAAAAGATCGAAAAGATCAAAAAGATCGAAAAGATCGAAAAGATCGGAAAAATCGAAATGATCAAAAAGATCGAAAAGATCGAAAAGATCGAAAAGATCATAAAGATCGAAAAGATCGAAACGATCGAAAGATCAAAAAGATCGAAATGATCAAAGAGATCAAAAAGATCAAAAGGATCGAAAATATCGAAAAGATCGAAAAGATATAAAAGATATAAAAGATCGAAAAGATCGAAAAGATCGAAAAGATCTAAAAGATCGAAAAGATCGAAAAGATCAAAAAGATCGCAAAGATCGCAAAGATCAAAAAGATCTAAAAGACCGAAAAGATCGAAAAGATCGATAAGATCGAAAAGATTGAAAAGATCGAAGAGATCAAAAAGATCAAAAAGATTGAAAAGATCAAAAAGATCGAAAAGATCGAAAAGATCGAAAAGATTTAAAAGATCGAAGAGATCAAAAAGATCAAAAATATCAAAAAAAAAAAGATCGAAAAGATCAAAAAGATCGAAAAGATCAGAAAGATCGAAAAGATCAAAAAGATCAAAATGACTTTAAATGATTTTGGACATGTCCAGTAGAGAATGGATGAGGTGCTCATGGACATGTCCACGATGACCTTGAACAATATTTTTCATATTGTTTTAAAATGTCATTAAAATGGGTTTGAATTAGACATCTAGACGATGACATGACATTAAAGTTTTTTTGTTCATATTTAATTTTTTCAACTCTAGGGACACGCGTACGGGTAGTACTGAATGTGTAAATACATATGTCGGTATTTGCTGTGAGTATCGATAACACCGTAATAATGTACGTTAGGTAATATATAACTTATTATGTTGAAAGGTAAAAATCTCTAACCGCAAGGTCAATACAGTTTACACCGTAATAACGAAGCATAAGCAATATAAAATGTTATTAACTGTATAAAAATTGTAACCAAAAAAAGCCAAGCGAGACCGTAATAAATTTATTTTTCGAATAGGTATAAATCATATAGGGTATTATTTAGATGAATGAATACAGTAAGAAATAACATCCTTAGGTCAAACGATTTTATTACAGCTCAATTTGTGCAAACTAGGTATTGCGAATAATAAAAAGATTTCAATTTTTCAAATGGCTTAGAATTAATCATTCATGGTACAGGTACTTTTTAATAAAATTTTAATTTCTATATATACCTCCGTAAAAAATAATATAAATAAGTCTATTCTTTAACATCATTGCCGATAGTCACTATAATTGCGAATCGCTATCTTAAAAATGGGAAGAAATAAAAAATTTGATGTTTCTCACAAGCGCAGAGCAGTTGTAAGCATAATTTAAAATAATTTACATTTAAATTTAAAAAAGACGTATTCTTTAATTTCAGGATCATTTGATGATCATTTTTAAATAAATAAATGAATTTAATCCAAGTTCAGTGAGTAATCAAATATTGCCAGAACCCTCCCCTTCGACATAAAAGCCAGAATGCAGATATAGCAAACTAGAAGAGATACTTTCATCTGAAACACCATCAACGTGCGAAAACGAGAATATAAGACAATAATTAGAAAACCATCAATACGTCGATAGACTGCCAATACAAAGAAAATTCTTTAGGAAATATAGCTGAAATTGCACTGTCTGTTCCAGCTACGCAAGTTTCCGTTGAACGGGTTTTTAGTGCATTACCTATAATTCATACTAGGTTAAGAAATAAATTAAGTAGGGATAATTTAGAAAAGTTATTATTAGTAAAATTAAATCATAATATTGTTGAACAGTTACATTTTTAATAAAAAAATTCATTAACAATACAAATGTATGTACGTATTTTCATTTAAACAATATCAGATATTCATCGAACCAAAACAACCCAAAAATAAAAATGTCCTTGGTCATCCTAGACATGCCCGTGAGCACCTCATCCATTCTCCAGTTGACATGTCCAAAACCATTTTATAACATCAAAAAGTAATGAAAAAAACAAATTTTTTGTCCAAGGTCATCATGGACATGTCCAGGATCACCTCATCCTCCAGTGGACATGTCCAAAATCGTGTTTATAACATTTAAAAAAATAATGAAAAAAATGTTTGTCCAAGGTCATCATGGACATGTCCAGGAGCACCTCCAGTTGACATGTTGACATGTTATAACATTTCAAAAAATTATGAAAAAAAAAAAGTTTTGTCCAAGGTCATCAAGGACATGTCCAGGAGCACCTTATCATCCAGTGGACACGTCCAAAATCATTTTTATAACATTTCAAAAAATAATTAAAAAAAAATGTTTGTTCAAGGTCATCATGGACATGTCAATGAGCACCTCATCCTCATCCAGTGGACATGTCCAAAATTATTTTTATAACATTTCAAAAAATGAGAATTCGCTACGTTCTGCTTTTTTCTCATCATTCAATGATGATCAAAATTGAAGATACAAATTATTTTCATCATCAGTGCTGGGTACTTTTGAGATGAGAATTAATTTCGATTATTGAGCGATATATTTTTTCTCATCAATGATGAAAATAAAAATATCGCTCAATGATCAATTTATATCCCTCATTTTGTGAGGGATGATAAATATCTTTAAGGGATATTTTACGAACTCTGCTTAAATCGTTCTGCGCCATTAGCCATTTTAAGCTTGCGTGATCAGTTACGACGTTGAACTCATGTCAATATACGATCTAAACTTTTTGATAGTTAAAGGTACCGCTAAATACTCTTGTTCTGATACAGTCTAATCGCTGAGCTTTACTGCGTTTATGTGACATGAATAATATTGGTCTCTCAACACCAACCCCGAATTGACTTGCGTCACATTGTACAATGAATGGTTTTGAATAGTTAGCATGTGCTAGAAATGGAGCAGAAGATAATTTTAATTTCAGTATCAGAAAAGAGTTATGAACATCAGAATTCCATGCAAAGGATTTCTTTTTCGAAAGTAACTCAGCTAAGTGAAATGTTAAAGAAGCGTAATCGTCAATAAAGCGCCTATACCAAGCTGTCATGCCAAAAATCGACAAAGTTGGCGTAAACTTTTCGGAACAGGATAATCTGTTATTGCAGTTACCTTATCTGGATCAACATGAATCGTACCTTTACCAACAACAAACCCAAGATATTTCATTTGAATTAGACCAAACTTGCTCTTCTTGACATTAATGGTCATCCAGATTTTCTGAAATGAGAAGAAACTTCAATGAGATCAACAATATGCTGTTCGAAAGTCTGTGAAACTACCAATAAGATGTCGAGGTATACAAATACGTGCGATTTAAGTTTGTAAGGAATGACTTTATTCATTAATCTGCACATAGTTTGTGGAGCGTTGCATAGTCCAAAAGGCATGCGCGTAAATTGATATAACGGTCGGTTCGGTACAGTAAAAGCCGTTTTTGCACGCGAGATTGGATCCAAACAGATTTGCCAAAATGCGTCTCTTAGATCGATTTTTGAAATGATGTTAACAGGTGGCAATCTGGAAATTAAATCATCAATATTTGAAATTGGATACGCATCTTTTACTCTAACTTCATTAAGGTTTCGAGAATCTAAACAAAGTCGCACTTTACCATGTTTAACTATTAAAACCATTGGTGATGACCAAGGCGAACCTTTTGCTTCTTCTATCACACAACTTTTTTGTTTCTGTTCATCAACAGTTTTAACATTGCCAATACATTTTCTGAACGAGCTATTGGTAAGAACTTTTTCAGCAACACTACCAATACAGCTCTTATTAGCCCCGCTATCTAATAGACATAAATAAGAGTTACCAAGAATTTAAATTAGTGTAAGGACGAATGTCTGTACCTTTATGTACAACAGCGGATAATACTAGCTTTTTCAGTGCTTTGCTGTGTTTCCAAAAGTTACGCAGATCTATTTGGTATTTTAAATACAGGTGGATTAGAAAATATCCTTTTGCGAGCTTTGTTATACTCGGATAATCTTACATGGTATGGTCTTTGTAATGGATACATTCGACTTGTCGTTTTTGTATAATTTTCGTCATTAATTATTTCCGAGAATTGTTCTGCGGATGCACGCTCTTCATTCGGCGAGTATCCTGCTTGAAGTTTTCCGTCTTGTTCGCGCATTTTGTACAATTTGATTTATATACGTCTATTGCACCACAACCGTAACAAAATACTCGTCTTTGCATTAAACAGTCGTAATATCCGTGACCTGTTTCATCACAGTTCCAACATCTCAATTGGCTACTATCTACAACATTAATTTCGACTTCAGAATCATCGAAAACACCATTGTCACAAGATTTTTCATTAAATATTTCAGAAATGTGTTTCGAATATCGTCTTTAATATCATAGTCGGTAATATCTTCTTTATATTGCTTGCGTAAAGCATTGCAAAGTATAGGCCAATTTAAAGTGTCGGTTTTGCGATGATATCGCCAAATCTATTGTTTAGCCTTCAAAAAGTGAAATGCTGACACAAGATGTTGTAGTCACCGTTCAAATACGACTCTGATAATGTGTCAATTCTGTATATAAATCCATCGACAGATATATTGTCAGAACCACCATTAAATTTAACATGCCAATTACGAATAACATTGGACATTTTTTCATTAGAGAACAAGTCCTTATGTGTAGATTGGTTCGTCGAAGTACATCTTAAAGGAGATGAAAAATGTTGGTTCGAAGATGAGTTTGTCATTTCAGATAAATTAGTATTCCGAATATTACGAAGTTGAGTAGAATTATTGTTTGAATTACTATTAATATTTGTATTAGTAGTAGAATTATTATTTAAATTTTGAAATAACTGTCGAAGATCATATGAAAAAGCTGAAGTTATTTCACTCCGAAAATCATCAAGAGATGCAGTAATCATTTCTTGGACATGAATTTCCTGAATTGCATTTTGCGTGGCACCAGAATGCATTCTATGTTTGCAACTGTGTTTGAGTTTTACTTCTAGTGTTATGTTGCTTTTTCGGAATTGTCGTTTTGAATTATTTTCAATCTGACGCAAATCTGAATTGTTTACTTTACTGGAACTAATATAAATTATATTACCAGCTTCTTCTTCAACTAATCTAGGAATATAACCTGTACTACGCGTTGTGATAGGCATAATTAAAATATTTTTACAAAGGCACGAAAATAACAATTATTTAAGAAATATAACTACTCACTGAGGAAAGTTTGGCTTCGGCATAGTTGGGTTACAACAAAAAAATAATAATAAAGGAACAAGCAAAAAAATAAAAAATTAATAATAATAATTAAAATAATTAATTAATCACAAGAAAAATAAAAAATAATAATCCAAAATTAAATTAACCAAAAGATAATTAATTTTAACCTCATTTCTTTGCAAACATAAGTAAATCTTTGAAAAATTATCAAAGATAAAAATCTCGAACATTCGAAAGAAAATGGCATGCAAACAACTAGACAAATATGTACACCGAAAAAATTACTGTAGTAAATTATACTACATTTATGTCTACGTTTTGAAAAATGAAGTTCTACTACATTTTGATCGTTTTTTAACATTTGTATTAATTTGTCTGGATTTTACTACACAATGTATTAGAAATTCGTTTTTTACATATTGCAGAATATGTAGTATGTATTTGTTTTCTGTAGTTTTTATTTTTGAGATACGTGTACTACATAATACATAAAATGTATTATGCAATTATTTTGAGTATTATAGTTTAAAAATTGAATTATAAATTATTTACATATTATTATAAATTCTTCTATAAAATATATTCTATAAATTTACTATAAATTCCCCTGTATACAAAAATATGTACCACTCAAAGTTAATTGTTTTTATAAAAATTCGATTAAAATTGAATTTATTATATACAATCTTAAAATTAACAGCCTTATTAAAATGTCTCTAAATATGAAAACATAATATACTTTCAAAACAGCTAAGTTTTGTTTATATTTTTAAAACCAAATTTTTAGCGTTTCCAATAATAGAAAAATAATGTCCAATTTTAAATAATATTCGAATGTATATGGAAGACTTGTCAAAAATTTGTTAAAGCTGTACACCGAAAACATTACTGTAGCAAATTATATACATTTTATGTTTTTATTTTGAAAAAAATTATTTCTACTACATTTTGTTGGTTTTTAAATACATTTGCCTTTATTTGTCTTATTTATTACTACACTATGTATTGAAAATTCGTTCTCTACATATTGCACAAACTGTATTGATGTTTTGTTTTTTGCTTTCATTTGAATTCGTGTGGGATCACTGACAAACGAATTACGAAAGGTCGTCCCTCGTGCAGGTATAAACGAATTATTTGGTTTCATATTGCAGAAGCTGGTTTTGTTGTTTTTTTTTTTTTGCACACGACATAAACCACAACTGTCCGTAGCATCTGACCAAACCGTCTTAATGAGAGCTACCACCTAAGTTTACCGCTGAATATTTTTGGTTTTAAAACTTAGTTGTCAACTCTGCAGTATACAAATATTGCACGCAGCTGCAGATGAGTAGTTTGCTGATGTGGCGCGCCATGACGTTAGCATTGAGACGGCAAATTTGTTGTTTTCAATGTTCGCTCTCTCATTTTTCGATCGCCGCCTATATTCTTTTCAGGCAGTAATAGTTGATATGACATCTTTATGGTTTTACCATAGCATATTATTCTTATGTGTTTTATCCGAAAAAAAAACACTTAAGTGCTTGCCATTCCTTTGAGTCGTCAGAACTGATGATACTTAGTGGTGCTTCTATCTTATGATCAGGAAATGTTTTGTTTTATTTATGTTTTTATTTATTTATTTATTTATTTATTTATTTATTTATTTATTTATTTATTAATTTATTTATTTATATATATTTATTTATATATATTTATTTTTTATTTATTTATTTATTTATTTATTTATGTGTAGATTTTTTTTGTGGTTGTGGGTAACAATCTTTAGTTGTATTTGTACTATACAACTAAATAGTTTTCAGATTTACAATTATTGTATCTTATTTTTGGTATTAAAAAAATTATATTAATATTCAATCATATAATTTTCCGAATTAATAAAAATAAATATGTTATTTAATAAATTATCACAACAAAGTAAAATAACTACACATTAGATCATACCTTGAAAATATGCTACATATATAATCAAGTGATATTTGTGTTTCTAGTTTTCTCATTTGTCAACTACAGAAAATTTTTCAATAAAATTTTACTTTTAGCTTTTGAACTTTCATTAAACTAGTTGTGTTTTCTTTGATCAAATTATCAATAAGATCAAAAAGATCGAAAAGATCTTAAAGATCGAAAAGATCGAAGAGATCGAAAAGATCGAAAAGATCAAAAAGATCAAAGAGATCAAAAAGATCGAAAAGATCGAAAAGATCTAAAAGAACAAAAAGATCAAAAAGATCGAAAAGATCAAAAAGATATAAAAGATCGAAAAGATCATAAAGATCTAAAAGATCTAAAAGATCGAAAAGATCAAAAAGATCTAAAAGATCGAAAAGATCATAAAAATCTTAAAGATCGAAAAAAAGATCGAAAAGATCGAAAAGATCGAAAAGACCGCAAA
Source organism: Dryomyza anilis (assembly GCA_951804985.1). Classification (NCBI taxonomy): domain Eukaryota; kingdom Metazoa; phylum Arthropoda; class Insecta; order Diptera; family Dryomyzidae; genus Dryomyza; species Dryomyza anilis. The sequence continues at coordinate 54,291,161 of OX638135.1, forward strand.
GATCGAAAAGATCGAAAAGATCGAAAAGATCGAAAAGATCAAAAATATCGAAAAGATCAAAAAGATCAAAAAGATCAAAAAGATCAAAAAGATCAAAAATATGAAAAAGATCAAAAAGATCAAAAAGATCAAAAAGATCAAAAAGATCAAAAAGATCAAAAAGATCAAAAAGATCAAAAAGATCAAAAAGATCAAAAAGATCAAAAAGATCAAAAAGATCAAAAAGATCAAAAAGATCAAAAAGATCAAAAAGATCAAAAAGATCAAAAAGATCAATAAGATCAATAAGATCAAAAAGATCAAAAAGATCAAAAAGATCAAAAAGATCAAAAAGATCAAAAAGATCAAAAAGATCAAAAAGATCAAAAAGATCAAAAAGATCAAAAAAGATCAAAAAGATCAAAAAGATCAAAAAGATCAAAAAGATCAAAAAGATCAAAAAGATCAAAAAGATCAAAAAGATCAAAAAGATCAAAAAGATCAAAAAGATCAAAAAGATCAAAAAGATCAAAAAGATCAAAAAGATCAAAAAGATCAAAAAGATCAAAAAGATCAAAAAGATCAAAAAGATCAAAAAGATCAAAAAGATCAAAAAGATCAAAAAGATCAAAAAGATCAAAAAGATCAAAAAGATCAAAAAGATCAAAAAGATCAAAAAGATCAAAAAGATCAAAAAGATCAAAAAGATCAAAAAGATCAAAAAGATCAAAAAGATCAAAAAGATCAAAAAGATCAAAAAGATCGAAAATATCGAAAAGATCGAAAAGATGAAAGAGATCAAAAAGATCAAAAAGATCAAAAAGATCAAAAAGATCAAAAAGATCAAAAAGATCAAAAAGATCAAAAAGATCAAAAAGATCAAAAAGATCAAAAAGATCAAAAAGATCAAAAAGATCAAAAAGATCAAAAAGATCAAAAAGATCAAAAAGATCAAAAAGATCAAAAAGATCAAAAAGATCAAAAAGATCAAAAAGATCAAACAGATCAAAAAGATCAAAAAGATCAAAAAGATCAAAAAGATCAAAAAGATCAAAAAGATCAAAAAGATCAAAAAGATCAAAAAGATCAAAAAGATCAAAAAGATCAAAAAGATCAAAAAGATCAAAAAGATCAAAAAGATCAAAAAGATCAAAAAGATCAAAAAGATCAAAAAGATCAAAAAGATCAAAAAGATCAAAAAGATCAAAAAGATCAAAAAGATCAAAAAGATCAAAAAGATCAAAAAGATCAAAAAGATCAAAATGATCAAAAAGATCAAAAAGATCAAAAAGATCAAAAAGATCAAAAAGATCAAAAAGATCAAAAAGATCAAAAAGATCAAAAAGATCAAAAAGATCAAAAAGATCAAAAAGATCAAAAAGATCAAAAAGATCAAAAAGATCAAAAAGATCAAAAAGATCAAAAAGATCAAAAAGATCAAAAAGATCAAAAAGATCAAAAAGATCAAAAAGATCAAAAAGATCAAAAAGATCAAAAAGATCAAAAAGATCAAAAAGATCAAAAAGATCAAAAAGATCAAAAAGATCAAAAAGATCAAAAAGATCAAAAAGATCAAAAAGATCAAAAAGATCTTACTTACTTACTTAAATGGCCCTTACAACCGTGGGTCGGTTTTGGCCGCTGAGATGAAGCCGCGCCAGTCGGATCTGCTTTGCGCGCGCTGACGCCAGTTAGAAATACCAAGCGTTGCCAGGTTGTCCTCAACTTGGTCTTTCCAACGCAGATTTGGACGCCCTCTTCTACGCTGTCCACCTTCGAGTTTCGATTCAAGCACCTTCTTGGCTGGAGTGTTTTCATCCATTCGTTCGACATGACCTAGCCAGCGAAGCCGCTGGATCTTGATGCGCTTGACTATGTCAATGTCGTCGAATATCTCATACAGCTCGTGGTTCATCCTGATTCGATACTCGTTAGCAAAGCAGATAGGGCCAAAGATTTTACGGAGAATCTTTCTCTCGAACGCTCCCAGTACTCTCTCATCGGTGGTGGCCAGCGTCCATGTTTCTGCACCATAAAGTAGGACGGGCATGATGAGTGACTTGTAGAGCGTTATTTTTGTCCGGCGAGAGAGGGCTCTGCTTCTCAATTGCCTACTGAGCCCAAAGTAGCACCTGTTGGCAAGAGTTATTCTCCGTTTGATCTCCAGGCTGACGTCGTTGTTGCTGTTTACGCTGGATCCCAGATAGACGAAGTCCTTCACAATGTCGAACTTGTGGGTGTCAAAATCAGCTTTTTGTCCAAGACGCACGGACTCTTTTTTGCTTGTTGACACAAGGAACTTCGTCTTGTCCTCGTTCACCGCTAGACCCATTCGACGCGACTCTTTCTCCAATCTGGAGAATGCTGCGCTGACTGCTCGTGTGCTCCTGCCAATGATATCAATATCGTCGGCATATGCGAGCAGCATGACACTTTTGTTGAGGATAGTGCCGCTTTGACGGAGTTCGGCAGCTCGAACTATTTTCTCCATCAATAAGTTAAAAAAGTCGCACGATAGGGAGTCACCCTGTCTGAAACCTCGTTCGGTATGAAATGGCTCGGAGAGGTCTTTTCCTATTCTCACTGAGCAACGTGTGTTGCTCAGGGTCATCCTGCAAAGCCTTATAAGTTTCGCAGGTATACCGAACTCAGACATTGCGGCGTATAATCGTTCCCTTATCGGAGTGTCGAAGGCGGCTTTATAGTCGACTAATAGGTGGTAGGTGTCGATCTGTTTTTCTAGGGTCTTTTCCTGGATTAGGCGCAATGTGAAAATCTGGTCTATGGTGGACTTTCCAGGTCTGAAGCCGCACTGATAAGGTCCAATCAGTCTGTTGACGATGGGCTTCAGTCTTTCACATAATACGCTCGATAGAACCTTGTATGCGATATTGAGTAGGCTGATCCCACGGTAGTTGGCGCAGATAGTGGGATCCCCTTTCTTAAGGATTGGGCAGAGTACACTGAGGTTCCAGTCACTTGGCATGCTTTCATCCGACCATATTCTGCTTACGAGCTCGTGCATGCTCTCTATTAGCTCTTCGCCTCCGGTCTTAAACAATTCAGCAGGCAGGCCATCAGCACCTGCGGCTTTGTTGTTTTTCAGCCGAGCAATGGCTGTTCTGACCTCGTCATGGTCGGGTGGCGGAATCTCAACGTCGTCATCAAGTACTGGGGTTGCCGGGTTTGCTTCTCTATCGGTGGAATTGAGGTCATCATCACCGGTCAGCAGTTTAGAGAAGTGATCCCTCCATATTTTCAGTGTGCTCTGGATATCTGTCACTAGATTTCCGTTCTCATCTTTACAGGAAGAGGCTCCGGATTTCGAACCTCCGGCTAGGCGTCTTATTTTCTCGAAGAATTTTCGAGCCTCATTCCTGTTCCCATGCATCTCAATCTCCTCACACTCACGTCTTTCTGCCTCGCTTTTTTTACGCCTAAAAAGACGTCTCTCTTCCCTCCTCTTCTCTTTGTATCGCTCCTTCGCAGCTCGCGTAGCTACTGACTGCAGGGTGGATTTGTACGCAGCGTCTTTCTCTGCAGTGGCCGCGCGACACTCTTGGTCATACCACTGATTCCTCAGGGGGCGTTGGAATCCAAGCACCTCTTCGGCAGCCGTACGCATAGAGCAGGAGATATGATTCCACTGCGCGCTTATATCATCGAGAGGAGGAGTGCTTTGTCTAAGCAGGTGTGAGAGTCGAGTGGAAAAGGCTTGCGTTGTCTGTTGTGATTGCAGCTTTCCGACGTCTAGCTTTCTCTGCGTTTGGTTCCGTACGTTCTTCGCAGCGCTTAAGCGTGTGCGGACCTTGGCTGCTACAAGGTAATGATCCGAGTCCATATTGGCACCTCGGATTGTGCGTACGTCCATCACGCTTGAAGCGTGCCTTCCGTCAATCACAACGTGATCAATTTGATTTCGAGTTTTTTGATCGGGCGACAACCATGTGGCCTTGTGGATATCGAAATGTTCGAATCTAGTGCTACTAACTACCATGTTTCGTGCTGCGGCGAAGTCGATTAGCCTCGTTCCGTTATCGGAAGTGTTGGCATGGAGGCTAAATTTTCCGATTGTGGGACAATAGATGGCTTCTCTGCCCACCTTGGCGTTAAAATCGCCTAGCACGATTTTGATATCGTGGCGGGGGCAGCGCTCGTATGCGTTGTCTAGGCGCTCGTAGAAGCGCTCTTTTGTCTCGTCATCTTTCTCGTTCGTCGGAGCGTGTGCACAAATTAGGCTGATATGGAAATATTTAGCCTTGATGCGGATTGTTGCCAGCCTTTCGTCCACGGGCGTGAACCTAGAGACAAGGTGGCGGAGTCTCTTGCCGACCACAAATCCACATCCAAATTCGTGTCTCTCCGCATGGCAGCTGTAGTAGATATCACAGGACGCTTGTTTCGAACAGCCCTGTCCCGTCCATCGCATCTCCTGGATAGCGGTGATGTCAGCCTTATATTTTTCGAGGACATCTGCCAGCTGGATAGAGGCACCTTCCCTATAAAGGGTCCGGACATTCCAGGTGCATATCCGTAAATCATGGTCCTTAAAACGTTTGCGTGGGTCGTCATCGTTGTAATCGGTCGTTATCCGAGGCTTCTTTTTTGTTTTCATTGGGCGCATAGGTTTTTTCCGTGGTGGGACCCAAACCCAACGCACGAACCCTCACTCTGAGGGAGATGCTCGCCACTCACTTTAGCCGACTTCTACACCGGGTGGTGTAGAGCGCCGTTTCCAGGGACTTCCACGAGGAGGACTTCCACCGAAGTGGAGGTGTCACCATTTGACAATTTGTCAATTCTGGTGACCAGTGAGTTGACTTGAGACGACACCGACAAGGATTGCGCTGGCTTCGCCATGTTGAAGCACTCAGACACGTTGCCTTGTGATAATCGCCCCCATAGTCAAAAAGATCAAAAAGATCAAAAAGATCAAAAAGATCAAAAAGATCAAAAAGATCAAAAAGATCAAAAAGATCAAAAAGATCAAAAAGATCAAAAAGATCAAAAAGATCAAAAAGATCAAAAAGATCAAAAAGATCAAAAAGATCAAAAAGATCAAAAAGATCAAAAAGATCAAAGAGATCAAAAAGATCAAAAAGATCAAAAAGATCAAAAAGATCAAAAAGATCAAAAAGATCAAAAAGATCAAAAAGATCAAAAAGATCAAAAAAATCAAAAAGATCAAAACGATCAAAAAGATCAAAAAGATCAAAAAGATCAAAAAGATCAAAAAGATCAAAAAGATCAAAAAGATCAAAAAGATCAAAAAGATCAAAAAGATCAAAAAGATCAAAAAGATCAAAAAGATCAAAAAGATCAAAAAGATCAAAAAGATCAACAAGATCAAAAAGATCAACAAGATCAAAAAGATCAACAAGATCAAAAAGATCAACAAGATCAAAAAGATCAAAAAGATCAAAAAGATCAAAAAGATCAAAAAGATCGAAAAGATCGAAAAGATCGAAAAGATCGAAAAGATCGAAAAGATGAAAGAGATCAAAAAGATCAAAAAGATCAAAAAGATCAAAAAGATCAAAAAGATCAAAAAGATCAAAAAGATCAAAAAGATCAAAAAGATCAAAAAGATCAAAAAGATCAAAAAGATCAAAAAGATCAAAAAGATCAAAAAGATCAAAAAGATCAAAAAGATCAAAAAGATCAAAAAGATCAAAAAGATCAAAAAGATCAAAAAGATCAAAAAGATCAAAAAGATCAAAAAGATCAAAAAGATCAAAAAGATCAAAAAGATCAAAAAGATCAAAAAGATCAAAAAGATCAAAAAGATCAAAAAGATCAAAAAGATCAAAAAGATCAAAAAGATCAAAAAGATCAAAAAGATCAAAAAGATCAAAAAGATCAAAAAGATCAAAAAGATCAAAAAGATCAAAAAGATCAAAAAGATCAAAAAGATCAAAAAGATCAAAAAGATCAAAAAGATCAAAAAGATCAAAAAGATCAAAAAGATCAAATAGATCAAATAGATCAAATAGATCAAAAAGATCAAAAAGATCAAAAAGATCAAAAAGATCAAAAAGATCAAAAAGATCAAAAAGATCAAAAAGATCAAAAAGATCAAAAAGATCAAAAAAATCGAAAAAATCGAAAAGATCAAAAAGATCAAAAAGATCAAAAAGATCAAAAAGATCACAAAGATCGAAAAGATCGAAAAGATCATAAAGATCTAAAAGATCTAAAAGATCGAAAAGATCGAAAGATCAAAAAGATCGAAAAGATGAAAAAGATCTAAAAGATCAAAAAGATCGAAAATATCGAAAAGATCGAAAAGATCGAAAAGATCAAAAAGATCGAAATGATCAAAAAGATCAAAAAGATAGAAAAGATCGAAAATATCGAAAAGATCTAAAAGATCTAAAAGATCTAAAAGATCGAAAAGATCAAAAAGATCGAAAAGGTCAAGTAGATCAAAAAGATCAAAAAGATCAAAAAGATCAAAAAGATCAAAAAGATCAAAAAGATCAAAAAGATCAATAAGATCAAAAAGATTAAAAAGATCGAAAAGATCATGAAGATCTAAAAGATCCAAAAGATCGAAAAGATCTAAAAGATCTAAAAGATCTAAAAGATCTAAAAGATCTAAAAGATCTAAAAGACCTAAAAGATATAAAAGATCGAAAAGATCATAAAGATCAAAAAGATCAAAAAGATCGAAAAGATCGAAAAGTTCGAAGAGATCAAAAAGATCGAAATAAACAAAAAGATCATAAATATCGAAAAGATCGAAAAGATCGAAAAGGTCGAAAAGATCGAAAAGATCAAAATGATCGAAATGATCGAAAAGATCATAAATAAATATCGAAATGATTGAAAAGGTCGAAAAGATCGAAAGGATCAAATAGATCAAAAAGATCGAACAGATCAAAAAGATCGAAAAGTTCGAAGAGATCAAAAAGATCGAAAAGATCGAAATAAACAAAAAGATCATAAATATCGAAAAGATCGAAAAGATCGAAAAGATCGAAAAGGTCGAAAAGATCGAAAAGATCAAAATGATCGAAAAGATCGAGAAGATCGAAAAGATCTAAATGATCTAAGAGATCGAAAAGATCAAAAAGATCTAAAAGATCGAAATGATCGAAAAGATCGAAAAGATCAAAAAGATCGAAATGATCAAAAAGATCAAAATGATCAAAAAGATCGAAAAGATCTAAAAGATCTAAAAGATATAAAAGATCGAAAAGATCAAAAAGATCGAAAAGATCAAGTAGATCAAAAAGATCAAAAAGACCAAAAAGATCAAAAAGATTAAAAAGATCGAAAAGATCATAAAGATCTAAAAGATCTAAAAGATCGAAAAGATCTAAAAGATCTAAAAGATATATAAGATCGAAGAGATCATAAAGATCAAAAAGATCAAAAAGATCGAAAATATCGTAAAAATCTAAAGATCAAAAGATCGAAAACATCAAAAAGATCATAAGATCGAAAATATCAAAAAGATCTAAAAGATCGAAAAGATCAAAAAGATCGAAATGATCGAAAAGATCATAAATATCGAAAAGATCGAAAAGGTCGAAAAGATCGAAAAGATCGAAAAGATCAAAAATATCAAAAAGATCAAAAAGATCAAAAAGATCAAAAAGATCAAAAAGATCGAAAAGATCAAAAAGATCAAAAAGATCGAAAAGATCAAAAAGATCGAAAAGATCGAAAAGATCGAAAAGATCAAAAAAATCGAAAAGATTGAAAAGATCGAAAAGATCGAAAATATCTAAAATCAAAAATATCTAAAAGATCGAAAAGATCAAGAAGATCAAAGAGATCAAAAAGATCGAAAGGATCAAAAACATCGAAAAGATCGAAAAGATCAAAATGATCGAAAAATATCAAAAAGATCAAAAAGATCGAAAAGATCGAAAATATCAAAAAGATCGAAAAAATCTAAATGATCGAAAAGATCAAAAATATCGAAATGATCAAAAAGATCATAAATATCGAAAAGATCGAAAATGTCGAAAAGATCGAAAAGGTCGAATAGATCGAAAACATCAAAAATATCTAAAAGATCGAAAAGATCGAAAAGATCAAGAAAATCAAAAAGATCAAAAATATCGAAAGGATCAAAGAGATCGAAAAGATCTAAAAGATCGAAAAGATCAAAAAGATCGAAAAGATCAAAAAGATCGAAAAGATCAATTTGATCAAAAAGATCGAAAAGACCAAAGATCAAAAAGATTAAAAAGATCGAAAAGATCATAAGGATCTAAAAGATCTAAAAGATCGAAAAGATCTTAAAAATCAAAAAGATCAAAAAGATCGAAAAGATCGTAACAATCTTAAGATCAAAACGATCGAAAATATCAAAAAGATCTAAAAGATCGAAAAGATCAAAAAGATCATAAATATCGAAAAGATCGAAAATGTCGAAAAGATCGAAAAGGTCGAATAGATCGAAAACATCAAAAATATCTAAAAGATCGAAAAGATCGAAAAGATCAAGAAAATCAAAAAGATCAAAAATATCGAAAGGATCAAAGAGATCGAAAAGATCTAAAAGATCGAAAAGATCAAAAAGATCGAAAAGATCAAAAAGATCGAAAAGATCAATTTGATCAAAAAGATCGAAAAGACCAAAGATCAAAAAGATTAAAAAGATCGAAAAGATCATAAGGATCTAAAAGATCTAAAAGATCGAAAAGATCATAAAAATCAAAAAGATCATAAATATCGAAAAGATCGAAAAAGGTCGAAAAGATCGAAAAGATCAAAAAGATCGAATAGATCAAAAAGATCGAAAAGATCAAAAAGATCGAAAAGATCGAAAAGATCAAAAATATCGAAAAGATCAGAAAGATCGAAAAGATCGAAAAGATCAAAAATATCGAAATGACTTTAAATGATTTTGTACATGTCCAGTAGAGAATGGATGAGGTGCTCATGGACATGTCCACGATGACCTTGAACAATATTTTTCATATTGTTTTAAAAATCGAAAAGATCAAAAAGATCAAAAAAATCGAAAAGATCGAAATGAACAAAAAGATCATAAATATCGAGAGATCGAAAACGTCGAAAAGATCGAAAAGATCGAAAAGATCAAAAAGATCTAAAAGATCGAAAATATCAAAAAGATCGAAAAAATCTAAAAGATCGAAAAGATCAAAAATATCGAAATGATCAAAAAGATCATAAATATCGAAAAGATCGAAAATGTCGAAAAGATCGAAAAGGTCGAAAAGATCGAAAACATCAAAAATATCTAAAAGATCGAAAAGATCAAGAAGATCAAAAAGATCAAAAAAATCGAAAGGATCAAAAAGATCGAAAAGAGCAAAAAGATCGAAAAAGATCAAAATGATCGAAAAGATCGAAAAGATCGAAAAGATCGAAAAGATCAAAAAGATCGAAAAGATCAAAAAGATCGAAAAGATCTAAAAGATCAAAAAGATCGAAAAGATCAAAAAGATCGAAAAGATCTGAAAGATCTAAGAGATCGAAAAGATCAAAAAGATCTAAAAGATCGAAAAGATCGAAAAGATCAAAAAGATCGAAAAGATCGAAAAGATCAAAAAGATCAAAAAGATCGAAAAGATCGAAAAGATCGAAAAGATCGAAAAGATCAAAAAGATCAGAAAGATCGAAAAGATCGAAAAGATCAAAAATATCGAAATGACTTTAAATGATTTTGTACATGTCCAGTAGAGAATGGATGAGGTGCTCATGGACATGTCCACGATGACCTTGAACAATATTTTTCATATTGTTATAAAATGTCGTTAATATGGGTTTGAATAAGACATCTAGAAGATGACATGGCATTAAAGTTTTTTGTTCATATTTAATTTTTTCAACTCTAGGAACACGCGTACGGGTAGTACTGAATGTGTAAATGCATATGTCGGTATTTGCTATAACACCGTAATAATGTACGTTAGGTAATATATAACTTATTATGTTGAAATGTAAAAATCTCTAACCGCAAAGGTCAATACAGTTTACACCGTAATAACGAAGCATAAGCAATATAATATAAAATGTTATTAGCTGTATAAAAATTGTAACCAAAAAAAGCCAAGCGAGACCGTAATAAATTTATTTTTCGAATAGGTATAAATCGTATAGGGTATTATTTAGATGAATGAATACAGTAAGAAATAACATCCTTAGGTCAAACGATTTTATTACAGCTCAATTTGTGCAAACTAGGTATTGCGAATAATAAAAAAATTTCAATTTTTCAAGTGGCTTAGAATTAATCATTCATGGTACAGGTACTTTTTAATAAAATTTTAATTTCTATATATACCTCCGTAAAAATAATATAAATAAGTCTATTCTTTAATATCATTGCCGATAGTCACTATAATTGCGAATCGCTATCTAAAAATGGGAAGAAATAAAAAATTTGGTGTTTCAATTTGATGTGTATGGATGAGGATAAAAAGAATGCTAGAGGTTCAACATATTTAACTGAATCTCACAAGCGCAGAGCAGTTGTAAGCATAATTTAAAATAATTTACATTTAAATTTAAAAAAGACGTATTCTTTAATTTCAGGATCACCATTTTTAAATAAATAAATGAATTCAATCCAAGTTCAGTGAGTAAACAAATATTGCCAGAACACTCCCCTTCGACATCAAAGCCAGAATGCAGATATAGCAAACTAAAAGAGAAACTTTTAGCTGAAACACCATCAACGTGCGAAAACGAGAATATAAGACAATAATTAGAAAACCATCAATACGTCGATAGACTGCCAATACAAAGAAAATTCTTTAGGAAATATACCTGAAATTGCATTGTCTGTTCCAGCTACGCAAGTTTCCGTTGAACGGGCTTTTAGTGCATTACCTATAATTCATACTAGGTTAAGAAATAAATTAAGTAGGGATAATTTAGAAAAGTTATTCTTAGTAAAATTAAATCATAATATTGTTGAACAGTTACATTTTTAATAAAAAAAATTCATTAACAATACAAATGTATGTATATATTTTCATTTAAACAATATCAGATATCCATCGAACCAAAACAACCCAAAAATAAAAATGTCCTTGGTCATCCTAGACATGCCCGTGAGCACCTCATCCATTCTCCAGTTGACATGTCCAAAACCATTTTATAACATTTCAAAAAATAATGAAAAAAACAAATTTTTTGTCCAAGGTCATCATGGACATGTCCAGGAGCACCTCCAGTTGACATGTCCAAAACCATTTTATAACATTTCAAAAAATAATGAAAAAAAAATGTTTTGTCCAAGGTCATCAAGGACATGTCCAGGAGCACCTTATCATCCAGTGGACACGTCCAAAATCATTTTTATAACATTTCAAAAAATAATAAAAAAAAAAATGTTTGTCCAAGGTCATCATGGACATGTCAATGAGCACCTCATCCTCATCCAGTGGACATGTCCAAAATTATTTTTATAACATTTCAAAAAATAATGAAAAAAAAAAAATTGTCCAAGGTCATCCTGGACATGTCCAGGAGCTCATCATTTTTTTCATCTTTTCTCATCTTTTTTCTCATCATTTTTTTCATATTTTCTCATCATTTATTTTCATCTTCAAATGATGAGAATTCGCTACGTTCTGCTTTTTTCTCATCATTCAATGATGATCAAAATTGAAGATACAAATTATTTTCATCATCAGTGCTATGTACTTTTGAGATGAGAATTAATTTCGATTATTGAGCGATATATTTTATCTCATCAATGATGAAAATAAAAATATCGCTCAATGATCAATTTATATCCCTCATTTTGTGAGGGATGATAAATATCTTTAAGGGATATTTTACGAACTCTGCTTAAATCGTTCTGCGCCATTAGCCATTTTAAGCTTGCGTGATCAGTTACGACGTTGAACTCATGTCAATATACGATCTAAACTTTTTGATAGTTAAAGGTACCGCTAAATACTCTTGTTCTGATACAGTGTAATCGCTGAGCTTTACTGCGTTTATGTGACATGAATATTATTGGTCTCTCAACACCAACCCCGAATTGACTTGCGTCACATTGTACAATGAATGGTTTTGAGTAGTTAGCATGTGCTAGAAATGGAGCAGAAGATAATTTTAATTTCAGTATCAGTATATTCCATGCAAAGGATTTCTTTTTCGAAAGTAACTCAGCTAAGTGAAATGTTAAAGAAGCGTAATCGTCAATAAAGCGCCTATACCAAGCTGTCATGCCAAAAATCGACAAAGTTGGCGTAAACTTTTCGGAACAGGATAATCTTTTATTGCAGTTACATTATCTGGATCAACATGAAGCGTACATTTACCAACAACAAACCCAAGATATTTCATTTGAATTAGACCAAACTTGCTCTTCTTGACATTAATGGTCATCCAGATTTTCTGAAATGAGAAGAAACTTCAATGAGATCAACAATATGCTGTTCGAAAGTCTGTGAAACTACCAATAAGATGTCGAGGTATACAAATACGTGCGATTTAAGTTTGTAAGGAATGACTTTATTCATTAATCTGCACATAGTTTGTGGAGCGTTGCATAGTCCAAAAGGCATGCGCGTAAATTGATATAACGGTCGGTTTGGTACAGTAAAAGCCGTTGTTGCACGCGAGATTGGATCCAAACAGATTTGCCAAAATGCGTCTCTTAGATCGATTTTAGAAATGATGTTAACAGGTGGCAATCTGGAAATTAAATCATCAATATTTGAAATTGGATACGCATCTTTTACTCTAACTTCATTAAGGTTTCGAGAATCTAAACAAAGTCGCACTTTACCATGTTTAACTATTAAAACCATTGGTGATGACCAAGGCGAACCTTTTGCTTCTTCTATCACACCTAAACTTAGCATGCGATCAATTTCTTCACATTAAGGTTTTTCTCTGGCCGGTGATATTGGATAATACATTTGCTTTATGGGTTTTGCATTGCCATTTTCGATGACGTGTTCCAGTAAGGTAGTTTTACCCAAACCTTCGATGTCAGAAGAAGGTAAAGCAGAAATTGCAGAGCTAAGTTTGCGTTGATGACAAGCTGTCAACGGAAGTAAGTCAGGGTCTTGTTCAAAATTTGTTACTTCGTTTATAGAAAAACTGGTTGACATTTTTATACCGAACAAATTCCAAAAATCCATTCCACATGTCTTGTTTAATTGAAGGAACAACAAGAAACTCGATCGAATGAATTTGATCTTCAAATCGTACAGGCACCTCAATCATCCCTGGAACTTTTTGTTTCTGTTCATCAACAGTTTTAACATTGCCAATACATTTTCTGAACGAGCTATTGGTAAGAACTTTTTCAGCAACACTACCAATACAGCTATTATTAGCCCCGCTATCTCATAGACATAAATAAGAGTTACTAAGAATTTAAATTAGTGTAAGGACGAATGTCTGTACCTTTATGTACAACAGCGGATTATACTAGCTTTTTCAGTGCTTTTCTGTGTTTCCAAAAGTTACGCAGACCTATTTGGTATTTTAAATGCAGGTGGATTAGAAAAAATCCTTTTGCGAGCTTTGTTATACTCGGATAATCTTACAAGGTATGGTCTTTGTAATGGATACATTGGACTTGTCGTTTTTGTATAATTTTCGTCATTAATTATTTCCGAGAATTGTTCTGCGGATGCACGCTCTTCATTCGGCGAATATCCTGCTTGAAGTTTTCCGTCTTGTTCGCGCATTTTGTACAATTTGATTTATATACGTCTATTGCACCACAACCGTAACAAAATACTCGTCTTTGCATTAAAAAGTCTTAATATCCGTGACCTGTTTCATCACAGTTCCAACATCTCAATTGCTACTATCTACAACATTAATTTCGACTTCAGAATCATCGAAAGCACCATTGTCACAAGATTTTTCATTAAATATTTCAGAAATGTGTTTCGAATATCGTCTTTAATATCATAGTCGGTAATATCTTCTTTATATTGCTTGCGTAAAGCATTGCAAAGTGTAGGCCAATTTAAAGTGTCGGTTTTGCGATGATATCGCCAAATTTATTGTATAGCCTTCAAAATGTGAAATGTTGACACAAGATGTTGTAGTCACCGTTCAAATACGACTCTGATAATGTGTCAATTCTGTATATAAATCCATCGACAGATATATTGTCCGAACCACCATTAAATTTAACATTCCAATTACGAATAACATTGGACATTTTTTCATTAGAGAACAAGTCCTTATGTGTAGATTGGTTCGTCGAAGTAGATCTTAAAGGAGATGAAACATGTTGGTTCGAAGATGAGTTTGTCATTTCAGATAAATTAGTATTCCGAATATTACGAAGTCGAGAAGAATTATTGTTTGAATTACTATTAATATTTGTATTAGAAGAATTATTATTTAAATTTTGAAATAACTGTCGAAGATCATATGAAAAAGCTGAAGTTATTTCACTCCGAAAATCATCAAGAGATGCAGTAATCATTTCTTGGACATGAATTTCCTGAATTGCATTTTGCGTGGCACCAGAATGCATTCTATGTTTGCAACTGTGTTTGAGTTTTACTTCTAGTGTTATGTTGCTTTTTCGGAATTGTCGTTTTGAATTATTTTCAATCTGACGCAAATCTGAATTGTTTACTTTACTGGAACTAATATAAATTATATTACCAGCTTCTTCTTCAACTAATCTAGGAATATAACCTGTACTACGCGTTGTGATAGGCATAATTAAAATATTTTTACAAAGGCACGAAAATAACAATTATTTAAGAAATATAACTACTCACTGAGGAAAGTTTGGCTTCGGCATAGTTGGGTTACAACAAAAAAATAATAATAAAGGAACAAGCAAAAAAATAAAAAATTAATAATAATAATTAAAATAATTAATTAATCACAAGAAAAATAAAAAATAATAATCCAAAATTAAATTAACCAAAAGATAATTAATTTTAACCTCATTTCTTTGAAAAATTATCAATCTTTGAAAAATTATCAAAGATAAAAATCTCGAACATTCGAAAGAAAATGGCATGCAAACAACTAGACAAATAAGTACACCGAAAAAATTACTGTAGTAAATTATACTACATTTATGTCTACGTTTTGAAAAATGCAGTTCTACTACATTTTGATCGTTTTTTAATACATTTGTATTAATTTGTCTGGATTTTACTACACAATGTATTAGAAATTCGTTTTTTACATATTGCAGAATATGAAGTATGTATTTGTTTTCTGTAGTTTTTATTTTTGAAATACGTGTACTACATAATACATAAAATGTATTATGCAATTATTTTGTGTATTATAGTTTAAAAATTTAATTATAAATTATTTACATATTATTATAATATTCTTCTATAAAATATGTTCTATAAATTTACTATAAATTCTCCTGTATACAAAAATATGTACCACTTAAAGTTAATTGTTTTTATAAAAATTCGATTAAAATTTAATTTATTATATACAATCTTAAAATTAACAGCCCTATTAAAATGTCTCTAAATATGAAAACATAATTTACTTTCAAAAACAGCTAAGTTTTGTTTATATTTTTAAAACCAAATTTTTAGCGTTTCCAATAATAGAAAAATAATGTCCAATTTTAAATAATATTCGAATGTATATGGAAGACTTGTCAAAAATTTGTTAGAGCTGTACACCGAAAACATTACTGTAGCAAATTATATACATTTTATGTTTTTATTTTGAAAAAAAATATTTCTACTACATTTTGTTGGTTTTTAAATACATTTGCCTTTATTTGTCTTATTTATTACTACACAATGTATTGAAAATTCGTTCTCTTCATATTGTACAAACTGTATTGATGTTTTGTTTTTTGTTTTCATTTGAATTCGTGTGGGATTACTGACAAACGAATTACGAAAGGTTGTCCCTCGTGTAGGTATAAACGAATTCTTTGGTTTCGTATTGCAGAAACTGGTTTTGTTGTTGTTTTTTTTTTGCACACGACATAAACCACAACTGTCCGTAGCATCTGACCAAACCGTCTTAATGAGAGATGACTATAGAGATGACTATAGAGTTATTTATTTATTTATATTTATTTATTTATTTATTTATTTATTTATTTATTTATTTATTTATTTATTTATTTATGTGTAGATTTTTTTTGTGGTTGTGGGTAACAATCTTTAGTTGTATTTGTACTATACAACTAAATAGTTTTCAGATTTACAATTATTGTATCTTATTTTTGGTATTAAAAAAATTATATTAATATTCATTCATATAATTTTCCGAATTAATAAAAATAAATATGTTATTTAATAAATTATCACAACAAAGTAAAATAACTACACATTATTGTAAAATTAAAAGCATATGTAGTAATTTCTCTACATATTTCTGGACGTATAAATAAAGACAAAATGTATGTTTTTTAATACATATGTATTGAAATTTTATATAGAAAAGCTGTTAAATTATGTAGTAATTTTACATATAAAAACAACTACACCAGTTTAGTAAAAATAAATATGCTTTTGGACGTAAATCAAATACATATGTATTTATTTTAAAGACATTTTTAGTTATTTTTAATACAATATTTTTTTCGGTGTAGCCTCATATTGCGGGTATTGGTATTGAAATATCCATCAATAGTATGTCTATTATATCATTTTATTTATATTTTACCAATAAGATGATATCATGGTTAGATTTCAGAATAATCCAGAAAACTGCATTTCCAAATTATAAACATACAAATGTAGTTATATATAAATTAACAAAAAAAAAAAAAACTAACTAACATTTTTATGTGTTTTCAAAATATTCAACAAATATATTCAACAAAACTGGAGGTATTGAAAATAACTTGTTCTAGATCACACCTTGAAAATATGCTACATATATAATCAAGTGATATTTGTGTTTCTAGTTTTCTTCTTTTCAACTACAGAAAATTTTTCAATAAAATTTTACTTTTAGCTTTTGAACTTTCATTAAACTAGTTGTATTTTCTTTGCATTAGCGCTTCTTATTTTTCAAAAGGTTATGGGCCCAGACATACTGGAGTAAGCTGTTTGAAATCAATTATTATAACCGCGAATAAAATTTCGTAAAAATATACAACGATGGATTTGAGACCAAAATTGAGAAATTTCAGAACGAGAGTCAATGGCCGACGTGGAAGTTCCAGATTAAGATAACGCTGATTGCTGCAGAAGTTTACGACGTTGTAACTGGAAATGAGGTACGTCCTACAGATGTTGCTAAATTAAAAGAATGGAGACGCAGCGACGCAAAAGCTCAGAAGATCATTGGTACTACGGTTGGTGTATCGCAAATTATGCATATTCAGAACTGTGAGTCTGCAGAGGATATGTGGACGAAGTTACATTCCGTTTTCGAGAAGAAGAATGAAACCAGTCTGCTGGTGTTACACCAGAAGTTCTTCTCATTTACTAAGGAAGCTAACGAGAATATGGTGACATTTATTGCTCGTGTCGAAGAACTTGTACAACGGCTAAAGTCACTCAAAGAAACAATTTCAGATCAAATGGAAATCACTAAGATTATAATGTCACTTCCATCTGAATATGCAGCCTTTAGTAGTGCATGGGAGTCTGCTGCTAATAGTGATCGAACATTGGACAATTTGCGATCTCGACTTATGATTGAAGAAGATCGACTGGCGGCGCGTGGTGTAATTGAATCTGTGGAAGCGTTACTGGCGAAAAAGGGTGTGGCACGGCAGAATGTCGTTGATGCAAAGAAGAAGCTGAAGTCAAAAAAGGGCAGCTGTTATAGTTGCGGCGGCATGGGACACTGGAAGAGAAACTGTCCAAGAGGTAAAAAGTTATCCAACGAGAAAAGTGGTCAAGAGTTTACTTGCGATGTGGTCAAAATGGTGATGACAAAGGATAGCTGGTTGTTAGATTCCGGCGCAAGTCATCACATGACGAATCGGTGGGAGTGGTTCAGGAATTTTAAAACTGAATCAATGCCAATTAAAATCGCAAGAGGTGTCATGTTGGGAATTGGCACGGGAACTATTGATGTCCGTTTTTCTGATGGCGATAACTGGTATGACGGACACTTGCTGAACGTTGTGTATGTTCCAGAGTTGGAAAACAATTTGTTTTCACAAAACCATACTTTAGACCAAGGACTAAAGATCAAAGGAACTAGTAAAGCAGTCATTCTGAAAAGAATTGATGATGGAGCTGCGATTTTAGTTGGAACACGATGTGGTAATTTGACCGTAATGGCGATCGAGGTGAATACAGGGCAAATGGACGCGCATTTGGCGGCTAAGCAGATTACACTTAAAATCTGGCATGAGCGGTTTGGCCATCAGAATTTGACCCAAGTAAGAAATTTTTTGAAAAGAAACGAAGTATCATGAATCGACGAAGAGTTTACATGCGATGCATGTATATACGGAAAACATCATCGAAGCAGTTTTCCTACACGTTTGGACCGATCTACCAAGTGTGATCAAAAAATCCATGCTTATGTGTGCGAACCAATGCAGGAGGCATCAATCGGAGGTTCCAGATATTTCTTGCTGTTGAAAGATGACTTTTCTCACTATCGATTCATATACTGTATGAAGCGAAAATCTGAGGTTTATGGACGAATTAATGAGTTTCTCAAGTTGGTGAAGAATTCATACGGTCATACGATTTCTATATTGCGGTCAGATAATGGAACTGAGTTCATGAATTCTGAAATCAAAAAGTTGCTGGAGCGTGAGGGTATTCGACATCAGAAGACAGTTCCGTATACTCCGGAGCAGAATGGTTCGGTAGAGCGAGAGATGAGAACGATAGTAGAATCGGTGATAACTATGATTCATGCTCGCAACATGGAATTAAAGTTCTGGGCTGAAGCGGTGTCTACAGCAGTTTTCGTAATAAATCGCACGGGAACCAGTACTGTTGTAAATAAGACACCGTATGATTTGTGGTGCGGTAAAAGTCCACCATTCAACCATATGCAACCGTTTGGCATAGAAGTATTTGTCCACATACACAAAGAAAAACGGCAGAAGCTAGATCGGAAGGCGGAGAGATGTGTTTTCGTTGGTTATGACGAAAATGTAAAAGGTTTTCGTGTATGGAATCCAGTGACGAATAAAATTCTGATTTCCCGTGATGTGAAGTTTAATGAAGACAAGGTAAAAGAAACTACTATGCGTATTCATAAATCAACCACAACTGAAAATGAGGAGGCTGACATAATCAGCGATGATGAGGATTTCCAGGACGCAAATTGTTCACCTACAGAAGTACCAGAAGCTGTAAATCCGAGGTGGTGCGACTTGGACGAAAATAATATCATCAGGAGGCGATTGCGGAACAATCGAGAAATAAATAGTCAGTCTGTGGCATTGCTGAGTTCGATAGATACCGAAGAACCGCATACGTACGAGCAAGCAATAACAGCAGAGGACAAAGATCACTGGATTGCAGCAATGCGTGACGAATTGGACTCGTTGGCAGCGGACAACACTTGGACGCTGGTAAAGGCACCGTTGGGTAAAAAAATTTTTGATAACAAGTGGGTGTACAAGAGAAAACATCAGGCTGATGGATCTATAGAAAGGTACAAAGCGAGACTGGTCGCAAGAGGTTTTACTCAGGAGTACGGAGTGGATTATCAGGAGACTTTTAGCCCGGTTGTAAAATGTACATCAGTTCGAGCGATTTTAGCAATTGCGACTATGGAGAACATGGAGTTGCGGATGTTAAGACGGCGTTTTTGTATGGAGAGTTAGCCGAAGATGTCTATATGCGGCAGCCAGTTGGATACAACGACGGAAGCGGCATGGTATGTAAGCTTGTCAAAAGCTTGTATGGTCTGAAACAAGCATCGCGCTGTTGGAATAAGAAGTTTTCAAAATTTATCGAAACTTTGCATTTTACTACAAGCAAGTCAGATTTATGCGTTTTTGTTAGTAGCAATAACAAGAAGAAAATAATGTTGGCTTTATACGTCGATGATGGACTTATAGCTGCATCAACTGAAACTGAAATTCAACCGGTAATATATTACCTTCGACTGGAGTTTGAGGTGAAATTCTTCAATGCTGAATGTTTTCTGGGTTTAGAGCTGACGAAATTGGATGGGTCGATTCATTTGCATCAACAAGAATATGCCAAAAAGATTTTGCTACGTTTCGGAATGCAAGAATGTAACGGAGTGTCGACGCCAATGGATGCAAATCAAGTATTGGAAAATTTTGATGAGTCGCAGAAGAACAGTTTTCCATATCGCGAAGCAGTCGGAAGTCTGATGTATCTAGCAGTAGGTACACGTCCGGACATTAGTTATGCAGTGGGAGTCGTAAGTCGGTTTCTTGAAAAACCAACACAAGCTCATGTGTCTGCTGTAAAACGGATTTTTAAGTACATTAAGTCAACTGCTAATCATGGAATTCGATTTGAAGGTAATAGGTCATATAAGCTTATCGGTTATAGTGATGCTGACTATGCGGGTGATAAGCAGACAAGACGGTCAACATCTGGTCATGTGTTTCTCTTTGGATCAGGTTTAATCAGTTGGTGTTCCGAGAGACAAAAATCAATTTCTTTGTCAACTACAGAATCGGAATACATCGCAGCATCAGGAGCAATTAAGGAACTGATTTGGTTGCAACGTCTTCTTAATTAGTTAACAGAGCAACAAATTTCAACGGATTTTTCCATGGATAATCAAAGTGCAATACGGTTAGTAAAAAATCCGGAGTTTCATAAACGCACGAAGCATATTGATGTGCGTTACCATTTCATTCGAGAAAAATTTGAAGAGGACTGTTTTGAACTTAATTACATTTCGAGCGAAGAACAGTTGGCAGATATATTTACAAAAGCTTTGCCAAGATGTCGTTTTCAAAAACTTCGTAAATTATTAAATATTATTGGCGAAGACCAAACTTAGTTTATAACTATTTAATTGTTTGATGAAATTGTTTGTTTTGTTATTTATATTATTACAACTATTTTTGGGTAATCTAAACAAGTAGTGGGAGTATTGAAAATAACTTGTTCTACCTTGAAAATATGCTACATATATAATCAAGTGATATTTGTGTTTCTAGTTTTCTCATTTGTCAACTACAGAATATTTTTCAATAAAATTTTACTTTTAGCTTTTGAACTTTCATTAAACTAGTTGTGTTTTCTTTGAATTAGCGCTTTTTATTTTTCAAAAAGAGGCATTGCGACATTACCAATTGATATACATATATTGGTTATTAAAGA
Source organism: Dryomyza anilis (assembly GCA_951804985.1). Taxonomy (NCBI): domain Eukaryota; kingdom Metazoa; phylum Arthropoda; class Insecta; order Diptera; family Dryomyzidae; genus Dryomyza; species Dryomyza anilis. The sequence continues at coordinate 54,312,298 of OX638135.1, forward strand.
TTATGTGCAGAGAGGCACTACGTTATGATCCATTTATGTAACGTTTCACCTAAGTTTTACAATGACTTAATGTAATTTATAAAAAAAAAAATTTCACAATTTTTTTTTCTTCACAATTTAAGAACTTTTAAAAGCAAAGTTTCAATTTGAATTAAAATTCTAATGAGCATTTTTGACAATTCCGCAAAATATATTTTGTTCATTTAATATACATAATATATATTTAAGAACAAGTAGAATTTTGCCAGTGTTTTTAATTTATTTTATAACACCTTCACAAAGTCTAGAACTTTAAAAAATATTGTAGCAAGCATAATATCCCAGCAAATAAAACGATAATTTAACGATATCGAAACGATATCATTTATAGGTTAAAATTGTCGTTTTCAATAACCTATAATTATACGAAAATGATAGAAACAAACCTATCTAAAATGATATCGCTTTTTTTCTCGCTATAGACTTCGTGATTATATCGTAAATGCTTTTATTTTCAATAAATAAATTTTATTTGTTCAAAAAATTTTATTTGTTGACAAAACAATTAAATTTTCAAATACTTTGAGTTTTATATCAAAAATTATTCATTATTATACCGAATTTAAAAATGATCGTCAAATGGTTTGTAGGGATGTTGCCTGCAAAATTGATTTTTCCCTGTGTGTATAATAATGTCGATTAAAATTATTTTTAAAGTCTTCAGTTGGCAGTTCATAGGTTGATCACGGTGCTCTGGAGAAAATTTAAATAACATTTGGGTGTTACTCGAATCTGCAAATGGATTTAGTTTCTGGACGGTGTATGGAAGATTTTGAGGAAAAAAGTAAAAAATCCACTAACGCTTTTTTTTCGCGGCCAAAACAACTTTTTCAATTTTTTATTTATTTCAACCATTTATGTTGACCAACATTTTTTAATAACATATTTCGGACATCCCTTTAGGATATTTTAAAACCAAAAAAATTTGGCATGTTCTCTAAAATATGGAGGATAACCTTTTTATTTTTTGAGAATTTGTGATTATAAGTTGAATGCAATTTTTTTTCAAAGATTTTTATCACTATCAATGTCTCAATTAATTCATATTAAATTATTTTATTGTAAAGAGAATTCTGTTTATAGAAGACCTACTTAATTTAGACCAATTGCTGAAAAAAAAACATTTGCGATACAAAAAAATGATTAGATGATTCATAAATTGATTACTTTATTCATATATTCATTTCAAATTCAGAAGACACTGAATTTTGTAATGCAGATTTTGCGTTTGGCTATAATTGAGCAAACAACTTCAACATTCAAATTTTACGACTTACTTACTTTACTTTAGTTGGCATTACAGTCCCGTGCGGGTTTGAGCCTGCTTCAGTAAACCTCTCCATACATCTCGATCTGATGCTTTGGACTCCCAATCTGCGATCTTATATTCCTTAAGATCCTCCTGGACAGACTTTAACCACCTAAGTCTTTGTGGATCAGGACGCCGTTTGCCTACCGGATCACGGCATTCTAAACACATGCCCCAACCAGCGTAAGCGTTGATTCTTAATTAAGTGAATTAGATCCACATCTTTGTACAGTTAGTACAGCTCATCGTTGAATCTTATTCTCTATTCCCCATTTACACAAATTGGCCCATAAATAATGCGGAGTACTTTTCTTTCAAAAACGCCAAGAAGCTCTGCGTCAGTTGCTGTTATCGTCCATGATTCAGAGCCATACATCACGACTGGGAGTATTAGTGTTCTATAGAGTTGAATTTTTGTTTTTATTGGCGTATGGCGTATGACTTTATGACGTACGACTCACACCACTTAAATAATGGCATATGGGCATTTTCCAGAAAAACGTCAACCACGACCGGAAAATTCAAAATGCTCAAATCTTTGAAATAAAGATGAATTTAGAATCTTAAATATCTGAATCTAAATCTCTGAAAAGAAATTTCTATTCCGTTAACGGTAACGTATAAAAATGTACTCATAAAGTTACGTTACTATGTAATATGTAAATATACCCATTTTTCAAGTATTTTTAGTAACCAAATAAATAAATTTAAAGACATAAAGATACAAAATATTACTTAGCATTAATAATTATTTCTAAAGCTCAAAAATAATGGTTTAAATTAAAATAACGGAAGAATTTCGATTTTTATATAAGGGTTTTCGATGTCCCGTCCGGAACCAAAAAGATACATTTATTACAATAGTAAACTGATTTTTTTAAAGTTGAATCCGCTGTTTCTATAGCAGAATTTTCTCGACATTTCCAAAAATGTAAACATCATTTTCCTAGTAATTCTAGAAAAACTTTGACAGCTAATTGAAATCTGTCCCGTCCGGAACTTTGAAAATGTGTTTTGAAAATGTGGAACTACAGTATAAAAAAATATTTTTTTCAAAAATAGTAAAAAAAAAATTAAAAATTTAAAAACATCTGAAAATTTGGATAGTACATCACTTTTCATTTCGTAATAATGATTATTAATATTGTCATATACAAAATTATTTTTAGCATAAAATCGTAGTGCAAATTTCCATATGGAACGTCCGGAATTATTCTGCGATTTATTACGAAATAACTGTAAACTTTAGGAACAAAATGTACATATACAAAAATAAAGTAAATTGTATCAGATATGTTCTGAGATAATTAAAAAAAAAATATATTATAAGAAAAAAAGTATTTTTAGAATAAAAATAGTACTAATAATTTCAATACCGAATTTTTTGTCCCGTCCGAAATTTGTCTGTGATTTTTTTTGAGAAAACTTAATATTTAGGAACAAAGTGTAAATATACAAAGAAAGCACATGATATCAGCTATTTTTTTATATATTTAAAAAAATATTATTACGCAAAATTCGCTGATTTTTTGGCATTTCCATATGAACCTCTACATGCACTTCCGTTTTTGTCCCGTCCGAAACTCCCACTATATTATTTATATCTTTTGATCTACCGTATAGAATTCTCTAATTTTTTACAGATGTTTAAAATCAAGTAAATTAATTAATTTTCCTTCGAGATACTAAAGTTTTAAGCGTACGGGACATTCCGTCCGGAACCCCAGGAAATGCCCATATATCTATAGGACTTTCAATATAAGCTTATTTATATAATAAATTTGCAGTAGCTAATAATTTTACAACACTTGTTCATAAAGAAAACATAGAAAATGTATATACAGATAAACATCAAACAGATGGATGGATATGTGAGTATTATATTTTTAATTATGTAAAGAAGAACTACTTAAATATATCAAATTCTAAAAAAAAATTAAATTTCATCCTAAACTGTGCAGAAAATGCTTGGCAAATATGTGTTTGCAATATTCTGAAGGTTTAAACTACATATGTATTCTTGTAACACGTAAAATTCTTGTGCATTGTGAAAACGCTGCATTACATATCCCAAAAAATTTAATAAAAAGTACAAACATTTTCCTGAATATGTATACCTAATTTATACATTTTAATGAAAAAAATTTACAAAAAATCAACATCCACTTCCAAAAGCGTAAGCTTTTCGCAAAATGGTTCCGACTTTTGTCTGTATATTGCAAACAAATACACAAACCTTTATATGACGATCTTACAAATCAATGTGAATACCTAACAGATCAAAGCTTTTAAATTAAAAAAAAATACAGGGTGGGTATATTTTAAAGCTCAAATCTGTACGTTTAATGAAATATGTTTGAAATTATATAAATTCAAATTTTAGGAATTATTTTTATAATAAATTTTAATCATTATGGAATTAAAGTTGGATAATTAAACAATCCTTGTTGAGTTGTAGAATAGCAGGTCAATTGTTTAAAATTAAATACACCGTGAAAAAATAAGTATAAAAATACAAATGTGACACCCAATATATTGTATCATTAAACTAATATTTCCAATTCAGTGCCCGATTTCGGTACGTTGTACCCTGAAATCGTATATAACGAATATAGAATATGTTTCCTTATACTATTAGCTTTCTACAAAACAAATCCCGATGAGGTTTTTTCTTAAAGTCTCGGAAATTGGATTTCAATATGAGTATCTTATGACAAATTCACCTATTTTGCAGTTATTACTATTTTTTCTATGTATTTCCCCTAAATCTGACGTAAAACGAGTTTAAAACTGTTTACAAATGTCTTTAGCAATTTCATAGAAAAATTACACGGTGAGAAATCTGTAAATTGGTATTAAACTTCATGTAAAATAAACTGTGTTCATGTTTATAACCATATTTAGAAGTTATATCCCATAAACTGGTGGTACACCGACTCCACAAAAGTTGTAGAATACCATGGTCGATTGTTTAAAATTAAATACACAGTGAAAAAATTATTTAAAGTTCAAAAATACCACATCAATATTGGTGTTAATTTTGGGAAAAATAACAATTTTTTTGACTTTTTTTTAACATCAATTTTAACCAAAATAAATTGTGGGCTGGTACTTTTAAAAAAAAATAAAGTAAGGTAATTAAACAATCTTTAATTTGAATCAAAAATATTAAACATCCGTCTACGTTTTCTATACTTTTTATACCCTACACTAAGAGTGAAAGGGTATATTCAGTTTGGTACGTCGTTTGTAACACCCAGAAGGAAGCATCTCCGGTATGGAAAAGTATATATATTCATGATCAGCATGACCTCCTGAGTCGATTGTCCGTCTGTCTGTCTGTTAAAATCCCTACTACTTAAACAATTAAAGAGTTAGATAAATGAAACTCATAATTTAGATTACTCATATACCTACGCTGTATGTGCGAAAAAATGAGGCATATCGGTCCATTGTGACCTGTGATCAGTTCAGTTTTACTGTATACGTCAACGATAAACTTTTTTGGTCAAATATATATTGACTTCATGCTCAAATACATGGAAATAATGTTTTCCCGCGAAAAGACTTGTGGATCACAAAAAAAAAAAATCGAAATTTGGTACACCTACCTATTTGTAAATATAGGTATCAAATGAATGGAAATTCTTCAGCGATTGAAAGATTGCAGTTATTTTTAGGATTCGTATACCCTGGTGACCAATATACCATTTTGAATTGTAACCACACATTTTTTGATAATACTAACTATCATAATAATACCAAATTTAAAATTTCCCATGTGATCTAACCTTCCCAACTGGTTCATATTGGTTTTAATAAACCATGGAGGACTCAAAATAAATTGTGGGTTGGTACTTTTTAAAAAATTAAATTCAGATAATTAATAAATAAAAATATTGAAAATCCGTTTACGTTTTCTATACTTTTTTCACATAAAATATATGGTTTAAAAAAAATAATAAGTGTAATAACCACATATTATGATCAACGCCCGATTTCTATATAATCTCCCCTAAATTGCAGGCATGTTTCAGAAAAGTTTTGTTTTGTACACGGTCAGAAAATATTCATAACTCTTATTGTTTTATAACTTATAATTCAACTTCAGTGCTCGATTTTGGTACGATATCCCTGTAAATCATATATACCAAATACAGAATATGTTTTCTTATATTATAAGCTTTCTATAACAAAAAAAATCCCGTTAAGTTTTTTTCTGAAAGTCTCGGAAATTGGATTTCAATATGAGTACCATATGATAAATTCGCACATTTCACCTAAATCTGAGATAAAACGAATTCAAAACTGTTTACAAATAACATTATCAATTTCATAAAAAAATTATACGGTGAGAAAGGTTCTATTGGCTCAAAATCTTTAATTGGTATAAAAACTTCATGTAAAATATACTTTTTTCATGTTTATAACCAGATTTAGAAGTTATGTCCCCTAAACTGATGGTACACCGATTCCACAAAAGTTTTAGAACAGTGAAAAAATCATTTAATTTACAAAAATAGTACAATTATATTTGTGTTAATTTGGTGAAAAATATATTTTTTTTACTTTTTTTTTAACATCAATTTTAATCATGAAGGACTCAAAATAAATTGTGGGCTGGTACTTTAAAAAAAAATAAAGTAAGGTAATTAAACAGTCTTTCATTTGAACCAAAAATATTGAAAATCCGTTTTCGTATCCTACACTTTTTTCATCTTCAATTATATGGTTAAAAAAATAACAATAAGTGTAATAACCACATATTATGTTCAATGCCAGGTTTCTATATGATCTTCCCTTTCAAAAAAGTTTTGTATTGAAAATTTATGAAAAAAAATACACGGTGAGAAAATATTCATAACTTTTAAAATATTCATTCAAATGTAACACCCTATATTTTGTATCATAAAACTTATATTTCAAATTCAGTGCTCGATTTCGGTGCGATGTCCTCTGAAATCATATATATCGAATATACTATTAGCGTTCTATAAAAAAATTCCCAATGTGATTTTTTCTTAAAGTCTCGGAAAATCAATTTCAATGTGAGTACCTTGTGAAAAACAAGTGTTTTTGTGATTTTACACCGGTTTTATATAGGATTTCACCTAATTCTGAGGTGGACTGACCGCAAAAATATCTTCTTATGCCTTTGCTATACTATTAAGTTATATTAGGATGCCAAAATTTGGTATTGCAGCGTTATGTGCATTGAAATACTAATACTGGCCACTTGACTTGTACTGAAAGTCAGTTAATTCGATAAAAATGTATAGTTTTTGGTATTTTAAATGTATTTATGATAATTTAATTGCATAAATAATAGAATTGATCAGTAAAACAATGATATTTTGTACTTTTAAGCAAACAAATAAATTGCGGCGAATTCAAATTGTGGGTATCTTCCATTCGCCTTGTGGGCGAATGCATAACTAATGTACCCTATGAATTCATCGATGAAATGGTAACCTAAGTTAATATTACCTACGATGTATATGGACAAAGTAATGATGCGGCATCCCATATTTTAAATGCATTTATGATAATTTAATTGCATAAATAATTGAATTTATCAGTAAAACCATGATGTTTTGTACTTTTAAGCAAAAAATACTGATATTGCGGCAAATTCAAATTGTGGACTATCTTCCAATACGCCTTGTGGGCGAATGCTTAACTATTGTTCTTCGATGAAATGGTAACCTAAGCATAATGTGCAGTAATGCATAAATGCAGTAATATACCTGAATATAATACATCGAGTGTAAACTTTATAAATACTTTAATTAGTAATCTATCTGAGTAGGTTATCACGTACAATAACAAATAAATGGATTATCTAGGGCAAGGAGTCTCAATTCTGTGTGTATAATTGATAACATTGTTATCAAAGATTTCGTGAATTACGATGGAATCGATAATTACTTGTATCCTTTGGTAACCAAAGAACTCATCGGATACATGCGAATGGTAAATATGCAACACCATCTTTATAGATAGTAGTTGCGGTGGCTCAGTGGTTAGTGCGTTAGACTGCAAGCCGAAAGGTCCCTGGACTGGAGCTAACAACATCTTTTCATAGAACATTTTTTTTTATACCGCGCTACCTCTTGGCAGTAAATGGCAAACATACGAGAGTCGGATTCGGCAATAAACTGTAGGTCCCATCACTTTGAGTACAAATGGCGCAACAATTCCATATTTTGTGTGTATATGGTCGCAAACATTACTTTCCTAGGACATCACCGTGAAAAAAATAATATATTCTGTAATGCATAGCCCATACAAGGTTTCAACAATAGATAGGCGCGTGTCTGTTTTTGATGGCACGGACACGCACAGGCACGCACGGGCACACACGGGCACGCACGGGCACGCCGATAGAATATCGATTCTGGTTCCAAGATTTTTGCAATAGCGGTTCCGATTCTGGTTTCAACCATAAAATTATTCTCCGGTTCAACACATTTTTTAATGACGGTTCCGATTTCGGTTTCAAAAATTGAAACGGTTCCGATTGCAATTTCGGTTCTTTGCGGTTCTAGAGAGGGAATAAAACCCATGGAATTAAACCCATGTAATATTGTTCCAAGATTTTAAAAATAGCGGTTCCGGTTCCAACAAAAAAAAAATATATATGGGCTTCTATTCCGGTTCCACAATTTTTTTTTTAAATCGGTTTCAGTACCGGTTATTTACGGCCCCTTATTATAAGTAATTCAAAAATTAACTTTGGTACTGTTCTATTCTCTGAATCGGAACCTCTCCGGAATCGGAACCTGTCGGGGACCGCAAAGAATTGGAATCGGAACCGTTATTAAGAAATATGTGGGACCGACACCGATATTCCAAAGTGTTAATATACCACGATTTTTTTATTTTTATTTAAAAATTTAAAATTTTTAACAGTAAGTTGTTATGAATTATTTTTTGTATGTTTTACTTTATTGAATGTTACTTGTTCATTTAAAATGTTTTAATGAAAGTTGACCAGAATTCTTCCGTAACTTAGATTTCAATTTGAAAATTATAAATTTTCATTTTGAAATACAAGCAACAAGTTCAAGATCAACAGAGGCATGTTCTTTCGGAAGAGTTGCTTCTTGCACCAACGCCATCATAGTTCATCCGGACGATCATGTTATGAAAAAATACAATTGCTGACCTAGAACGTCGCCTGAGAGAAGCTGAAATTAAAACTATTCAAGCACGACCCTTGATTGCGCCTGTAAATAAACACGCTCCAGTTTCACAGCGCAACGAATTGGTATCAACAGTCAGCGAACGCATCATCCACCAACATGCTACATCTAGCGCAGCAGCCATTTCCAGCACTTGCAAATACACATTCAGTGTTTAGCAACAGTCGCTCCGCTTTTCCATCTGCTGCTGTTCAATCTTCGGCCAGCAACTATGTGCTTCCTGGACCAAGTTCGCAAACTTTATTTTGCAATAGTAGCACTACCTTTCCAACTGCTGGTGCTGTCCAATCTTTGGCCAGCAACTATATGCTTCCCGGACTTAGTTTTCAAATAATTCGACGACAACCGTGCTGCTATTCCGTATACTTCAGTGCATTCGCCAGCATACACCTATATGGTCAGAATTCACAACATAACATCCCGTTAATGCCGAGAAAACTTCAGGATTTACCAGAATTCTCCAGTTTTTTATACGGCGTTTATAGAAACTACGGCTGCATATAATTATTCAAATTTGGAAAATAATCTGCGATTAAATAAATGTCTTAAAGGTGAAGCAAAAGAAGCCCTGCATCATCTAGCAAATCCCACATTGTTGGAAGAAGTGGTTGCAAAATTGCCAATGACTAAACGCATTCAGTGGGCTAGATGTGCCGCATCAATTATGACGTATCTAACTGTCAAGGCTTTCAATGACTGGTTGTCAGAAATAGCCAGATAAATTAGCTTGGTTCAAGATAATGCTTCTGAAGAATCAAAACGTCGCCCGGTGCTGCATGCAAATACCAACAAGCAGTTCGAAAATGTCAAATGCAACATATGTGAGAACGCACAAGATTGTCGATTGTCATCGCAATACCGATGCCACAGTGCCAAACAGGTGGATCATAGTTAAACGCCATCAATTATGCTTCAGTTGCCTGACTACTGGATATTCAACAATGCAATGTCATTGGATGTCAACGAATGCATCACAAATTGCTGGATGATGACTCACGCATGAACAACACATCTGTGGAACCTTGACAAGCAATTACATCCGATGAAATTTGACCGGTCCTTAGATCTTCGTCTGTTCGTGCTAGAACTAACTATTTACTTTTTCGAGTGTTGCCCGTTACGCTATATGGACACTCGAAAAAGATAGACACATACGCCTTCTTAGACGAAGGTTCTTCTATAACAATGATCAATAAAACATTAATAGAAGAACTTGGATTGGAAGGCCGACAGAAGAAATTAGACGTACAGTGGCTTTGAGGTCGATATGAGTATGAGCCAGCACTTGTCGTGGATTTTAAGATCAGCGGTTTGAAAATAACGAAGCAACATACATTACGAAATGTATTTGGTGTAATAAACTTGGATCTGCCCACGTAAAGCCTGCATATACATGACATAATGCTAATTCTTCAAAATCATTTTCAATGCAGTCATATTATAATGCCACTCCTAAGCTTCTAATCGCATTGGACCATTGTCATTTGGGTCTGCCATCTGAAACTATGTGCTAAAACCAAAAAGGACCATATGCTGCCAATACTGATCGTAAGAAGGGATGATAGGTTAAATGGAGGGGGGAAAGTTGGAGTAGTGTCGGTGAATTTTTGTTTTGAACTTGCCAATATCAAAAATGTCGGGAAAAACGGACGCAGGGAGATTGTTCCACAAACGTGTCGTGCGATTGAAGAACGAATTCTCTCTATAATGCGTGGTTCTGTTGGTTTGATGCCCGAGTAGAACGAGAAAACACATGACCTGGTGGAATCAGGCCATGTATTTCACTCGAACACTTACCGTTGTAATACCTATAAAACAGGCTTACACACCCTACGGTCCTTCGGTGCTCAAAAGAACCAATAGAGGATGAAATATTTTCAGCCCCTATTAAATATATTGCACGTTGTTGGATTCGATCCAGGAACTCCAAAGCAGATTGTGAAGCCCCTGCCCATATGTACGAATTGTATTCCACCTTAGGCCGAATATAGGTGGTGTAGACAGTGCGCAAGTCAGCAGGAGTGAAGTATGTCTAACACCGTTTTAAAAAACCGAGGCGCTTGGCCGCCTCTTTCGACACGTCAAATATGTGATCATTCCAACGGAGATCACATTGAATTGATATGCCCTGAACGTCAAGAGCAGCTGACTTTGCAATATCCACAGCACCCATATTAAGGGGAGGTAGGGTTGAATCCATTCTTTTGTGAGATAACAGACAACATTGGGTCTTGCGTGCATTAAAATCAACTCTATTTGCAAGACACCACTAGGAGATTGTTTTTAGGTAATTATTGAGTGTGTCATTCATAGTGCGTCTTTTACTCTCAATCTCCAAAGAGTTTGGGCGCTTTTTGAACGAGTATGAATGACAAATGTTGCTATCATCTGCAAAGGAATGGATTGGATTCTGGGTCAATGACAGAAGGTCATTGATAAATACCAGAAATAGGGACGGGGATAGGACGGAACACTGCGGAACTCCAGAATTGATGAAATGTTGTTCCGAAAGAACACCATCCATCGCAACTCGTATTGAATGACCCTGGAGAAAACTCGATATCCATCGAGTAAAAGATTCACCGACACCATATGCAATTAGATTTGAAACGAGGTCTTTATGCCACACTCGATCAAAAGCCTTGGAAATAACTCTCAATCTCCAAAGAGTTTGGGCGCTTTTTGAACGAGTATGAATGACAAATGTTGCTATCATCTGCAAAGGAATGGATTGGATTCTGGGTCAATGACAGAAGGTCATTGATAAATACCAGAAATAGGGACGGGGATAGGACGGAACACTGCGGAACTCCAGAATTGATGAAATGTTGTTCCGAAAGAACACCATCCATCGCAACTCGTATTGAATGACCCTGGAGAAAACTCGATATCCATCGAGTAAAAGATTCACCGACACCATATGCAATTAGATTTGAAACGAGGTCTTTATGCCACACTCGATCAAAAGCCTTGGAAATAACAAGAGAAACAGCCTTGCTCTCCCCGAAAAGGTGAACACAATTATTCCACTTTTCGGAGAGGACCGCCATCAAGTCACCTGTGGATCTGGTCCTACAGAAACCGTATTGTCGGTCACTGAGCAATTCGTTGTGCTCAAGATAGTTCACAAAGTAGAAATTAATTACGCTCTCCATTACTTTGGAGAGTGCAGAGCATATTGCAATGGGTCGGTAATTGGCAGGGTTGATAGCCTCGCCCTTTTTCGGGACTGGGTGGACATTGGTAACCTTCCAACAAGATGGAAAAACTCCTGTCGTGTAGGAGATGTTGAAAAGGTTTCGCAACGGACAAGCCAGCGTTGACGCGCACTTCTTCAACACATGAGCAGATATGCCATCTGGCCCAGAGGCTTTGTTAATGTTGAGGTTTGCTAACACCTTTTTAACGCCCGAGTTCGAAAATGTATCTCCGGCATTGCAGAAGAAACAAAATCGACGAAAGGCAGTGGTTGATTACTATCTAGGAGCGTTGAATTATTTGCAAATAATTCTGCCAAGAGATTATTAGCTTTATCAACCGGGTCAGTGAAGGTATGGCCATTCATACTAAGAGTTGGAGTAGACGATGTCGTCTGACCAGAAATTTTTACTACCCCTGTGATGGAGTAGGACCTTTTTGAGCGTATTTTTTTTCGTGAAGAAAATTTTCGCGCGAGATCACGGCATTACAGCGATTCCTAGCCTGTATACGAAGTCTTTCAGTATCAGCATTCCTGTTAGAACGCCAAGTCTGAAAAGCTTCCTCTTTCGACCGGACTGCAATCCTGCAAGTCTCATTAAACCAAGAGTGGTCCTTAGGTTTAATGCTAATTTTTTTAGAAGGTATGAAGGACCGCATACCTAATAAAATAATATTTTGTACCATTAAAGCCGCAGCATTTATGTCTCTGCGGCTCTAGCACTTTTGGGCTTTGCCCGCCGACGCGTGGAATATACGTCGGCTTCTTCACCATTTGAGTGAGTTGGTTGCACTCGGCAAAAAGCTCAACATAAAAACCCTCCTGTATTGGAAGACCCGAGTGGCTCAACCAAGTGGCGTTGTGCACATTAAAATCGCCGGCAACAACAATTTCACTGCCTGGAAATTGCTCCAATATATTTGAGATCGAATCAGATAAGGCATCCAGCGTATAACAGGTGGAAACCCTATCTAGATTCGGACTCCTATAAAGAAAGCACAAGTGCATGATGTGTGTTTGGATTTTGAATTTAACCCAAATTGTATTAAATTCGCTATCGGACACACTATGTTGTTGCTGCAGTTGATACGCAACGTCACTCCGAATTAAAAGAGCAAGGCCCCTATGGGCAGAGAATAATGGCAATAGGTGATAACCAGATATATGAAAATCCAGAAATTTTCACTTTAACCGCGCGGCGACCACTGTTCTCACCAGCTGCGTATGCCAAATTAATACATTCTCCTTGGCTCACGGCTGGACAACTCACTGCTGCTACACCGAGGAGGTTCAAAATACCGTCATAACACTGGACGATGCTAACGCGGAAAAGTCACTCGCCCCCGAAGCTCCTAAAAAATGCAGCGAGGAACTGGAGATATATGGTACGGGCGCCAAGACTTCGGTGCAGCAACGCAATTTTATGTACGTGGGCGAGCGCGTAGAAATGGAAGAAGGCGGAGTGACGCTCCACCCGCCGTCAGAAAAACTGTCTCAGCTTGAACTGGAAATTGTAACTTCCAGCGGACACGGCTCGCTCTGCGAGTTCGCCAACACTACTTGCACGCAGATCATCACCCGCTTTGAACTGATGGGTTGCCTGGACGTCGGGACAGTCTACGACAATATGGCAAATAATCGCTTCACACTTCAAGTGACATCACGCAATGTGCACCTGCTGCAGAATGCGCCCATCGATGTAGGGGCGCCGGTGATTGAGGTCTCGCTTGATCCCCATGTTTGCCCCCGCCAGCTCAGTGGGCAAGTAATGACGATCATCAGTAGCTAGGCACTGGTGCCGCTGGCAGCTTTTATTCCGGCGGTCTTGGCGGCTATATGAAGGCTGAACCTTGCATGAAAATCGAGGACGGCGACGCTGGTAAAGCTTTCAAGGTAAACAGTCTGACAAAGCCGGCAAAGCAGTCGCACTACAAGATTGGTGACTGGTGGGAGCGTCTTTTGCCGCAGACTAAACCCAGCAAGTGGCTGCTGATAACACGCTAAAACGGCACATTAGAAATCTACTCGATGCCGGATCTCAAGCTCATGTACCTTATCAATGGCATCGGCAACGCAGGAACCGTGCTGAGTGACGCTATTGTGTTTGTGTCGGTGTCGCAACAACAGCAGCAGGAAAACAGTAATGTGGGCATTTTGCGTAAATGCAGGCGGCAGCAGACGAAAGGCGCGCCACCACTGAAGCTCAGCATACTGGCGCTGGGCGGCGCAGCAAATGGACCGCTGCTGCTGCTGCGCAAGCGTCTGAAGCTTCTCATTAACCAGGAGTTCGCTACGCCAATGGCCTTTGGTTAATTTTCGCAAGCTGGACATGGTTAATCTATGCGCACAACAGCCAAAAGATGACGATGAACCGATCGTGTCAGGTTCGTACAGGATAAATACATTTCGCAGCTGCACTTTTTCGGCAACATTTGTAGTCTTGGAGGGCGTCATGGTGTGCGGCGATACGAGCATTGATTTCGAGGAGTGGGAACACGTAACTGCGTTCAAGATAGTCATACTGGCTTGCTAAGCTAGATATTTAAATAGGTGAAAGGTAGATGTTTCACGGAGCAGGAAATGTTATGAATTGTTATTTTATATGTTTTACCTTATTGAATGTTACTTGTTCATTTAAAATGTTTTAATGAAAGTTTCCCAAAATTCTTCCGTAACTGAGATTTCAATTTGAAAATTATAATTTTTTTTTTGAAATCTAAATTACGGAAAGGAGAAACTGTGGTAAGTTCACTTTGTATTATTTTTAGAATGTTTAATGTCAAATTTATTTGTAGTATTAAATTTCACATTATTGTGAATTTTAAAAGCAACGATTAGCAATTTGGAACATAAGTATATAGATACTTTTTATTCATAACATACTTCGTATAGAGCCATCCATTACTTCTGATTGTCGTCCTCAAAAAATAATAGACTATTTCTTCTCGGTCAAAATATCAAAATAAAATTATATCTTTGTTTTATTCACTAACGAGAAGAATGAAATTTTTTTTCCAAAAAATCGCGAGCTTTTTTGGAAATAAAATTTCGGCTGCGGCGCTTCAGTTCTGCATACATTCAAAAAATATCAAAATCAAACTATGTCTTTGTTTTATTTATTAACGAGAAGAATGAAATTTGATTTACAAACCAGTTGGGAAGGTTAGATCACATGGGAAATTTTAAAGTAGGTGCTATTATGATAGTTAGGATTATCAAAATTATAGTCCATTCAAAGTGGTATATAGGTCACCAGGGTATACGAATCCTGAAAATAACTACAAACTTTCAATCGCTGAAGAATGTCCATTCATTTGATACCCATATTTACAAATGGGTAGGTGTACCGAGTTTCGATTTTTTTTTGGGAACCACAAGTCGTTTCGCGGGTAAACATTATTTTTATGTATTTGAGCATGAAGTCAAAATATATTTGACCAAAAAGTTTACCTAAGCACGTATATAGTAAATCGATCTTTAGATGTAAATCTTGTATGTGTTATTTGAATATAAATGGTCAGATCACAGGTCAAAATGAACCGATCTTTTTTTCGCACATACATCGTAGGTATATAAGTAATCTAAATTATGAGTTTCATTCATCTAACTCTTCAATTTTTTTAAATAGTAGGGTTAGACAGACAGACGGACATCGCTAAATCGACTCAGGAAATCATGCTGATCAAGAATATATATACATTTCCATACCGGAGATGCTTCCTTCTTCCTTCAGTGTAGGTTATAAAAATCGCGCGATTTTTTGCAAATAAAATTTCGACTGCGGACATTCAGTTTCGCATAAGTTAAAAACATAACAAATTAAATTTATATCTTTGTTTTATTCATAAGAGAAGTACGAAATTTTATTTACAAAAAAATCACGCGATTTTTGGAAACAAAATTTGGTCTGCGGCGCAGTTTCACATAAATTAGAAAAATATCAAAATAAAATGATATATTTATTTGACAACATTTTATTTACAAAAAATGTTAGTTTTAAATTTACAAAAAAAAAACAAATTTAACAAAATAAATAAATTCGCATTTTAAAAAAAAATCAAAAATAAAATCGGACATAACAGCCAATGTGGGTTATGACGAATTCAAAGTTGGACTTAAACCACAAATTCGAAAATTGAAAAATTGGGGGTTATGTCGAATTAAGGATTTGTCCGGTGGCGGGCTATGTCACGGCATCCTTTTTCTCATATATATTATATAAATATGAATCATTGGTTTAAAATTTCTTGAAATTCTTGCCGGTAGATTAAACGAACTATTGTCTGTTATATGTACAATTCAAATTAAATAAATAATTATACAAACAACAACAATTTTAAATTAAACAAAACAACTCTCTACAATAACAACAACAAATAAACAGAATCGGTTTCGCGCTGCGTGCTGTATGCTGAGTTACTGCATTCGCTGTTGTTTACAATTGCCAACGCAATGGGCTTATCTATGCTCTTTGCTGCAATTGCACTGGTTTGTTGCCGTATTCCCTCCCACCCCCATACTATTCGACGCTACTAGCATACTCAGTTGATAATGCAGTGAGTGCGCGATCTATGCCGTGGTGTAGGAATAACACTCACCACGGCTTGGCTTGCGCTCTCATTTGTTTGTGTCAACTGCGGCGCGCCGGTAGTATGTATGTATGTTTTGAAGTTGCCCAGTAGAAAAAATGTCGCAAAAACTATGCATAGATTTTTGCAAATTCGTGGACTGAGGACGAATTTCTTCTCTGTTTATGCGTATTTGTCCGTTAATTGGCCACAAATAATGGCACTAGGTGAGACCCAGGTTAGTGAGTGTGCAAATCTACTGGATTTTGAAATAACTGGGTATCACTTGCTGCCATTATTTTCTGCCCATTGGTGTCTCGCTCTATTTATTCGGAGTGACGTTGTGTATCAACTGCAACAACAACATAGTGTGTCGGATAGCGAATTTAACTCAATTTGGGTTTAATTCAAAAATCCAAACACACATCATGCAATTGTGCTTTTTATATTACGTACTTACTTTGATAAATGGCCCATACAACCGTAGGTCGGTTTTGGCCGCTGAGATGAAGCCGCACCAGACGGATTTACTTTGCGCGCGCTGACGCCAGTAAGAAATACCAAGCGTTGCCAGGTTGTCCTCAACTTGGTCTTTCCAACGCAAATTTGGACGCCCTCTTCTACGCTGTCCACCTTAGAGTTTCGATTCAAGTACCTTCTAGGCTGGAGTGTTTTCATCCATTCGTTCGACATGACATAGCCAGCGAAGCCGCTGGATCTTGATGCGCTTGACTATGTCAATGTCGTCGAATAACTCATACAGCTCATGGTTCATCCTGATTAGTTTCATTTCCATGAAATATGAATCACATTTAATTAATAATATTCCAAAAGCCACGGAAATACTATTTTTATGTGTTTAACATTCGTATGGTTGGAAAAAAAAGTTCGACAACATAGCTATTCAAATACAAAAAATACAAAATATTTTTAATTATTGAAAATAACTCTAGGATTAACGAATTATTTAAATATTTGGAAGATTCCAATTGAGCTATCCAATAATAAATCAAAGACGGTAGGGTAGGTATTTTAAAACTGTATATTAAAAAAATAATATTCACTACTTAAAAGAAAAAACTTTAAATATGAATAAATTTATTTTTTTAAATTTTTTCATCTTATTTTGATGGAATACAATAAATTATATCCAGGAGTATCCAGGCTATTTTTTATATATGTGGCAGCTACATATGTACTCTCTATAAAACAACAAAAAACCATTAAGACAATGGAGTAAAATTATTATTTTCTTTGTATTTTGTAGAGAGTGTTTTTTCAATTTTAAAACTGGACATGGCTAAAATATCTCAAAGAAAAAAATATAAAATCTATTTTTATATATAATATCAAAAATTGACGTAGAAAATATTACAGAAAAATCATAACATAAATAAAATTTAAATTTTTAAGTTTGTGCGGGAAATTTTATAAAAAAAATGATCAGTATTTGTAAAATGGGGACGTTTTATAAATTATAATGGCAAATGGTTAAATAGCGATGAAGTAAATTAATTGTAACAAAATTTATCCCGCAATCATATATTTAAAATATTACAGAGCCTTTAAAAGTTGATAGGCCCTTAAAAAATATCTGCAATTCTTCATTCAAAGTCTTATAAAAATGTATAGCGTATGTTAATTTACAATACTTCAAACTTTTTCATAATTTTTGAGGACTATACAAAATTTGTATCTTCCGTCCATGTTTTCTTTAAAAATCCTTCAGACGAAGAATCCCACCTAAGGTGTGAATTTCAAATTTGTTTATAATTTTGTTTATTTTTAATATTGATTTAAGAAAAATACGTTCTAATTTGCTTGTCTATAAGAATCGACAAAAGAGAAAAACATGTTTTTGTTATTAATGGAAAATCATTGTTTTGTGTTTTGATTCATTGAACAGTTAGAAAAATTAAATAAAAACTGAAAAAACTAGATAAATAAAAAACTTGATTTTTTAGGGAAAACTTGAAACCTTTTTACCTTCTCAAAAAATTGTAAAAAAAAGGTTTATCTGCCCATCTGGTAACACTGTCTATGATAGACCTCCAGACTTCTATGTTGTGCTCTGTGTTATGCTCGGTGTTGCGCTTTGTCTTCGGAGAGCGAGCGCGGCAGATCACTCATGGCAATACAGTGCTATGTTGCAAGTGGGCAATGTTTGCGGGATGTAACGAAGTTTCTTGGACTGAGGTATACTCGCCGGTTTTGTTTAAGTATTATTATTCAGTTTCTTTATTGTCCTTCAGTGGGTTGAACATCTTATTCGCTATCTATAATACTTATTCGAGCTTAATACTAGTTTGGAGAGTTAATGCCTCCAGCCGCTATAATAAAATACTTATTAAATCTTAAAATAACTTAATACTAGTTTGGCGAGTTAATGCCTCGATCCGCTATTAATACGTTTGGAGAGTTAATGCCTCCAGCCGCTATAATAAAATACTTATTAAATCTTAAAATAACTTAAAACTAGTTTGGCGAGTTAATGCCTCGATCCGCTATTAATACGTTTGGAGAGTTAATGCCTCCAGCCGCTATA
This sequence comes from Dryomyza anilis, assembly GCA_951804985.1. Lineage (NCBI taxonomy): Eukaryota > Metazoa > Arthropoda > Insecta > Diptera > Dryomyzidae > Dryomyza > Dryomyza anilis. Next base: position 54,331,163 of record OX638135.1, read on the forward strand.
ATAAAATACTTATTAAATCCTATAATAACTTAATACTAGTTAATGCCTCGATCCGCTATAACTACAATTGGGGAGTTAGTGCCTCCAACCACTACTTCCTACTATTTGGGGAGTTAATGCCTCCAACCACTACTTCCTACTATTTGGGGAGTTAATGCATCCAACAACTACTTCCTACTATTTGGGGAGTTAATGCCTCCAGCCGCTGTAATAAAATACTTATTAAATCTTAAAGAAACTTAATACTAGTTTTTCGAGTTAATGCCTCGATCCGCTATTAATACGTTTGGAGAGTTAATGCCTCCAGCCGCTATAATAAAATACTTATTAAATCTTAAAATAACTTAATACTAGTTTGGCGAGTTAATGCCTCGATCCGCTATTAATACGTTTGGAGAGTTAATGCCTCCAGCCGCTATAATAAAATACTTATTAAATCTTAAAATAACTTAATACTAGTTTGGCGAGTTAATGCCTCGATCCGCTATTAATACGTTTGGAGAGTTAATGCCTCCAGCCGCTATAATAAAATACTTATTAAATCTTAAAATAACTTAATACTAGTTAATGCCTCGATCCGCTATAACTACAATTGGGGAGTTAATGCCTCCAATCACTACTTCCTACTATTTGGAGAGTTAATGCCTCCAACCACTACTTCCTACTATTTGGGGAGTTAATGCCTCCAACCGCTACTACTACTATTTGGGGAGTTAATGCCTCCAACTGCTACGAGTTTGATGTGTACGAGGTCGTCGCCAGCACCGAACTGCCTGACTGCTGCAATTGTGTCTCTTTTTATACTCTTTTTTGTGTCGATCGCTGTGTGCTTTGTTGTTGCGTAGTCTGTGCAGTTGTTGTTGCTTCATTTGATGCTGTTGCATTACAGCCTATGCTTGCGTATACTTGATGCTTATGCGTAGCGTTGTTGTTGCTGCATTTGTTGTTGTTGCATTACAGCTTATGCTTGCGTATACTTGATGCTTATGCGTAGCGTTGTTGTTGCGCGTATTTAGAATTGTTGTTGTCGTACTTAGTAATAACTGCAATTAATTAAATTATTAATCTAATTAATTCATATAAATAATATGTGGGTACATATTTGGGGTACACAAATTTGTGTCCTCACATCCTCTCCTTACTTCGGTTAAAAAAATTTTTACATACGTGGTTAAATAATAAAATATAATTAAAATGTCTTATTCTCCATTTTGGCGTGGGTGACGTATCAGCACGTGGTGCCAGCGGATATCGTCATGTTGGCTCAACTGATAGTTTTTCTACAGTTTCGGAACACTTCCAGAAATGACATGGTGTTTTGTAAAGTAGTCAAATTTGTATATTAAGATTTGTATACACGCTACGATTTGTAGTACGACGTAGATTTCAATGGTTTATATATTTAACAACGTGTAGACTTCAAACATTTCGATAAAGTTCTCTTCATTTACTATAATTTCATCAAAACTTTCATCGCGACTTCCATTTTTCATTTTTCAATTTTCTTTTTTTTTTCGACTTGTTATTCTATGGAGTAGCATCTGTGTAGTGCGGATCTTTTTTGTTTCGCCATACTCGCGTTCAGACACGTTTCGACCTCTGCTTCCTGTCTTTTGTGATTTCGCCGTACTGTTTATTTCTGTAACGTAATGTTTATTTACGGTATTTTTATCGTGTGAAATTATGTCATTTGTGTATAAATCATCGTGCCGGTGCGTAATATTGCTGCAATGTGCACGTATCTCGGTGTTTATGCGTACGGTATTTTCGCCGTTTTGCTCTAACGTTGTTGATTTTGCGCTGTCAGCTTCTGCGGTGTGAAATAATTTCAGCTCATTAACGTGCGCCGTTTTTACCTTCTTGCTCTTTTAAGCTGCACGATTACCAGTGATACGAAATTTATCACCTGAAATGGCCCATCGTATTTGGTGGCTAGTTTGGCCGCAAAATTGTCAACTGCTTTGGACAAGTTGTGTTGTTTGACTAACACCTGTTGACCGATCTTGGGTGACCAGGGTCGCCGACGCAGGTTATAATGTCTGGCTTGGTCTGTGCTGATCGCTCTATGTTTCGACGTACAATTGTAAATACCTCTCGTAATCGCTCACTTTTTCCATCAGGTGTTTGATGATCATGACCAGTGCCAAACGTGCACTCGTCATATAATGCTTCTGGGAGACGGGGCTCGCGTCCTTGTATCAAATACGCCGGACTGTAGTCCGTGGTTTCAGATACGCTCGTATTTACTGCTAGTGACAGCTCTGGGAGCAGTTCATCCCAGAGTCTTTGATTTTCTCCGGCGAACTGCGCAATCATCGTCTTGACTGTTCTGTTTGCTCTTTCAGTCGGATTTTCTTGCGGAGTGTAAATTGATGGCGCCGTAAATAGATGTTTATGCCCTTATCAGCCAAGAACTTCCGAAACATTCGACTTGTAAATTGGGTCCCGTTGTCGGTAATTAGCACCTTCCGTACTCAAAATCTCGCCAGTATTCTTTCTCTGAAGGCTTTGCAGAGTGTTTCGCTGGTTGCTTTTCGTAACGGTACCATCTCCGTCCACTTTGAAAACTTGTCGAAGATGACCAGCATCATGGTGTTGCCATGTTTTGATTTCGGCAATATTCCAACGAAGTCCGCACATAGCATGGCCCAGGGCTCCTCTGCTATCTTCGTCAACATCTTAACCACCGGTTGTTCTTGGCTTGCTTTATACTTTTGGCACGTCTCGCAACGTCGCACGTATTTACTCACCTGGCGGAACATTCCAGGCCAGTAGTACCTGTTGGCTATGCGTGCGATCATCTTCCTTACCCCCTACGCACTGCGGTCGGTCCGTCGTGATTCTTTCTGAGTACTCTAGCCCTCTGATAACTCGACACAGACAGTTTCCACGGCGCAGTCTTCGTCACTATTCTGTCTTGGTATGTGTCGGTATAGATGACCTTCTTCAAACACATAATCAGCGTATTTTTCTGGATTCGTTTTCACTTCTGCTATGCGCTGTTCTAGCCACTCGCATCTTTTCTCGCATTCATATGTAATTGTGCCAAGAGTTGTCAATGGTTGCCGCGAGAGCGCGTCTGCTACCACATTCAGCTTACCTTTTCGTTCTAACGCCCATCGCGCTATCCGGCCTGATGGACTTTCTATGCTGTTTACCCACTTCAGCGATAGATGAAGATGAAGTTATTACCGTGAATGCGTAGCCCTCCAAATATGCACGCATCTTGCGTATTTCCCAAATAATTGCTTAACACTCTTTTTCTGTGGCGGAGTAATTTAACTCGGCTTTACTAAGACACCTGCTGGCGTAAGCGATCACTAGTTCTGTATTTCCGAATACTTGGGTAAGGACTGCGCCTAGCCCGTAGTCGCTCGCATCTGTCTGCAATGTGAATCGTTGGTTAAAGTCTGGACACGTCAGTATTGGTGCTTCCATCAGTCTCGCCTTAAGCGCTTCGAATGCTGACGTCAAAGGGTGGACGACGTCCGCAAATTCTGGCACGAAGCGTCGGTACCATGACGCAATTCCCCAGCATCGTCGTAGTTCTCGTACATTTGTTGGATGCTGTAGTTCTTTTATTGAACTAATAGTTCTTTAATTCACACTTTTCGGCATTGAATCTCAGCTTTGCCTTCCTGAGTCGTCTGAATACTTCTTTAAGGTTCTCCTGATGCTGCCCTGCCCTGTCACGATAATATCGTCTAAGTAGGCGAATGCGTGCGGTTCCATCTCTGGGCCAATTACTTGGAACGTAGCTGGAGCCGAATGTAGGCCAAATGGCATCACGCGTCACTGAAAAAGACCACGTCCAGATACGGTAAACGCTGTGTACTGTTTGCTGCTCTCCTCCATGGGTGTTTGCCAATCAAGTCTAAACTGCTGATGAATTTTGCGTCGCGCAGACGGTCTAAAATATTTTGTATGCGTGGTAGGGGTAAGCGTCGGGGACTGATCGTGCGTTAAGTTGACGACGCAGAGCCTCAATTGTCCTGTCTTTTTCTTCACCAAAACTATTGGTGCGCTATGAGGACTATGAGACGGTTCTATACATCCTTTATTGATCAATTTGTTTATTTCTTTTTCTATTACCGCCTGCAATGCCTGATTTTTCGGGTAGTACCGCTGCTTAATCGGGCGATCATCATGCATCAGAAGCTTGTGTACCGCTATGTCGGTGACTCTTTTTAATTCGTCAAATGCTTTCAGCTCCTGTTTCAAAAATTCTTTCTATCTTTACTCAGCGTGTTTCCTCCGTATCGCACTATCATCCGAGTGCCTATCTGCGCAGCGCTTTTCTCCCAATGTGACTTCTACTTCCATTTTTTTATTAACATGATGTACTGCTCCGTCCGCCATTTGTACTGTTGTGCGTACCCTACGCGTCCTTGCCATGTCGGTGATTTTCGTAGCGAATCGTTCGTTTACGAAACTTCTCGTTGCGCCTGTGTCTATTATCGCTTCCGTTTCTTCGCCACCCAGGTATACCGTAGCGAAGATGCGACCGTGTTTTACGGCAAAAGGGTTGATTAATTCCGCGCTCTGTTCATTGGTCCGCCCGTAACCTCTTGCCTCTGATGGGTTCCGCGGGTGGTTTCCTGACGGCTACAACAATCAAATGTGTGTACATTGCGCCGACCACACTCAGCAGAACATCACCTGTCGATTTCTACAACCACGTAACATGTGTCCACTTCTACCACATCGATGACACGCCGTCCGCGGATTTATTGGCGCGAATGGATTATCGTTCCTTTGACTATTATGTGCTTCTGATATCGGATCTTCATGAACTTGAAAATTTCGCTCTTTTTGCCTTGGCTGTGGGACGGCTCGGGTGGGCTCCTTTTCGTCGCGAAGTACCTCGTATTCTTTTGCCATCTCGGTTAACTCCTCTAGACATTTAAAATCTTTTCGCCGAATGTATAATCGATAGTTCTGCAGACTGTTGCGATATATTCTGTCTAGCTGCTGCGTAGCGTCGTAATCTGCGTGGCTCATCACGTTTAGCATAGCAACCACATAGTCACTGAACGACACCCTTTGTCGCTGGCGTCGCTGTCGGATCTCGTCTTCTATAACTTCAAAGTAGTCAGTAGGCAGGAAAAATTTAAGTAGATCACTCTTGCAGGTTCTCCATTCAACCCATTGTCGATTGCTTCTGCGAAACCATATCAATACCTTATCGCGTAGTAATTCGGCCATTTAAAGTGGCAGCTTTTCGATACAAACGTTATACATCTGGGCCAGTTCTTCTACGCGTTCGATAAACGCTATCGGATCTCGGCCACTCTCATACTTCACCGACCATCTCCTTACCTTGTCAATAACAGACTGCATGTACATGTCTCGCATGAACGCATCATTTGTGGCAGGCATCATCGCTGGCTGTTGCACCATCGGTGGCTGTTGTATCATCGGTGGATGTTGTACCATCGGTGGCTGATGCATCGTCGTTGGCTGTTGCATCATTGTTGGATGATGCATCGTCGTTGGCTGCTGCCAGTATAATGCAGGTGTACTTTGAGTTGGTTCTGTGGTGAACTGTGGACGCGTCTGTTCTGTTGATCTAACTGTTGACACCAAGAAACGATTATACCAAGTCGATGTCGTTGGGACGTTTAACTGCGCTGCGGCTGATGTTGACGTTGACTCTTCCAAGTGAGCGATAATATCTGGCTTCAGTTCCTCACTTTTCGCAAATATCGAAAAGCGTTTTCGAAGTGCATCGACGGTGCCTGCATCTTCTAATCCGAACTCTTCGGCGTAAGCAATAAGTTCGTCCTTACGAAGGTCCTTAATCCATGATGTCTTTACCATCTTGATATTTTCCTTTATATATTATTTATTGTACTCTGTATTCACTGTTTTCTTTATTAATTCAGTATTTTATATTCTTCACTGTTTTTTTTTTATTATTTTATTTAACTTCACTTTCTTTTGTATTTTCTTTTCTAATTATTTTCTTCTGTACTTTCGCTGAACCAAACAATTCTGTCCTTGTTGCAGATTGAACAAATTTGAGATTCTAGAAAATACTCGTTGAAGCAATCCAGATGAAAATGATGGCTACACAATGTTCCTATGATAAGTTAATTTTCCTTGATTTCATTGTTGCAAATTTTGCAAATCATATTTCGAGGACTCAAAGTGTCCATTTTAATTACAGCTACTTAGTTTTTATTTTCCAAAACTTTTTAAAGTCCCTGCTCGGGCGCCATCTGTAACGAAGTTTCTCCGGCTGAGGTATACTCGCCGATTTTGTTTAAGTATTATTATTCAGTTTCTTTATTGTCCCTTCAGTGGGTTTAATATCGTATTTTCTATTTTATAATACTTATTTGAGCTTAATACTAGTTTGGCGAGTTAATGCCTCGATCCGCTATAACTACAATTGGGGAGTTAATGCCTCCAACCACTACTTCCTACTATTTGGGGAGTTAATGCTTCCAGCCGCTATAATAAAATACTTATTAAATCTTAAAGTAACTTAATACTAGTTTGGTGAGTTAATGCCTCGATCCGCTATAACTACAATTGGGGAGTTAATGCCTCCAACCGCTACTACTACTATTTGGGGAGTTAATGCCTCCAACCACTATAACTAAAATTCGGGAGTTAATGCCTCCAACCGCTACTACTACATTTGAGGATTTAATGCCTCCAACCGCTACTACTACTATGAGTTTGATGTGTACGAGGTCGTCTCCAGCACCGAACTGCCTGACGGCCGCAATTGTGTCTCCTTTTATACTCTTTTTTGTGTCGATCGCTGTGTGCTTTGTTGTTGCGTAGTCTGTTGCTGCTTCATTTGATGTTGTTGCATTACAGCCTATGCTTGCGTATACTTGTTTCTTGTTCCTTGCGAGATTGCTGCATGTGCGTGGAATTGTTCTTGTTTGTGGTATTGTTGCGCGTATGTAGAATTGTTGTTGTCGTACTTAGTAATAACTGAAATTAATTAAATTATTAATCTTATTTAATTCAGATAAAAAATATGTGGGTACAAATTTGGGGTACATATATTTGTGTCCTCACAGGGAGAGCACTATGTTTCGAGAAGGGATATGATGCGGGAACGCAACGTTGAGGGTGGGCGCTATGTTGCAGTGTGCAATTATGTTGCGATTTTTTTCACAGCGTTCTCCAATGTTGCGCGCGATCACAGCTTAATGTGAGAATATCGCTAAGCTGCTTCTGTCGCCAACGAAAAAGTGGAGACTTGGTTCTTACTGTATGGAACAGGGGAAATGATCGCAACTATGTAATCTAGAGCGAATAGGTACACAGTTGCACATAATTATTTTTGTAATATTTTTTTATTCGGTATACTTACTGAAATTTACTGCTTTATTATAAAGGAATGAAATGAATTTCAAATTTTATGACAATATTATTCAACTTTTCGCTTGTATTTATGCGAAATAATTTTTTTTTTATACCCTACACTTATGAGGTACAGGGTATATTAACTTTGTGCATATATTGTAACGCCCCTTAGGAGGCGTGTCCGGTATGGAAAAGTATATATATTCTTGATCAGCATCACTACCCGAGTCCGTTTAGCCATGTCCGTCTGTCTGTCTGTCTGTCTGTCTGTCTGTCTGTCCGTCTTGCTGTCTTGCTGTGTTGCTGTCCGAATACAGAATAACTTGAGAAATACTGATCAGAATGCGATGAAATTTCGACTCAATATATTTTAGCCAAAAGTAGGAATTGAGTTTGAAAATGAGCCAAATCGGTCAACGGACACGCCCACCTCCCATACAAGTCACTTTTATATAACTCTTTCGGAATTAATAACTCGAAAAGTATTCAAGGTATAGTTATAAAATTTAAAAGGTATTGTTATAATTCACCTATAAATATGTGGTCCAAAAATGGGCGTGATCCGCCCACTTTTTTTTCATTATTTCCCGGGTTTTCATAGTGGAAATTTGATCCGTAAATTATTAAAATCAAAATTTTAAATGTAGGCGTGGTCCGCCCAATTATATTTTTCATTTTTTTTTTAGTTGCTTATACTTCTATATAAATTTTTTAATTTATGGGGATATAAGACGTAAATTTCTGATTTATGAATAATATTCTGAGGGTGGGGGGGAGGTTCAGCATAATTAAAAACTTTAAATTTAAGGTATTCAATTAAATATCCCACATTAATATCCCCACCAAAGGTGTAGGGTATTCCATAGTCGGGCCCGACCGACTATAAAAATCCGCCCCATGTGACCGAACTTACCCATGTGACATAACTTTCCCAACTCGTTCGTACAAGTTTATTATACCCTACACCTATGAGGTACAGGGTATATTAACTTTGTGCATATATTGTAACGCCCCTTAGGAGGCGTGTCCGGTATGGAAAAGTATATATATTCTTGATCAGCATCACTACCCGAGTCCGTTTAGCCATGTCCGTCTGTCTGTCCGTCTTGCTGTCTTGCTGTCCGAATACAGAATAACTTGAGAAATACTGATCAGAATGTGATGAAATTTCGTCTCAATATATTTTAGCCAAAAGTAGGAACTGAGTTTGAAAATGAGCCAAATCGTTTAACGGACACGCCCACCTCCCATACAAGTCACTTTTATATAACTATTTCGGAACTAATAACTCGAAAAGTATTCAAGATATAAGTATAAAATTTAAAACGTATTATGAGAATTCACCTAAGAATATGTGGTCCAAAAATGGGCGTGATACGCCCACTTTTTTTTTCATTATTTCCCGGGTTTTCATAGTGGAAATTTGATCCGTAAATTATTAAAATCAAATCTATGAAATATTAGCCTTTCAAAATTTTAAGTTTTTTAGTTTTTTTTATACTTTTATATACATTTTTATACCCTACACCTATGAGGTACAGGGTATATTAACTTTGTGCATATATTGTAACGCCCCTTAGGAGGCGTGTCCGGTATGGAAAAGTATATATATTCTTGATCAGCATCACTACCCGAGTCCGTTTAGCCATGTCCGTCTGTCTGTCTGTCTGTCTGTCTGTCTGTCCGTCTTGCTGTCTTGCTGTCCGAATACAGAATAACTTGAGAAATACTGATCAGAATGCGATGAAATTTCGTCTCAATATATTTTAGCCAAAAGTAGGAATTGAGTTTGAAAATGAGCCAAATCGGTCAACGGACACGCCCACCTCCCATACAATACACTGTTATACAACTTTTTCGGAACTAATAACTCGAAAAGTATTCAAGGTATAGTTATAAAATTTAAAACGTATTATTAGAATTCACCTAAAAATATGTGGTCCAAAATTGGGCTTGATACGCCCACTTTTTTTTTTCATTATTTCCCGGGTTTTCATAGTGGAAATTTGATCCGTAAATTATTAAAATCAAATCTATGAAATATTAGCCTTTCAAAATTTTAAATATAGGCGTGGTCCGCCCAATAATATTTTTCAATTTTTTTTTTTAGTTTTTTTATACTTTTATATACATTTTTTAATTTATGGAAATATAAGACGTAAATTTCTGATATGTGAATAATATTCTGAGGGTGGGGAGGTTCAGCATAATTAAATATCCCACATTAATATCCCCACCAAAGGTGTAGGGTATTCCATAGTCGGGCCCGACCGACTATAAAAATCCGCCCCATGTGACCGAACTTACCCATGTGACCTAACTTTCCCAACTCGTTTAATTTATGGGGATATAAGACGTAAATTTCTGATATATGAATAATATTCTGAGGGTGGGGAGATTCAGCATAATTAAAAACTTTAAAATTAAGGTATGCAATTAAATATCCCACATTAATATCCCCACCAAAGGTGTAGGGTATTCCATAGTCGGGCCCGACCGACTATAAAAATCCGTCCCATGTGACCTAACTTTCCCAACTCGTTTTGAATTGTTTTAAGTAATTTTTGTGAAGACATGTTAGGTAAATTTTAGTAGTTATTTTAGGAAAAATTTGAAATTTAATTTTACTGTAGTTAATTAGATATTTTAAGACAAATCATTAAATGTATTTGTCTCTGTTTTAATTTATTCCTCTAATGCAGAATTAACAACAATTCTTTTTAACTTTGCATGTATTTTAAAACTTAGTATCGTAGCCGCGGTAGCTCAGTGGTTAGTGCGTTGGACTGCGAGCCGAAAGGTCCCCGGTTCAAGCCTGGACTGGGGCTAACAACATCTTTTCATAGAAACATTTTTCTATACCGCGCTACCTCTCGGCAGTAAATGGCAAACCTACGAGAGTAAAACATTGCCTATGAAAAGCTGTCACCCGCCGTTCGGATTCGGCAATAAACTGTAGGTCCCACCAATTTGAGTACAAATATAACACGCACAACTCAAAATGGTGAGAGAGCTCGGCCGAAGTAGCGCCAAACTATTATTATTATTATTTACTTATTAACTATACCAATTATTTATGGTTTTGTACTTAGCACAAATACTTTTAATTTAAATGGCCCTGAGTTAAGTACTATTGGCGCAAGTCTGGGCCAACATTGGGCCGATCGTTTTTTTTCCTACATGTTTGCATTTTCTTTTGTATTAAAATATTCACGACTAAGTGCAAGCGCAACGAAATCGTTCAAGTCAAACGTGTCATGTCAGTGTTTTTATTTAAATACCTGAATTAGTGCATTAAAGTAAAAAAAGACCGCGATTTAAAGTCGTCAAAAAATAGAAAATTCCACATATATAAAGAAAAAAGTTGTTCGAAAAAAGCTAAAACTTAGCAAAATTCCTAAATTCAAAGTGAGTGTCTTTTATGATTATTCAAGATATTTAAAAAAATTGCATAGAAAACTGCGTTTATTAAAAAAAACACTCGAAAAAATCGAATGCTCTGTAATGTTCCTTATATATTATGTTCTAAAATTTGTGATCCACAAACAGGAAAATTAAAAGTAATTGTGAAAATTATAAATAACATGAAAAAATAAAAGTTATGGTTCAAAGTTTAAAAAGCGTGCAAAGTTAAAATCAATTCTTTAAATTCCAATAAACGTATAAAATTAAAAGTATTTGTGCTAAGTTCAAAACCATAAATAATTGGTATAATTAATAAGTAAATATACTAAGTTTTAAATACATGCAAAGTTAAAAAGCATTGTTGTCAATTCTGCATTAGAGGAATAAATTAAAACAGAGACAAATACATTTAATGATTTGTCTTAAAATATCTAATTAACTACAGTAAAATTAAATTTCAAATTTTTCCTAAAATAACTACTAAAATTTACCTAACATGTCTTCACAAAAATTACTTAAAACAATTCAAAAAAAAAAAAAATATTTCGCAAAAATACAAGCGAAAAGTTGAAAAATATTGCCATACAATTTGAAATTCATTTCATTCCTTTATAATAAAGCAGTACATTTCAGTAAGTATACCGAATAAAAAAATATTACAAAAATAATTATGTGCAACTGTGTACCTATTCGCTCTAGATTACATAGTTGCGATCATTTCCCCTGTTCCATACAGTAAGAACCAAGTCTCCACTTTTTCGTTGGCGACAGAAGCAGCTTAGCGATATTCTCACATTAAGCTGTGATCGCGCGCAACATTGGAGAAAGCTGTGAAAAAAATCGCAACATAATTGCACACTGCAACATAGCGCCCACCCTCAACGTTGCGCTCCCGCATCATATCCCTTCTCGAAACATAGTGCTCTCCCTGTGAGGACACAAATATCTGTACCCCAAATTTGTACCCACATATTTTTTATCTGAATTAAATAAGATTAATAATTTAATTAATTTCAGTTATTACTAAGTACGACAACAACAATTCTACATACGCGCAACAATACCACAAACAAGAACAATTCCACGCACATGCAGCAATCTCGCAAGGAACAAGAAACAAGTATACGCAAGCATAGGCTGTAATGCAACAACATCAAATGAAGCAGCAACAGACTACGCAACAACAAAGCACACAGCGATCTACACAAAAAAGAGTATAAAAGGAGACACAATTGCGGCAGTCAGGCAGTTCAGTGCTGGAGACGACCTCGTACACATCAAACTCATAGTAGTAGTAGCGGTTGGAGGCATTAACTCCCCAAATGTAGTAGTAGCGGTTGGAGGCATTAACTCCCGAATTTTAGTTATAGTGGTTGGAGGCATTAACTCCCCAAATAGTAGTAGTAGCGGTTGGAGGCATTATCTCCCCAATTGTAGTTATTGCGGATCGAGGCATTAACTCACCAAACTAGTATTAACTTACTTTTAGATTTAATAAGTATTTTATTATAGCGGCTGGAAGCATTTACTCCCCAAATAGTAGGAAGTAGTGGTTGGAGGCATTAACTCCCCAATTGTAGTTATAGCGGATCGAGGCATTAACTCGCCAAACTAGTATTAAGCTCAAATAAGTATTATAAAATAGAAAATACGATATTAAACCCACTGAAGGGACAATAAAGAAACTGAATAATAATACTTAAACAAAATCGGCGAGTATACCTCATCCGGAGAAACTTCGTTACAGATATATATATATATATATATATATATATATATATATATATATATATATATATTTATATATATATTTAAATCGAAATATAATAAAAATGTTAAATGTTGTAATTTAAATTTGACAGCATTTTTTATTATTATGATTATTTTTCTTATATATACAATAATTTCAAACTTGCGTAGATTAAAAAAGAAAATGTTTTGTGCACGCTATATTTCGTGTGAATAGGTCATTGGAAGGTTGTTACATTTGTTTCATGTAGTAGATATGTTGCAACCAATTAGGAAAATACGTTACTTTGTGATAGTTTCGTGATATCTCTGTAGATGATGCAGTTTGTTGAGCAAATACAAAATATTTATAAAACTGTAATAAAGAATATTTAAAATTGTATAAAATTTATTAATCTTAAAATTTATTATTCTTTTTATAGTTTTTAAAAATTAAATGAATGATAAATTTTAAGATGTAAACAAGTATGGTAAGTGTTATAATATATTTTATATCGTCGTTGTATTAATTTAATCATAAAAGTTTTTTCCAAAAGCAATGTTTCTAAGCGCTTCTTTCGATAATTTTGGTCAATTGCAAAACGGGGGGAAAATTACGTCAAGTCAACTCCAATTCGAAAGTGGCAGCACGACATTGAGACCGTGTACATGTCGTTAATTTAAAATATTTTCTCATATAAATGATATATATGATCATAATATGATTGTTAAGGTTTTGGTATGTAGACCAATAGTTTCTATATCTGATTTTAAAATTAATTATCGAGTAGCAAAAAGAAATAATATTCTCATAAATTTTAATGAATATAAGGCTGTTCATGTTAATAATGCTATTACTTTAGATAAATGGTTGGATGATTCTATAATAAATTATTTTAGCCACATATTTCTTTTTGGGCAACAAAATTTTACTTCTTTTAATGCAGATTTTTCTTATTTAGCAATAACAAAAAATTAAGATATAAATATATCCCAAAAACTTCAGAGTATATCTGTAATGCCTGTAAATGTAAATGCATGTCATTGCTGTTTGGAAATTATAGATATACAAACATCAACCTTAAGTTTTAACGATGTGGCAAATGAATGAGGGAATAAACTTCCTTAAAAATAATGTTATACCCAAATATAATACTTTTGCTTCAATTCATAATTACGATAATATTGAAAGCGAGGAATGTTGGAATTTGGAACCTGTTAATTTTTTATATTCTACATTACATTGAAAACAAATTTTATTTTAAAAAAATAACAACTTTTAATACTGATTCTTATAGAACATATTTAACTAACTTATGTTTAGAGAAATCAGAATGTTTAAATTCAAGTTCAATCATACATTAAAGTTGTGTAAAATTGTACCATAACAAATTAAAAAAATATTAAGAAGCCCCAAATTATATATGCTTAGTATGTTCGTCATAAATATATCATTTTATTGTCATTTAATTTTTATATTTTAAACTAGGGATCTATGATTCACTGCGGACGTTTTTATATTGGTGTTTTATATTGGTGTTATATTGGAAAAAAGCCAACAATAATTATCCGCCAAAACAACTTTTTTCAAAGACAATTCTTCCCCGGACAGTTTACCCCGCAAACTCTACATAATGTGGCAAAATTTTGTTCGATTCGGTTCTGCGTTTTGACGTCTATTCGGAACATACATAGATGCATACTTCCATACATACATACATACATACATACATACATACATACATACATACATACATCAATACATACATATATAGGGGAGACCGGTGCTAAGTCGACACTTTTTTTTTTTAAATGCTAATTTAGGACAGAAATAATAATACAGTTGGAGAGATTGATTCATTAGCTAAAAATGTTCAATAACCTGTAAAGATCTACACAACCTCAAACCTGCTTCTAAAAATAGGCTGGGGTAAAAAGTCAACACTACCCACTTTTCCCGCGAATGCACATTTTTGCTAATATCATTCAATTTGATTGAATTATATATTCGAAGATAAAACTATGCGTGCTGCTTTATTCCAGTCCCGCGAAATTGTTTGATCATTACTCATATTATTCACATTTTAGATATTTTTTGCAAAAACTTCTTAAATCATGGACAAATGATTGACATGTCTCCTTATTGTATTTTCGCGGAATCTACTTTGACCAAATGCTTATGTGTCGACTTTACCACACGAGATTTACAGCCTGATATTGTATATCGATAATAGACGAAAGTAGTCACTCACGTCCGTGTGACCGACTTTTTGTATTTTGTAAAGCGGAAAACAACTGTTACACAGACGCATGTGACAACGTCGCAGGTGGCGTATAGCGAACGGCCTACAGATATGAAGGTTATCTGTGAATACCCAATAAACAGTCCACGACCAAGAGCAGCATGGTACAAGGCGTAATTCAACCTACCCTACTGCAAACATAACCGCTCAAAGTGTACCCCGTGATAATTAGAGGCTCTGGCGTCGGAAACAAGGCGGTATAAGCTTCATCCCGTCCTAGGAAATCTGACGGACACAGTGGGACTTCTTCCCAACGGCTTTCAGGCTAATGCCATAACTGCCCCCGTCCCGTTAAAACCGTGGCAGGCCTTAAAGTACGCTCTTCGTTTGTCGCCGTTTAGTTGGTGGCGTTGTATAAGATGGAACATTCCTGACTTACACCTGATCCGGCTCTGAACTCAGAACCCCATGAAGGCCTGAGTCAACCCTCGCATAGGATCTCACTCCTTGGACAGGTAACCGTGGGATCCTTTGGTGGTTACGCATTCGTACGAAGAGAACGGCTTTAATTGGGGACCAAAACGCCATGAATTCGAATTCAAGCATCGATGAAATGAGTAGGTGAGAATAATGGGATGGAAAATCCGTTTCAGAAGTCATCAAAGCTTCAAAGGTCACCGCAAAATGTGGCGGCGTTTTCGCAACATGTAGATGCGGACATCGCGTCATCTTCATTGACGTCGGCTCCCCCAACCGAGACACATGCATTCATACATCTTTGCCCCCAAGCAATGACACAAGCAACACACGTGACCAGCGCCGTCATGGAGAAAGCCTCCGGACACATGCAAATCGTCATTTTGCAGACTTGGCGACCAAATAGCGAATCTGGTAGAGATGCTCGAAGAAGGCAAAAAGCGATATATAAACCTAAAGATGACAGACGAAATACAGAGTATCAGGGCTCTAATTGAACTGACGGCAATTGAAACATATGACGATGTAGCCAAAGAAGTGATTAGGCGAAATCAGTCGTCACAAACTTCGCCTTGCTTGAAACCAATCGCAGAGCAGAAAAGAAGACAGGAGCCGAACCTGAAAACGCAACCTACGAAGCTAACAAGTGCGCCAGCTCAGAAGATAAGTGGAAGGCCGGGCATACCAACCTAGGAGCAACCCATTCCGGATGTCGCAAACACCAAGAAGGTGCGAAAGCAGAAACAGAAGGGGACAAAAGTACTGCCAAAGAATAAGAAGTAGCCCAGAGGCACCAGGTCCAGGCCCGACGCTCTAATCATATCGGCTACCGCTAACAGTTGTATGCGGATATTTTGCGTGCTATCAAAAGCGATGACGCGTTGAAGTCAATAGGCGATAATGGCTGCGCGACGAACCGCAAAAAACGAGCTGTGGCTGCAATTGAAACGTTCACCCGAGGGCAACAGCGGAGAGTACCAGCTAGCGGTTGAGAAAATCTTGGTCTATTCAGCCAAAGTGTCAGCTAAAACCGTTACAATACAGCTGAAGGACATGGATGAAATAAGAACGGAATCGGAGATTTAGGACGCACTGCACACACAGTGTGCCCCGAAGAGGCATCAGTTCATAGCATGCGGAAAGGGCATCAAGGCACGTAAACGGCCTACGTTAGTAGGCTTGACGCTTTTAAAGACCTAAAAGTGCAACGAATACGTATTGGCTGGGTACCCAGTAGAGTACGTAAGAGCGTATCGCAGATTCGATGTTTAAAGTGCTGGGGATATAACCATCTAGCGAGAAACTGCAATGAAACAGTAGGCCGCAGTAAATTCGGCAGAAAGTGCGGTGAGAAAGGACGCCGCTGCCAAGCGTGTCTAAATAAATCAAAATGTGCACAATTCGGAGGAGATCATGCGGCAGATCATGCCCTGCACATAAAACAGCAGTAGCAAAAGGGGGACGATGAAAATCGTCCAACTTAATCTGAACCACTGAATTGCAGCACGGGATCTTCAGCAGCAAACTATCGTTGAGTAACAATTCAACGTCGCTCTCCTGTTCGAGCAGCATCATAACGTGTACAGATGCGACAACGTGTGAGATCACAAATCAAAGAGGAAGACTTCTTATGGAATATCTTGCGACACTGATCGATAGCCAGCATACGTTTGAGGCTGGGAAAAAGCGGTCAGCGGTGGATCTTACCATTGCTCACAGCTCGATCGTGTGGAACGCCATATGGGGCATTGGCAATTTCCATTCCCAGAGCGACCACCGCGCCATCATAATAGATATTGAGCTGCAGCAAACCGTTCGGAGGACAACTAGAACGCAGAACAAAGGTTGGAAACAGCACTCATTCGACACCGAAGTCTTCCAGTTAGTGTGAAATGAGGGAAAAATAGCTGAAAAATAGCCAAATATGACACCAGTATATTGGTGGAACGAGGAAGTTGCCGAATGCAGAAAACGCTGCAACCAGACGCGCAGGAAAGCTCAACGAAACCTCTCGGCATGGATTTCGCTGCATGCTGACTTCAAAGTCTTTCGGCAACAACATAAAAAGCAATACGGGCAAGTAAGAACTCCTGATTTAAGGCTCTACGCGATAGTGCGCATATCGATCCATGGGGTAAGGCGTACAAGGTGATGATGAGCAGAGTGAGGAGCCCCAAATCACTACAGCAATCTAACCCTGAGCTCATTAACAGCGTTGTAGCAGCACTATTCCCTACACAGATGGCCAAATACTACCAGCCAACGAATGCGGGCTACATCTCGGAGGAGATTGCCGCAGAGATGCTATAGATTCTGCGAAAAGTAACTGTCAAAAAAGCGACTGGGTTGGACGACCCCGATTCGTTCGCTAGTTTATATTCCTGCGTGTCTCAGGGAAGGCGTGTTTCCAGCCGCTTGGAGCACCAACGATTGGTGTTCCTTCTTAAGCCGAGAAAGCAGTGAATTATTCTTAATTATCTCAGTGGTAGGGTGCTACTGTATTACACTGACGACGGTGTAAAACGATAAGAGGTCACACGAGGTGTACCGCAAGGATCAGTACTCGGACCCATTTTGTGAACCACTATTTACAATGGCGTATTTACAGTAGATTTAACCACGGATACCACTCTGGTCGGTTATGCGGATGACATCGCGTTGGTGGTGGTAACGAAACATATACACACGTTTGAGATGACGTGCAGCGATACGATATCTAGGTTAACGAGGTGGTTACAAAGCGCAGATCAGGAACTGGCAGCGCATAAAACAGAAGCGGTCCTCTTGAGAAATAGGCAAAAACGTGAGGTCTTCACAGTCAGATCGGGCAGCCACGAGATCGTCTCACAACCCCACTTTAAGGTTCATCTTCTGAGAAAAAGAGAAAGCCTCAAGAGTCAACGGCGCGCTATCTCGCATAATGGCGAACGTTGGTGGGCCACGCTCGACTAGACGTAAGCTTCTTGAAAAAGTAACAAGCTCTATCATGGTGTACACGGCACCGGTATGAGCAGGCGCTACTAAGAAGCAAAAATACACTGCAGGAATTCGGGCGACCTATCGCTTGACTGGCACGCGAACTGCAACGTATATACCAGAGTTCGGGAATCCTCACTCAAACTCATGTGTTTTGCAAAATATTTTTTTCTCGTTGCTACTCACCTCATGAGTGAGTAGCCAGAAAATATACGGCAAACTCACAACTCATAAGAGAGTCGCGTTTTGTGAGTAGAGATTTTGCTACTCACAAGAGAGTTTTGCGTTTCACCTCTCCATCCGCATTACACATGAGAGAGTGCAACAAGCAAAATCTCACTTTTCGTCAACTCATATTTGTTCAAGGACAAAGAGAATGCGTTGATCTACTCACTGTACAGGCTTGCAAAGTGTAACATCATTGTTGCCATTTCCGTTGGAATCTTCCCATCTTTGGTATTTTTGAAATGTTGTGTAAAACTATATAATTGATATTGTTTTTTTTCTATAACTTTTTATATGTACAAGAAAAAAATATTTATGTGAAGGCATTAAATATTTGTTTTTAAAGTGTCTATCGATTGACATAAACCTTAAATAAACAACATATGTTCAAGCATATTATGGGAAATGACCTGCAATATTCTAAAATGCGGGTTATAAAATTTTCTATGCATCAATTTATGAGATACAAACCAATAACATGTTTACCGAGCTTTCAATAAGATGGTCAAAAAGTGTGGGAAAAAATGGTTTGCAAATATCTCGCATTTTAAATTACTAAGTATTATATCAAATAATAGCGAATTAAAAATCTAAACATTTTTTCCCTGCTATAATCATATATAACAAATACCAAATTATTTGTATACCCTACACTAAGAGTGAAAGGGTATATTCAGTTTGGTACGCCGTTTGTAACACCCAGAAGGAAGCATCTCCGGTATGGAAAAGTATATATATATAAAAGTATTCTTGATCAGCATGACCTCTTGAGTCGATTTAGCGATGTCCGTATGTCTGTCAGTTGAAATCCCTACTACTTTTAAAATTGAAGAGCTAGATAAATGAAACTTATAACTTAGATTACTAATATACCTACGCTGTATGTGGCGAGATCGGTCCATTGTAACCTACGCTGTATGTGGCGAGATCGGTCCATTGTGACCTATGATCCGACCACTTATGTTCAAATACCTCATATAAAATGTACATATAAAGATCAATTTTTATGTATACGTGCTTAGGTAAACTTTTTTGGTCAAATATATATTGATATCATGCTCAAATACATGATAATAATGTTTTCCGGCGAAAAGACTTGTGGTTCACAAAAAAAAATCGAAATTCGGTACAACTACCCATTTGTAAATATGGGTATCAAATGAATGGAAATTCTTCAGCGATTGAATGTTTGTTGTTATTTTCAGGATTCGTATACCCTGGTGACCTATATATCACTTTGAATGGTAACCACACATATGTGTAGGTTATTTATAGTCGGTTTAGACCGACTATAATTTTGATAATCCTAACATTCATAATTACACCTACTTTAAAATTTCCCATGTGATCTAACCTTCCCAACTGGTTATTTTTCTTTGCTGGATATCATGATTAATTTTTGCTAAATTTATACGTATATTACATGATTTTTAAAACAGCGACGTCATTATGTATTTATAATATACATAAACGTATACATAATCTACAATAAAGGTACATTGAAGTTTTCGTGGCACCATGTATATATCGCATGACAACAGCTAGTTAGAATAAGCACAGCAGCAAAACACTGCTAGCAACACAGTACAGCTTGCACAAAAAAAGGTGCTCGAATAAAAAGATCACAAGCTTGGATGCTGTCTTGTTATATTCGCATATGTTTGTTCTTTGTATATGCAGCGATCAGTGTTGACAATCTATATTGATACATTTCTAAAAAAAGGCTAAAAAATTGCAAATATAAATATTATTTTCTATTTTAACAGTTATATTAAATCTTCTTCTTTTTTTTATTCATTATTTGGAATGATTATAAAGTTATTGAAATACATTTAAAAAATATGAAAAAAAAAAAATCGAGTATTGAGATTGCACAATGCAACATTTATATTTTGATATCGCGATAATTGGAAAAACGTTGCGAATTTGTTTAATGTTTGTTGGCTGAGCTGTGCGTATGTTTGTTAAAACAGAGTTTATAAATTAATAAAAAGATGGGGAAAAAAATAAATATTCTTAAATATTGACAGTTTAAAAATTACGTTTTGAAGTTTAAAACTAATTTTAAACATATTTAAATACAAAATATTTTTCCGAACGCACACGTGATAATGGTGCACATAAATGCTGGACTTCACAAGTCAAGTCATTATGATGTTTGCGTTAAATAAAAAAAAAGTATTTTTTTTTTTGTGACTGTTAATTCATAGACGGATAATTTGGTATTGATTTTAAATAACTTCTTCCATTGTGCTATTTCATTCATAAAATCAGACCTGTCCATGTTTTGTTATCGATAACATTCGATGACATTCAATAACATGATAACTCAAATAATGATAAACGACAATTTCGAAACTGTTGAGATCGCTGAATGCAGCCAATGTAAATCTGGCATTATTTATAAAATAAAACATTTTAAGTTTCAACCCAACTCGTCTGGCAACACCGCTTACTCGTTGCATACATACAAAAAATGAGCATCATGTTTATACAATTCGGCCTTGTACTTTTATGAGTATGAGAAAAAGATAAAATGCGTATGCTACTCCCTCGTAAGGAGAAAAATAAAAGAGTTGAAGACAGCACTCATGAGGTGTAAAGTTTTTACTCTCCGATGATTATCCATTTATGAGTAGAGAGTAAGTCGGATTTTTTTTCTCTTACTCACTCATGTCGTGTGTTGTAAAATTAAATGTGTGCTTTCTCACTTATGCGGATTATGCATGAGTGAGTCATTATGTGTATTCATTAATGTGACTTTCCGAACTCTGGTATATACGAAGCAGGAGAAAACTCATCTAAAGATGAAGATCGAAGGCGTAGCATCGACGACGCTGGGTAGCGACGTCTAAAGGCAGGTGGATATTTGCCTTAATCCCTGACATAAATAGCTGAATAAGTCACAAGCATGCAGAGCTTGACTTCCACTTGACGCAGATGCTCAGCGGACATGGCTGATTTAAGCAGTACCTACATCGCTTAAAGTATGAGGACGACCCGTCCCGTCCCTGCTGCCCTGGCAAGATAGAAGATGCCCGGTATATCCTACTATATTGCTCACGCTTTGACGCTGAACGAGCCAACATATGCAAGGCTTTCGCAGAGTCACTTTGTCTGGTAAACCCCGTAAGCCACAAGTGTGACACAATACACAAGTGATAAGCAACGATCATGACAACACTTCGCCGACACGAGCGTACACGATCCATGGAGTGTGCGCTCCATGAATCGTGTACGCTCGTGTCGGAAAAATCAGGTGCAGTTAATAGCGTACTCGTTGCAACAAGGACATAGGGATAACTTGCACCTAACTGACGTTTGAGCGATAATGCTCTGACGGCCTTTCCGACGTATTACGTGATGGTGGTTCCGGGAGGTTCAGCGTGGACGAGATGAGAGTTTTAGCGTATTGCACTAACATATAGGATTCTGATGCTTCAACTCCTCGTTAAAAAAAACATACAAACATACAAACATACATACATACATACATACATACATACATACATACATACAGCAGAATGGGGCAGTGTACGAACCAACCGGAGAGGAACAATCCTCCTGGAAGCCTTCGCATCACTGGACCTAGTACTGCTGAACCATGGCAACACCCTTACCTTCTGCAACGGGAGAGGTGGATCGATTGTTGACCTAACATTCGCCAGCAGGACTCTCTAGAAACGCATACAATGGAAGGTCATGGATGCGTATACAAACAGCGACCAAGCGATTGCTATCCTGCCAAAACACCCCGACGGCCCAAATCGGCGCAACCCTAAAAGGAAAGTGCAGCAGAATGGCTGGAACATCAAGAAGCTAGACGCCGACGTGCTAGAATACATGATTGAACACATGACAGGAACGGAAGGAAACGCCGAACTGCAAACGGAACACACTATGCGATACCTTGCAAATGCCTGCGACGCATCCATGTCGCGAAAAACGAAAAAGAATGGTCGGACCCCAAGCTACTGGTGGAACGATGACATTGCCAAAATCCGTGCAGAATGCCACAAGCTACGAAGGAGACAACAACGCTCGAGAGGAAGAGCTGGACATGCACAACTCCAAGCCAACTTCAAGGAGAAGAGGAAACAGCTGCGAAAAGCCATTGCTAAAAGCAAAAGCGACTCCTTCATCTCTCTTAGAGGTGAGGTGCAGAGCAACCCGTGGGGTAGCGCGTACAAAATTGTACTAAAAAAGCTTAACGGGAAAGCAGGGAATGCACCAATGTGCCCGGAAATTATGGGCAAAATTGTGGAAGGCCTCTTCCCGCAACACGAACCCTTCAGCATCCCAATAAGCCTTAGCTGCGAAATTGGAACGATACCTCCAGTGACCACCACTGAGGTGCTAGATGCAGCCAATCGGCTCAAAATCAACAAAACTCCCGGCTTAGATGGTATTCCGAACTGTGTCCTGAAAAGGGCGCTGCAGATGAAACCAGAATTCTTCCGCCGTCTGTATACGACTTGCCTAGAGGAAGGAACCTTCCCACAACGTTGAAAACGCCAGCGGCTGGTCCTCATAGCAAAAGGCGACAAACCTCCAGAGGAACCGTCCTCACACCGACCACTGTGTATGCTCGACACAGCTGGGAAAGTTCTCGAGCGAATAATATGCACCCGCCTCGAATGCCTCACAGAGGGACCGACAGGCCTATTTGAATGGCAGTTCGGCTTCAGAACGAAGCGCAGCACCGTTGATGCTATCGCCAGAGTGTGTGACATCGCCAGCAAAGCCATTGCCGGCGAAACATGGCTGGGGGGCGACAAACAATATTGCGCAGTGGTGACCTTAGACATCAA
Source organism: Dryomyza anilis (assembly GCA_951804985.1). NCBI lineage: Eukaryota > Metazoa > Arthropoda > Insecta > Diptera > Dryomyzidae > Dryomyza > Dryomyza anilis. The sequence goes on from OX638135.1 coordinate 54,354,357, forward strand.
AAACGCGTTCAACTCTGCTAACTGAAGCTACACCCTAATGGCATTAAGCAATATGGGAGCTCCAGATTACTTGCTAAGGATAATATCCCAATATTTCCAGCAAAGGACACTCTCATACGACACAGACGCAGGCCCCAAACAGTACAAGGTAACCGGTGGAGTGCCACAAGGCTCAGTCCTTGGCCCGGTCCTGTGGAACACCATGTACGATGGAGTCTTCAAAATCAAGAAGCCAGCAGGGGTACACATCGTCGGATACGCGGATGATGTTGCGATAGTTGTAGTCGCCAAAATGCTCAGCGATGTAGCCCAAAACTGCAATGCTACGATCGGAAGCATCAAGTCTTGGCTACGAACCGCAGGCCTACAACTGGCAGAACACAAGACCGAAGCCGTACTCATCAGCAGTCGCAAAAAGGTGGAACGCTTCGAAATACGGGTCGGAGGACACACTATCCAATCCTCGCCGCAACTGAAGTACCTGGGAGCCCAGCTCGATCACAGGCTGAACTTCAGAGAACATCTGGCACAGAGTGGAAGCAAGGCCTCCCGAGTTGGAGCCGCCCTAGCAAGGTTGATGCCCAACATCGGAGGGCATCTTTAGGATTCTGTGATATCTTTAGGATTCTGGCGAGGCTGAACCGCGGGCTGAGAGTGTAATTTTGGGAGGGCATTGGCCAAGGGAATGAGATGACCGATGGAAACCTAATCGTTGTGGGCATTGACCAGAACTCCACCACGACACTGGAGAATTCTGTGGGTCGTGCCTTGTTTCTTACGTCATCTGTGACCATTAAGCTGGGCGGAAAACCTGTCAGAGCTGGGGCCCAATCCGGGAAACAGCAATCCAAGGACAATCTTCACAGCCCGGTCGAGGAGTATGGTAAGGAGAAGGTCGAGGCCGCGGACAGTAGGGATGTTCAGGTCAACCCGACCAAAGAAAAAGGGACGAGTGGAGGAGAGGATGAGGGCCTATATAAATTTTCTGATGACACCCTTACGCCCTCTCAGGAGGATGAGCTCCAAATATTGTATACAATATTGTATACACTCAATGCAGGCCGCCCTAGGACCTGCATTATCTGTAAAAAGGATTTTAACTTTTCTTTCTCCACTGAACTGTCTTCCGCAGAAGCCACCACAATCTTTGACGGGAGCGGTGGCCTCATGCTGGCTTCAGTATATCTCCCTCATGACTCCCAGGAACCTCCACCATCCGAGGAACTGCTGAGGATTACAAGGTTTGCTGCCGAAAAAGGTTAGAAATTAATAATTTGTTCAGATGCCAATTCTCACCATACAACATGGGGAAGCTCGGACGGTAATGTCCCCGATGCCCTATTTAATTAATTAATTCGTATGATTTCTTGACCCTAAACGTTGGTTGCTCTGCCACCTTCATCACTAGAGTCAGAAGTGAAGTACTTGATATAACTGTTTTCTCTAAAAACATACTTGACATACCAAGACTGGCATGTCTCTAGCAAAAATTCCTCCTCGGATCATAGATACGTCTGTTTTAAACTATCTATTCTTAACATACCCCCACCTATGTTTCGCAACAAAGCGAAAACTAAGTGGGCTATATTCAGAAGACTTTTAAGAATGCGCTAGACGTATCTCTCGCACCCCTTTTAATTTATACATATAACATTGACGGGGAGGTCAAAACCGTAACAAATAGCCTTATACATGCATTCGAAGAGGCTTGCCCTTTTCGCATCCGAGAGTCCTTCAAGTAAAAATCCTGAATAACAGGGGCTTTGAAAAACCTAATAACGGATACTCGGAGACTTTTTAATAAAGCTAAAAGATTAAATACTACAGAGCATTGGGATCTCTACTACCAAAATCTCAGTGTGTATAAAAAGAATATGCGCTCCGCAAAAAGAGGGTCATGGCGACTCTTCTGTGAACAAGTTGATTGTGTTACAAAAACCGCAAGAATTAAGAAATTCCTTACGAAATCTCACTCCAAACCGGAACTCCTGATAGACATGCAGGGGGTTAGGGCAGGTAACTCTGAGGACTCTTTAAAGATTCTAATGGAGGAGCACTTCCCAAACTGTTTCGTTAACTCAGATGACACGAGGCAATGGGAAACTTCTCAACACTCCTACAACTTAGCCATCACCACCGATATGGTGGGGAAGGCAATTCAAAGCTTCCAGCCATATAAAGCCCCAGGAAAAGATGGAGTTTTCCCAGCCCTACTACAACGGGCAGTAGATATCCTTGACGTTCGACGATCCAGGCTTTATGAGGCATGCCTTAATCAGAGCTATACCCCCATCACATGGCAAGAATCAAAAGTAGTTTTCATACCAAAGGCGAGTAAAGAAACCTGCTTAACCCCCAAAGGTATACAGACCAATAAATCGAATGTCCTTCTTACTGAAAACAATGGAACGTATATGCGACACCATGATTAAGGAAAAATTCCCTTATGAGCAGCCTTAATTTAAGCAACATGCATACATAATGGGACGATCCGTTAAAACCGCCTTACATGAGGTGTTTAACCAAATTGAAAGGTCTATAGAATTAAAAGGACTCATTCCAGCAGCCTTCATAGATGTTGAGGGTGCTTTTAATAACGTTCACACTGACACACTGATCTCATCCCTTGCCCTTTTGATGTAGGCCCTGCTATTTTACACTGGGTACGTTATTTGTTGTACAACAGATCCATCACTTGTCAGCAGGGCAATATTACCGTAAGGGGAAGGGTGTTTCGCGGAACCCACAGGGTGGCATTCTCTCACCGCTACTCTGGGCGGTCACCAAAAACAGTCTCCTAAGAAGACTAACCGATGCTGGTTTACATGCTGGGGACACATCCTCTTTTCCTTCTAGACGAATCCAAGAAGTCCAACATCTAAGCCGAATGGTCATCACCTAGGGGATTAAATATAAACCCTCAAAAAACCGAAATCTGTCTCTTTACAAGGAAAAGGAAGCTACCTAGCTATCCTCCTCCACAGGTAAACGGAGAGATACTGGCACTTACAGGTCAAGTCAAGTACCTTGGAGTTATCCTGGATTCTAAACTTAACTGGAAGGCACAAATATCTTGCAGAGCCACAAAAGCCGTTAGGGTTTGGGGAACCTGTAGAATATGTATAGGTCCTACTTGGGGACTTCGACCAAAGATGACCCACTGGATTTTCACCAGCGTTGTACGACCAATACTCACATATGCGTCACTTGTATGGTGGACAGCTTTGGGACGAAAATGTAACATCAAACCACTCGATAAAGTGCAACGGGCGTTTTGTCTCGGCATCTCAGGTGCGATGTCTACCACTTCGATCAAAGCCTTTGAGACTATTCTAAACATACTTCCAATACAAATTCGAGTTAAATATGGGGCCGCTGTCTCCGCGGCTCGACTTAACATCCTTGGGGATAGCTCAATTCCGAGACATTAACCAATCACCAAACCATAATTAACTCAATTCCTAGTACTGTTTCTTCAGGTAATTGGAACTGCGACCGCATCCCGGAGGAAACCAATCATACCGCCGCAAAGTTCGCGGGAGGAATGGAACAACGGTCAGGTATTGTCTAGCAATCCGGGATCCACCTCTACACTGACGGATCAAAACTAAACGGTCACACCGGAGAAGGCTTTTTCTGTGAAGGCTTTTCTGCAAAAGAAAGCCTTCGTCTGCATGACCACAAAACCGTCTTTCAGTCGGAAGTAGTAGCTATAACAGAAGGGTCTAAATTTATACAAAGCACTCACTGTGTAGACAAGTGTATTAAAATTTTCTCAGACAGCCAAGCTGCCATTAGAGCTTTATCCACGGACAAGGTGAAATCCAGAGTGGTTCTACAATGTAAAGAGGCCCTTGCTGATCTCTTACTTGTTAACACTGTGGATATTATCTGGGTCCCAGGACACTGTAGCATTGAGGGGAACGAAATAGTCGACGAATTGGCGAGAAATGGATCAGAAATGGACACAATCTCAGTCATAACCGGCAGATCTTTCCAATTTCTAAAAAACGAGATTAGCTCATGGGCTTATCGACTTCACAAAACATCATGGGAAGAATCAAGCGTGTGCCAAGCCACTAAATTGCTATGAGGCCCCCCGAACAAATCCAAAACAAACACAATTCTAACACTTAATAAAAAGGAGTCTTTAACATTCTCCCTCTCGTTTTAATCAATCGGGGATTCACTATTCAAATTTAAACCCGCTGGATTCCACATCGGCCTACGAACAATTCCGTTGCTAGTTTTGATGTCAGCAAACCGAATTTGGCCATCTTTTGCAAGAAAAACTTGAATAATTCGTCCTTTCTTCCATTGTCTTCGTGGTTGGCCTAATTCATAAATTATGACAATATTGTCAATTTTTATTGGAATTTGTTTCTGAGTCCATTTTGTTCGATGCATCAATTGAGGTAAATTTTCGATGATCCAACGTATCCAGATTCTATCCTTTAAATTTTGTGCGGTCATCCATTTGTACATCCAATTAAAAAATGGTCGGAGTCAAGGGTTCGCTATCTTCCTATGATATTGGAATTTTTGTGAGTGGCCTTGAATTTATTATATTTTCAGCTTCAATTAGCACACTTCTCAAAGTTTCCACTCTTGGAGATTCTTTCCGTAGCGTCCTTGTAAGTAATCGTTTTATTATTCGTATTAGATGTTCCCAACAATCTCCAGAACTTGGATTAGCGGGACAATTAAACATGTATTCAATATTTCGTGTAGTTGATTCGTTGATCGAAATCCAGTAAACGTTCACATTTCTTTAACTCCTTTTGAGCACCAACAAAGTTTGTCCCATTATCACACCTTATTCTTATTGGCGTCCCACGACGATTCACAAAATTTCGAAGACATATGATGAACGCATCTGTAGACAAATTGTCTGCTAACTCTAAATGCGCTGCTCCTACCGTCAAACAAGTTATAATGACAGCCCATCGTTTTTCTCTGCGACGACCAATGGACACGTTAAATGGGCCAAAAAGATCTATACCCGTATACGTAAATGGGCGAACATAGGGAGTAACGCGATCCATCGGTAACTGATCCATTTACGGTGGTTGTGGTTCCACTTTGTTATTTCTACACACGACGCATTTGCGGGTACCAATTTTTAGATTTGATTTTGGACGTGGAACCCAGAATTTCTGTTGCATTTCGTTGATTGTCAGAGCGCCATTTTGATGATGATTTGTTTTGTGAAAATGGCGCATGATAAGTTCTGAAACAATGTGTTTTTGAGGCAGCAAAATCGGTCGTCTGGTACTTATTGGTAAGTAAATTGCTTCATCAAGGTGTCCTTGAATCCTTAAAAGTACATCTTCATCGAGATGCAGAGCAAGTGAATATAAACTGCTTTTCTTTGACAAAGCTAATGAATTACGCAACTGACGCATTTCATCGACGAAGCATATGTTTTGTACTCCTCTGCATATACGTTTTTTTGGCTTCCATGAGTTCGGCAACAGTTAATGTTTCTGGAAATTGAAATGTAGAAGTCTGTCCATGTAAACGGGCTTGTAATTTGCTTGTGAAGTGCAAAATCCAAGCCATTGTCCTCTTCAGCTTCAAATATGAGGAAAATCTCTCAAACTCCATCAAGTTTTCGTTTGCTTGTGAAGAGATTTAGATGGATCTTTTCAAACATTTTTTTCGGCCAATCACATTGCTTTTTTTTTTAGAAAATCGGGTCCAGTCAGCCAGCAACTATTATGCCGAAACGATGGCGGAAAATTTGTGCGAGTGGCGACATCTGCTTTGTTTTGACATGTTGGTACCCAGCGCCATTGTGGTTGTTGTGAGCTACTTAAAATTTCAGCTATTCAATGAGTCACGAATGACTTGAATTTTCGTTCCGTAGATTGAATCCAACGAAGAACGGTTTGCGAGTCGAACCAATATACAAGTAACGAAATTTGTACTTCATGACCTCGGCGGATAATTTTACCAATACGAGTACCTAGAACCTCTGCTTGAAGCTCCAATCTTGGTATTGACATTAGTTTTAGTGGTGCACAGCGAGTTTTCCCTGATATGCAAAGGCTTCTTGACTGGAGTCCACGAATATATGAAGTTGAATGTCGAATGAAAGGCAGCGTGACAATCTAAAATCTTGTACCTTCTTAAACTCTTTCCATCATGCTGACCATTTTATATGTAGTTGGACTGGTATGGCATCATCCCAAGCTATTTTATAATTCCATGTTTGTTGAACGAGAATTTTGGAATAGAGTAGAAAATCTATTATAAGCCCAAATGGATCATAAACAGCCATGGTAATTCTGAGCAGCTCCCTTTTAGTTGGAACTCGTAAACCCTCCAAAACTTCTTGTGTGACGAAATAAAATTTAGTATGGAATTCAAACATATCGGTGGAAGTATTCCAATACATTCCCAAAATTTACTCTGCTGACGCTTGTTTCTCCATATATACCGTAACACTGCACTCCGTTGACTTTACGTTCATGATTTTTTCGATAGTTGAGCAGTTAGAAACGAAACTGCGTAACTCGAATCCAGCCTCTGCATGGATTTCAACGACTTGACGACAAATGTCGACTGCTTCTTGTTCGTTGTTGAAACTGCACACAAAATCATCCACGCAATGTTTTTCAATGATGGCTGCAGCTGCACGTGGATATTTTATTTTGAGCTCATCAGCATTTCTGTTTTTGAAATACTCCGCACAGCAGGGCGAGCATATAGCACCAAATATCATGGATTCCACCGCGTAATGTTGAATCGGTTGAGTGGTGTCTCCATTTTCCACAGAAGCCTCTGCGCGCCTTGGTCTACAGGTCGTATAACTACTTGCGAAAACATTTCACGTATATCTGCAGCGACTGTTACGGCTCCTTGTTAAACTTGAACAATATATTAAGGAGTGGTTTAGCTTGCTCAGGTCCTTTCACCAATGTTGAATTTAGAGAGGTTCCAAACGAAGTCGCAGCAGCGTCAAATACAAAACGTAACTTTCCTGGCTTATGTGGATTTACAACTCCGAAGTGCGGCAAGTACCAGACTGGATTTGTGGAATTTCGGATCTCTTCATTGGAAAGTTTTCGGTCATATCATTTGTCAAAATATTTAGCCATCCCCATAAGGTATTTTTCAGCAAAGTTAACATCTTGACCTATTTTCCTTTCTATGCCAATCAACCTTTTCTCAACCATCATTTCAAGTTTCTTTTAATCTTTATTTGACAACAAAACTTCAGCTTTCGGGTTTATTCCAAAGTTATCCGTCTCAAAGTATTCGGTTACCAGCTAATTTAGTTCGCTTAATGCAGGATCATCTCTTATATGCAACACCAATGGACTTGACGATGAGTTTTTTCTGTTGGTCCATATGCTACCCAACCGAGTTTAGTCTGGAATGCTAGTGGATACTTGCTTCCTTCTTCTACGATGCTATATGAGATGCCCAAATGAATATTATCCAAACCAAGCAAAATAACAGGCGAAATATTCATATAATCGTCCAAAGGCAAGTGTTTAAAATGTTCGAAGGATTCTTTTCTGAACGATTGCACTGGCAGATTTAGATGTCTTACTGTGCGGACATAATGAAGTCTGTATTTAGTTTTTGGCTCACCCTTGCCTTCTACTTCAAGGCTAATTTTCGAAGACATTTCCGTGACTAGATTTTGCCCATACCATTGTAGCGTTAGTGGCTGTAAATGTCCTTTAAGACCTAATTCACGTGCTACACCTTCTTCCAGAAGAGATATTGCAGAACCTTCATCGAACATCGCAAAAACTTAAAGATTTCCCTTTGGGCCAAAAAGAGTAACAGGCAATAAAGTTGACTTGATTGATTTACAGGTGTTCTGCAGTTTAGTAATGGTGTAGTGTTTGAACTAGAAGGTGCTACATCTTCATGAAGTGCTTTGTTGTGGTAACGACGACTACCATTGGCCCCACATTACTTCTTGGATCGACAATTGGCAGTACTGTGACCCTTTCTAAGACATGCAAAACATAATCTGAGTTCCTTTACTTTTATCCAGCATGCGGATACAGTTAACGTGTCTATAAATGTATTGCAACTGATGATGAAATGGTTCCCTTGGCAGAATAAACATTTGGGGGTTGCCTTGTCGGAACTTTCATCGATTAACATCAACTGACGAGGCAGATGGTGGATATTGTTGCGAGAAGTAGATTAATGTATGTTCGGCATGAGGTTAACAATTTTAGCCAACTCACTTAACCAAACAAATCCGTGATAGTTGGAAGTGGTTTGATTGTGACAGCTGTCTTCGTCCAATCGAATTGTTTTACCAAAGGCAATTTTGAAACTAATTCTTCCAGAAGTGATGTATTATTGAGATGTTGTGCACAATTTGCGGAAGTCAGAAATGCTACCACGTTTCTTACTTTAGTTGAGAATGGAATAATCTGATCCATCTTATGTTGGCTAATTGGTGGAAATTGTAGCACCTTGCTGAACTGGAACCGTACAATTGATCTGGTCTTCCAAATTTGAACTCCAACATCTCCAAAACTTTAGGTACATCATTTGGGTATATAAGCATGGATGCGACTGCTTCTTTGGCAGGACCAGCAAGGCATTTGAGTAAGCGCATGAGGTTCTGTCGATGACTATACTTGAAAACATCCGTACTGTCCTTAAAGTTCACGAAAAACAAAGGTCAATCTTCTGCGTTGCCTGAAAAATTTGGCAAATCATACAACTTTTTAGACCAGCTTTCCGTATGTGATGCATTGCTCTGTAGTGGCGTATCAATGCGGTATGTTATATCATTGCATTGCATGAACGTCTCATTCCTCGTTGCATTTCTTTCGGCATTGGGGCACTGTGGATCCGATGAAATCTGACTATCCATTTGCGTTCGTAAAAGTTCGATGTCTTTGCGACTTTCGGTAACCGTTTTTGTCAGGGCAGTCATCCCAGATAGTAAAGCAGCCAACTGATTTGCAATGGCTGGGTTTCATGCGACGTATGAATAAGGCTGGCTCCTTGACCTAGCATTGCTTTTTAAATTATATTCCTTCGGCATAGTGCACGTCAATTATTTGTGCGTTTAACTAAATGACGATATGTATGTGCGTGTATGCAAACGCTTTTCAAAAGATCACTCACTAAATCCGGGCAGGACTCGTGAAAATGAGCACGGGCAAATGTGAATTAAGTGTAGGCGGCAAAGATTCACAAAAATACACAATCACAATTGCACAGGAATTTGAAAACTTATTAAAAACTTATGTTGCGGAAATAATAATATAATAGTTTGGCGCTACAGTCCTATGTAGAACTTCGGCCGAGCTCTCTCACCATTTTGAGCTGTGCGTGTAATATTTGTACTCAAAGTGGTGGGACCTACAGTTTATTGCCGAATCCGAACGGCGGGTGAGAGCTTATCATAGGCAATGGTTTTACTCTCGTAGGTTTGCCATTTACTGACGAGAGGTAGCGCGGTATAGAAAAATGTTTCTATGAAAAGATGTTGTTAGCCCCAGTCCAGGCTTGAACCGGGGACCTTTCGGCTCGCAGTCCAACGCACTAACCACTGAGCTACCGCGGCTATAAAATAAAATTGCGGAAATAAAATAACTAAATTTCTCCTTTTTGAAAATATAAATGAAAATTATATTTGAATAAAAAGTAAAATTGAAAATTAAAGTAAATGATAAATTGTGTTTTAAATTCGTTTTTTCAGCAAGTGATTGTGCGCAAAGTAGTCTCTAACAAGCTACAACACATTACAGGCGACACATGATCTGAGGGGTCACAACGGGCCTACCTTATGGCCTAGGTGTATTCTGTGCTATGCACAGAGGTGTTTCTCCCCCCACCCTCCTTCAACCAATCAATCAATGCAAAATTTCAAGATGGTAATTTTGATGGCATCATATTTTAAAAAAACAAATTTTCTAAAAAAAAAAAAATTTTCTACAGTAAAAGTTGTAATAATTCCTGAATATATATGTAACTCTGATTTCTAAAATGGCGCCTGTTATATTCAATCTAGTTTTTGAGATATTGATTTTGGGATAAAGTTTTTACAATTTTCGAAAAATGGTATATAAATCAATAACTAGAGACAATTTGATAAAACTGACGCCATTTTTGAAATCAGAGTTACAAATAGTACATTGAAAAATTATTGCAAAGTTTACATTTGAAAAAAATAAAGGTGGGCTGGTTTAGTTTAGCCTATAATCTGCCACATATCCAAACATTTAAAAAAATCTCGAGGTGTTTTTTTTTATTTTTTATTGAGCCTATAATCTGCAACGTATCCAAAAATCTCGAGGTGGTTTTATGTTTTAAGCCTTTTTTTAAGTTTCAAGAAATTCATTTTTCTCATACTGCGACTTAAAAATTACCAAATTTTGACCCTTTTTTCACCATGAAGGAGCCTGATTTATTTTAAATGATATGCAATTTTCGTATTTATAAAAATATCTGACTTTATATCGGTTTGTAGTATATAATTGATTTTAGAACTTATATAACATGGAAATGCAAAAAATCAGAAGATTTTAATATATTATATTAAAAAACAAATTCCCGCGAATTCAAATTGTGTTATAACTCCGCGATGCGCTATCTTCAGTCTATATCCAAATTTTACACAACCATACTATGGTTGTCAGTGACCATAATTTGATTTCAAACAACCATACTATTGTTGCCAGTGACCATGTTAAATAAAACCATAATATTGTACTCAGTGACCGTATTGCGATTTCATTTAACAATAGTATGGTCCTATGTGGCCATTGATCATATTATGATCACATTATTATATTATGACCATTCCCATATTCCTGTAAAAGAGAATGAAAAATAAAATATAAATAAAACACATGGTTACATTTTTATTTTCATTTTCATTATATATTATATATAAATATATCTATATATATATATATATATATATATATATATATATATATATATATATATATATATATATATATATATATATATATATTCCCTGGGATTCCGGACGGAACATACTTACGCTTAAAACTTGTATATCTCGAAGGAAAATTATTGAATTTACTTTTTTTGTGTAAGTAGTATTTAAATAGGACTAAACATCTGCAAAAAATTATAGAATTCTATACGGTAGATATAAAGATATGAATAAAATAATGTGCGTTCCGGACGGGACAAATACGGAAGTAAATACCGAGGTGCATTTGGATATTCCGAAATATTTAAAAAAATAGTTGAAATAACGTGCTTTGTTTGTATATTTAAAGTTTATAGTTCCTAAAGTTTACAGTTTTTTCATAATAAATCACAAAAAAATTCCGGACGGGACAAAAAAACTCCGTATAAAATTTATCAGTAAGATTTTTATTCTAAAAATACTTTTTACATACAATATATTTTTTGTTGAATTATCTCTGAACATAGCTGAGATAATTTACTTTAGTTTTGATTATATACACTATGTTCCTAAAGCTTACAGTTGTTTCATAATAAATCGCAGAATAATTCCGGACGTTCCGTATAGAAATTTTTGCTAAAAATTATTGTGTATATGACAATATCAATAATCATTATTACGAAATGAAAAGTGATGTACTATTTAAATTTCCAGATGTTTTTTTAAGTTTTAATTTTTTTTTTACTTATTTTGAAATTTTTTTTTCTTTTGATTTTGAATAATATTTTGTCTTTAAAGTTAATTAATTGGTAAATATACTTGAAAAATTGTATATTTACATATTTCATATATATATATATATATATATATATATATATATATATATATATATATATATATATATATATATATATATATATATATAGATATATATATATATATATATATATATATATATATATATATATATATATATATATATATATATATATATATATATTCCCTGGGATTCCGGACGGAACATACTTACGCTTAAAACTTGTATATCTCGAAGGAAAATTATTGAATTTACTTTTTTTGTGTAAGTAGTATTTAAATAGGACTAAACATCTGCAAAAAATTATAGAATTCTATACGGTAGATATAAAGATATGAATAAAATAATGTGCGTTCCGGACGGGACAAATACGGAAGCAAATACAGAGGTGCATTTGGATATTCCGAAATATTTAAAAAAATAGTTGAAATAACGTGCTTTGTTTGTATATTTAAAGTTTATAGTTCCTAAAGTTTACAGTTTTTTCATAATAAATCACAAAAAAATTCCGGACGGGACAAAAAAACTCCGTATAAAAATTATCAGTAAGATTTTTATTCTAAAAATACTTTTTACATACAATATATTTATTTTGAATTATCTCTGAACATAGCTGAGATAATTTACTTTAGTTTTGATTATATACACTATGTTCCTAAAGCTTACAGTTGTTTCATAATAAATCGCAGAATAATTCCGGACGTTCCGTATAGAAATTTTTGCTAAAAATTATTGTGTATATGACAATATCAATAATCATTATTACGAAATGAAAAGTGATGTACTATTTAAATTTCCAGATGTTTTTTTAAGTTTTAATTTTTTTTTTACTTATTTTGAAATTTTTTTTTCTTTTGATTTTGAATAATATTTTGTCTTTAAAGTTAATTAATTGGTAAATATACTTGAAAAATTGTATATTTACATATTTCATAGTATCGTAACTTTATGAGTATTTTTTTATACGTTACCGTTAACGGAATAGAAATTTATTTTCCGATATTTAGATTCAGACATTTAAGATTCCAAATCCATCGTTATTTCAAACATTTGAGCATTTTGAATTTTTCGGTCACGTTTTTCGGGAAATGCCCATATTTTAACTTTAAATTGCAACCATTTTTATTAGTGTCAATCAAAGATTTACTTAATAGTCGATGACTATAGCCAACAAACTAAAAACAAACCGTGCACCTAATTAGAAACGAATTAACTTTTTGCATTAAACATATGTTATTTCTGTAAAATCACTAAATATTTGATGACAAATCAATTTTTTCAATGACTAAGTATCATTTGTGTGGTATATTTGTATAATTTATTGCCAACTTATTTTAGAATTGTTCCCTATTGCAAGTTAGCCATTTTGTTAAGATCAGCAAAATATCCTATTTTATTCTGACTAAACTTCATTTTTAAATGCTCCCAACAATATAATATAGAATTAAGGTTCGAACTACATACATGGCAGTCCAATAAGTCAACCATTATGACCTGAAAACACTTTTTAAACCACGTACAGATTGTTTAGAATAGTTATCCTCTTAAAAAAATTATGTTACAGGCATGTTTTTGTCATTCAAAGTTTTATATTACGTCGTTTAGTGTTGTAATATACGAAAAATGGTCCATACTATTGTCAATTTTAATAATGTGTCAAATGCCGGACCACGACTTAGCACCACAAAGTATAATGTTTTCGTCATCATATTACAAGAGTATGGTTTGTATACTGGGGTAAACTCTTTTGGAAAGAGTACTGTTTTTTGATCAAACTACGATAAACAGGTGTCTGCAGATGAAAAATCATATTTTCAACTTTTGAATACAGGTATACCCACTCTTCACTTTAATATAGTGGTGGAACAAATTATGTTTTGGGTGCTATGTCATGATCAAGTACTGAACCCATTCATAAAATTGAAGGTCGCATGGACCGTTTCCTATATATTTCCATATTAAACGATTTAATGTAACCATTCACTGACGAAAACCTGCCTTTTACCTGAATTTTTCAAAAGGATGACGATTTTAAACATATGGGACAAAATGTGGTTTCAGGCCAAAATGGTTGATTTATTGTCAATGTGCCACACAGATGAAACGTAGTCATGTAAAATACCGGTTTTTCATTAAATATTTAGTGATTTCTTAGAAATATATAGGATTGTTTTTAGTTTGTGGGATATAGTCATCGACCATTAAGTAAACTTTTCATTGACACTAATAAAAAAAGGTTGCATTTTAAAGTTAACATGTAGAAGTTAAAATAAATATATAAAATAGTTATTACCTGTGATAATATTGGAGTTATAGCGATGGTTATGTTTGAACTTGATGCATTTTTAATTAGTTGCACGCAACTGTATATATGTATATGTATATGTATATGTATATGTATATGTATATGTATATGTATATGTATATGTATATGTATATGTATATGTATATGTATATGTATATGTATATGTATATGTATATGTATATGTATATGTATATGTATATGTATATGTATATGTATATGTATATGTATATGTATATGTATATGTATATGTATATGTATATGTATATGTATATGTATATGTATATGTATATGTATATGTATATGTATATGTATATGTATATGTATATGTATATGTATATGTATATGTATATGTATATGTATATGTATATGTATATGTATATGTATATGTATATGTATATGTATATGTATATGTATATGTATATGTATATGTATATGTATATGTATATGTATATGTATATGTATATGTATATGTATATGTATATGTATATGTATATGTATATGTATATGTATATGTATATGTATATGTATATGTATATGTATATGTATATGTATATGTATATGTATATGTATATGTATATGTATATGTATATGTATATGTATATGTATATGTATATGTATATGTATATGTATATGTATATGTATATGTATATGTATATGTATATGTATATGTATATGTATATGTATATGTATATGTATATGTATATGTATATGTATATGTATATGTATATGTATATGTATATGTATATGTATATGTATATGTATATGTATATGTATATGTATATGTATATGTATATGTATATGTATATGTATATGTATATGTATATGTATATGTATATGTATATGTATATGTATATGTATATGTATATGTATATGTATATGTATATGTATATGTATATGTATATGTATATGTATATGTATATGTATATGTATATGTATATGTATATGTATATGTATATGTATATGTATATGTATATGTATATGTATATGTATATGTATATGTATATGTATATGTATATGTATATGTATATGTATATGTATATGTATATGTATATGTATATGTATATGTATATGTATATGTATATGTATATGTATATGTATATGTATATGTATATGTATATGTATATGTATATGTATATGTATATGTATATGTATATGTATATGTATATGTATATGTATATGTATATGTATATGTATATGTATATGTATATGTATATGTATATGTATATGTATATGTATATGTATATGTATATGTATATGTATATGTATATGTATATGTATATGTATATGTATATGTATATGTATATGTATATGTATATGTATATGTATATGTATATGTATATGTATATGTATATGTATATGTATATGTATATGTATATGTATATGTATATGTATATGTATATGTATATGTATATGTATATGTATATGTATATGTATATGTATATGTATATGTATATGTATATGTATATGTATATGTATATGTATATGTATATGTATATGTATATGTATATGTATATGTATATGTATATGTATATGTATATGTATATGTATATGTATATGTATATGTATATGTATATGTATATGTATATGTATATGTATATGTATATGTATATGTATATGTATATGTATATGTATATGTATATGTATATGTATATGTATATGTATATGTATATGTATATGTATATGTATATGTATATGTATATGTATATGTATATGTATATGTATATGTATATGTATATGTATATGTATATGTATATGTATATGTATATGTATATGTATATGTATATGTATATGTATATGTATATGTATATGTATATGTATATGTATATGTATATGTATATGTATATGTATATGTATATGTATATGTATATGTATATGTATATGTATATGTATATGTATATGTATATGTATATGTATATGTATATGTATATGTATATGTATATGTATATGTATATGTATATGTATATGTATATGTATATGTATATGTATATGTATATGTATATGTATATGTATATGTATATGTATATGTATATGTATATGTATATGTATATGTATATGTATATGTATATGTATATGTATATGTATATGTATATGTATATGTATATGTATATGTATATGTATATGTATATGTATATGTATATGTATATGTATATGTATATGTATATGTATATGTATATGTATATGTATACGTATGTATATATATTTTTTTTTTCAACGTTGGGAGGTGGAAATCTTCTAAAGATACTGATAAGCTCCTGCTCAACCAGTTATGTCGGATTCACATCGACTAAAACCACCTTATTCATCAACCACGACCCCGCGGTTCTGCGGTAAGGTATTGCTTCGCGGGGCGGGATCAGCTATTGCTGCCTCATAGTGCTTGAATTACCCGATCTTCTTTTCTACTGCGTTTAGCCTGCAGTAGTTGCTCGTGTATTTCTTTTACTGTTCTGTTGACATCGGTCCAGTTATCATCTGACTTCAGCATTTCAGTCACAATGTTTTGTGGCGTCACCCTTGCTTCTAACGTCTGCTCCAGGCGCTCTCTCTGCGATTCGAATCTTGGGCAGTGGAAAAGCACGTGCACTTTCGCTTCTGCTTCATACGTGGGGCAGGTCGGTGATCCGTCCAGGCCAAATTTGTGTAGGTACTTCCTATAACCTCCATGGCCGGTTAGGAATCGCGTCAGGTAGTAGTTTACACCATGTTTTCTTTTCAGCCATTTGTTAATATCTGGAATTAGTTTGTGGGTCCATCGGTCTTTCTGTGATTGATCTCACCTGCTTTGCCATCGCTTTATGGACTCGTTCCTCTCCAATATACATCTTTCTTTGTCTGATCCATTCTCTCTTTTGTACTTTGTCGGCGCACCTCTTCGGAAAGTAGGTCAATTGGGATCATTCCTGCCAACACGCATACTGCTTATACTGACGATAAGAGCTACACACCCTCAATGCTTAGTCGATTTACTGCCGCCATTCTTCTCCATTTGCTTTTGGTTTTGATAACACTGGTGCAGCACACTGGTGCGCACGTTTTCCGCACGTTTTCCGCACGCCCAAACCGCCGCCTTGCCAGTTGAATCTGACACCCATACACTATTTGGCATTTCTCTGTACTGGTCACATACGATAGCAACATCAACACGACTTTGCGACCAGCAACATGGTTTGCAAAAGCAAATCCTGTACAGTGATTTAGGTTAAGCTGAACTCGCCCTATTCATAATGCATTAAAACTTGTTGTATACATTTCGATGGAGTGATTTATTACGCGTCTGCCCCAATATTAAAAATTAAAATCCGAAATGCATTTGAATTTTGAGAGCACTTTAATTAAAATAATTCAGAAAAATAAAATTTTGCTCCACTTGAATAAGGCCAGTTCAACTTAATGATGAAAAGCACAGTAAACCATGCATTTTGAAAGCTTCAGTACAACACATTTAAGAGTGGCTATTTTAAACGTCCATTCTTCAAAATAACTTAAAAGTAGTCCACGATAGCATTTTAGAGAATACCTAAAAAAACATTATTTTATCAAGGATACTCAAATCTTGACAGCAACTATTTCAAAAAATGTAACTATTTATCATGAGCTTCACTTATATTGTAAACTGACCATTAATTATCATTTTTTGTACTGGTTAACACACTCTTTTAAGGATTTGCAATTGTAAAAAAGTTGACTATTTATAACTTAATCCTTGTTTTTCTTATCCCTGATGCACATATCGAATAAATGTTGTAATTTAATTGTAGGGAATTGCAAGGACAATGTTTGATTAGTTTTGATACCAACATTTTACTTTTGTAGACATTTCAACAAGAACCTTTCTAAAATATGAAGAATGAAAAAAGTTCAACAGAAAATTGAGTATTCTTTTGCTTCATTATAGCGCTTTTTAACATTGGTTAAATTTAATCTTCGATCAAAAACATTATTTGGTTTCTTATGCTTTCAAAAAAAAAAGATAACATTAGGTAGATGAACAAAACATCATAATCTCTTGTCGAATTATTAAAGACTTAAAGGTGGCTTTGAGCAAAGTTATAAATACCTAAATCCGTTGAATTTGAATGCAAGCAATGTCATTTCTACAGTTAAAATAAAAATTTTGATCAATTCCAATGATGTCCAACATAAAACAAAAACTTAATGGGCATCGTGGATAACAATAACAGGAATAATAATAATCAGAGCAAGTTTTTTTTGGCTTTTGCCAAAAAAGGCCATTTTTGCCATTTGTTCAATTATTTTTGTAAATTTGCCAATTTTGATATACTTTGTCTAAAAATGCCTTTTTTACACTCTGGCAAACCTTTCTAAATATTATTTTCGATTTTTTGGTTGTATTAAATTTTAATAATATTGATTTTTTCTTTATTTTATTAGTAAAATATATAGGGGAGCTTGGGGTAAGTGGGACAAGTTTTGAAAAGTTCATTTGAATATTTTTTATATTCTTTTAAAGAATCTGTTTAATAGAATACTATTTATAAGTCTTTTAATGAATTTTTGACTGATGTTTCAAAACAGCTCAATTTCGGACATAAACAAAACAATGGTAATGCAAGAAAAAATGTAAAAAAAGTTTCAAATTATTAACATCTCAGTAACTATTTAAGGAAATACGAAAAATGAAATGGAAGTTCGACAAGTTTAAACATTTCAAGTATACGGCAGATATTTGTTTACATTAGTGATGATTAAAAATTTCTTGTTCTTGCATTTTTTTTGAACGAGAACAAGATCGAGATTTTGCAAAAAAAAAAAGAACAAGTGCAAGACTAAGACTGCAAGAAGAGGAAGACTTTTGCGCTTTTTTATGATTTTAATGTATTTATTATGTTTTTAAGGTAATAATAAAAAAAAACTTTTTAAAAAACAAGCTTTTAAAAAAATCTGTACTAAAAAATTAAAAATAAATTTACTAAAAATATTAAATATATTTATAGTAGGTAGATATGTATATTTATAATGAATACATATTAATATATGAAATAAATTGA
This sequence comes from Dryomyza anilis, assembly GCA_951804985.1. Lineage (NCBI taxonomy): Eukaryota > Metazoa > Arthropoda > Insecta > Diptera > Dryomyzidae > Dryomyza > Dryomyza anilis. The sequence goes on from OX638135.1 coordinate 54,373,364, forward strand.
ATTCAATCTTATTCAATTTATATTATTAAGATATACGTTTATAAGCAATAAATTTTAAAATTTACTAAGAGGTTTGCAAATACAAAAATAAAAGCGTGCGGCGAAATTATTGAATATTACACTCCAACTCTAGCACTAATAAACTTTGCAATTCAATTCAACTTTTCAATAGTTTTCAATATAATTTTCGAGTAGGGGTAGATCTGTATGGAAGTATCTATGGGTTTTGTAGGCAATACTGGTATCGGAAGTCCAATGATATTATTTTGGCATGTGTTATGTTTTTAACTCAGGATAATCTGGCAAAAATTAACTTTTAATTAGAAATATTTATTTATGTACTTAACTTAAGTCATGGAATTTGGCTAAATGATGTAGATTAACGTTATATAGGGTCGTAATTTCACCGAGGTGTGTTACACCTGTCAAATAAGCAAACCCTTTAAAATGATACAACTCTCGACTTATAACAGTAGTACATACTGTGTGACTTATAACAGTAGTACATACTGTGTGACTTATAACAGTAGTACATACTTTTAAAAATTTAAGTAAAAGCTTATATTTTACATTATTTTCGCCATGTAGAATCTGGGTGTGACTGGACAAAGAGACGTGATATCTCCTATACAATCTTGCCTTACACTGTGAAGGGTTATAGTGTGCTGAGCGGTTGCGAGATTTAAAGTATAAAGAGTTGTAGGTTTGTGATGTATAAGATATATATATATATAAATATGATTATAATTGTATTCCTGTATCAAATACAAATTCATATTTAGGCTACATAATTACGAATGTAATATGCTCGTAGTTTTTAATATTTTAGCCGCACGCTTTTATTTTTGTATTTGAAAACCTCTTAGTAAATTTTAAAATATATTGCTTATAAACGTATATCTTAGTAATATAAATTGAATAAGATTGAATTCAATTTATTTCATTTATTAATATGTATTCATTATAAATATACATATCTACCTACTATAAATATATTTTATATTTTTAGTAAATTAATTTTTAATTTTTTAGTACAGATTTTTTTAAAAGCTTGTTTTTTAAAAAGTTTTTTTTATTAGTTTTCTATTTTTACTTTTTTAGTCATTATATGGTCATTAGAATTATTATTTTGCATAGATCGGTTCAGCGGTTACCAAGTTATAATTTTTGCCCTTAACACCCTTTGTCGATGGAATTTAGAATTACTTTCTAGTCTTTGAAAATTTCCCCAAGGATTTCCTGTACCAAGCATTGTCAAGATCAGTTAAGTGGTTACCGAGATATACAATTTTGATCTTAGCACCCTCTATCGTTTTATAAATGTAGTAACCAAATAATAATTCTCCGCCAAAACAACTTTTCTCAAAGACAATTCTTTCTCAGACTGCCCATCCTCGTAGAATTCTTCCCAGTAGAATATTTAGCAGTAGAAATCTTCGCCGTAAAATTCTTCTCCATATAACGCATTTCCGTAGAATTCTTCCCGGTAGAATTAATTCTGGTAGAATTGTTCCCGGTAGAATTCATTCCCGTAGAGTTTTTCCCAGTAGAAGTTTTAGTGTGGTGAGTTTTAATGTGGTGAGTTTTAGTGTGGTGAATTTTAGTGTGGTGAGTTTTAGTGTGGTGAGTTTATAGTGTGGTGAGTTTTTAGTGTGGTGAGTTTTAATGTGGTGAATTTTATTGTGGTGAGTTTTAGTGTGGTGAATTTTTATGTGGTGATTTTTATTGTGGTGAGTTTTAGTGTAGTGAATTTCAGTGTGGTGAATTATAGTGTGGTGAATTTTGGTGTGGTGAATTTTTTGGGGAGTTTTAGTGTGGTGAGTTTTAGTGTAGTGAGTTTTAGTGTGGTGAGTTTTAGTGTGGTGAGTTCATTTTTCTTTATCTTATTTTTTTTACTTTAGTTTGGATTTTAGTTTTATGTTATTGCTTTTCTTTTCGTATTTTTGCTTTTGTTTTGTGCTTTTGCTTTTATTTTTTTTTTATTTGAGTTTTTTGTTTTATGTTCGTAGCTGGTGAAAGTGCCGAGTTATATCATATTGAAAGTTTACGTTGTATGCACCCAGAAAAAAATACTGTATAAATAATAGTTTTTATACCCTACACTAAGAGTGAAAGGGTATATTCAGTTTGGTACGCCGTTTGTAACACCCAGAAGGAAGCATCTCCGGTATGGAAAAGTATATATATTCTTGATCAGCATGACCTCCTGAGTCGATATAGCGATGTCCGTCTGTCCGTCTGTCTGTCCGTCTGTCTGTCTGTCTGTCTGTTGAAATCCCTAAGACTTTTAAAATTGAAGAGCTAGATAAATGAAACTTATAACTTAGATTACTAATATGCCTACGCTGTATGTGCGAAAAAATTGGCGAGATCGGTCCATTGCGACCTATGATCCGACCACTTTTGTTCAAATACCTCATATAAAATGTACATATAAAGATCAATTTTTATGTATACGTGCTTAGGTAAACTTTTTTGGTCAAATATATATTGATATCATGCTCAAATACATGATAATAATGTTTTCCGGCGAAAAGACTTGTGGTTCACAAAAAAAAATCGAAATTCGGTACACCTACCCATTTGTAAATATGGGTATCAAATGAATGGAAATTCTTCAGCGATTGAATGTTTGTAGTTATTTTCAGGATTCGTATACCCTGGTGACCTATATATCACTTTGAATGGTAACCACACATATGTGTAGGGTATTTATAGTCGGCTTAGACCGACTATAATTTTGATAATCCTAACTATCATAATTACACCTACTTTAAAATTTCCCATGTGATCTAACCTTCCCAACTGGTTTACTATTAAAAATAGTCAATAGGATAAATTATTATTTCAATCGGAAAATACAATTAAATACTAGGAAATACCATGACATTGCCATTGAGTTTATATGAAAAGATTTATTTTTTGTATACTATTAAATCAATAATTGTCTTATTGACGAATTATAATGGGATTTGTGAAAAATTTTTTCTGGGTGTGGGAGGTGCCACGCTTCTTTGTCAATCCCGCCCATATATAGCCTAGCATTCCTTCCAGATTATACCGCATCTGTGGTAAAAATTTCAAGAAAATCGGATCAGCAGTTTAGATGGAGAAGCGGAACAAACGTACGAACAGATTTATTATATTAATAGGATGTCATCTTTCTAGGTGAAGAACGCACTTCAGAGGGTCCATTAATAATTAATGTGACCTCTAGCGGAGAAAAATCGAAGTTCTAAGTTTGCCAAATTTTTCCCCGTTGCCAATACTATACATGTTTTAAATTTCAATTTTCTATGTGAAGAACGCACTTCAGAGGGTCCATTAATAATTAATGTGACCTCTAGCGGACAAAATTCAAAGTTCTGAGTTTGCCACATTTTTCCTCGTGTCTAAAACTATACATATTCTAAATTTCAACATTCTAGCTAAAGAACAGACCTCACACGGTCCAAAAATAGTTTTAGCGCCTCCTATCGGCCAAAATTCGTACTTTAAAATTTATTTTTATATGTGCCACATCGAATACTATATGTGTTCCAAGTTTCAACTCGATCGGATATAAGGAAGTATGTTAAATTTGATATTTTTGTGCCCGACATACTAACAAACGAACAAACGAACAAAGGTACAAACTAGTGAAGTTAAATAAAAGCTTGTAATAATGATATACAAAATAATTCATGATGTTACTAAATATTGAAAAACAAGTAACAATATTTATGAATGTGAACATTAATGAAGATGTGTGTTTTTTTTTGTTTTTGTTAATACTAAAGAATATAAGCATCTTAAAAATAAGGCCTGTGAAGCACTTTTGAAGCGGTAAATAGCTTTAAAAGTGCTTCAAAAAGATAAAACAGACAAAACAATGTTTTTTCTCTTTTCTTCGCTACGCTAGTTCGTACATCGATTGTGCATATGCACTGTGCTATGCACATTATTATTTTTGTTTTACTTTTATATATAGTTTTTTTGTTAATTGTAAAATCATGAAGTAATAAAAAATAATATATGAACATTTTACAGTGTGATATATTTAGCTGATATATTGCTTTTTGTGTTTTTCTTTTTTCACAAATCCGCTGATTCGTTTGAAAGTGCAACAACAACAAAAATGCGAATAAGCAGCATCCAAGCTTTTGATAGAATTTTTGGCGGGAAATTTTTTGTACCACAAGAGAACTCGTTGTTGTTGCCTTCTAGAGAGCTGTACTAGATACATACATGTAGTGTGGTGCCATGCGTCCGTCCGTTTTCATGCGTCTATCTGTTGTCATGCGTCTGTTTACTGCCATGCGATGATACAGGATAGCAACGAAGAGTTGTCGTTGTGAAAGTGTGTGTATAAGAATCGTAATCGTTATTGTTATATTCTCTTCTTTCTGTTAGTATTCGCTTTGTAGCGTTTGAGTTTGTGTTCGCATGGTGTTCGCAAATAAAAATGTTACTATGCAAGATATTATTTAGTTCTCTTGACATACGGTATGTGTAGCATACGGATTTTTTAATCTGTGACGAAAACAGATATATGCCTATACGAAATATTCCTTATATTTTTTGTATTGTAGAACGAAAAGTCACCAAACACATTTTTATGAAACACTTAATTTTCGAGTTTGTTGATTAATATTATAAAAAGTAATTGATGCATTTTTAAAGTTGAAATATCAACTAATAAATTTACATTTTCTTATCAATTGACAGATACATAAAGAAGCTTGTAAACAAATATTCAGCATTTTGAAAATGTATTTGGTGACTTTTCGTTCATTTTATTATGGCCTTGAGATTTTGAATTGTCTCGTCAACATCACTTGATTTATACAATTATTTTTTATTAGTTAATTCTTGTTAAAATATAATTCAAATTTTTATGTTATTGGCTTTATTTTTTTGTTGGTAAAATGTTGAAGAAATTGAATATATGGAAAATAAGTAACTTAAATACAATTATTGTTCAAATTCTATTCGTTTTCATAATTAATATGCAGTTTAAGATATTTGTCTTCGATCTTTTATTTAAAATTTAAAAGATTACGATTACCATTTCTTGACTTGCTCTTGCAAATGATCATCACTCGTTAACATATATTGCAGTTCACAGAATTGTTGAAATTTAATTTCTTTGGCTTTTATGGATGAAAATTGTACAAAATTCTACTTCTTTGCAATTCAGATCATATCTCAGGTGAAGTCAAAATGTTGCTTTTCATTGGTTTGTGGTCACGAAATTTTAAATTAATTTTTTTTCTTGGCGTAATCAATTAAATAATTCATATAACACAATATTTTTACTAAAATAACAACAAACATTGTTTAAATTACGTTTCCCACTTTACCCCAGTATCATAATTTGAACATAATTTAGCACCATATAAAAAATGTAAAATTGTTTGAAAAATATGGAAATAAAGAAAATTTATACAAAAACCGAAATCAAAACCGAAACCGTAACATGGAACCGGTATACCGAAACCGTTTCGTAATAAAAACTTAAAACCTAAACCGTAACCTAAACCGAAACGCGGATAAAACCGAAACCGAAATCGAAACCGTTATTCGTTAAGGTTTCAATCCTTGTATTAAATAAATATATGACGTCCTTTTCTTCTGTACTTATTTTTGTATGTTCTTAATTTTGTGAATGAAATTAACGAAATAAATATTAGACCATGTAAAAGAGAAATCTATGATTGTCAACAAAAATAGTTCATTGAAAAATTTTATAAAGTTTTTTTTTTGCCTTTTTTTTTTTTTGCCATTTTTGACTATTTTTGTGCCATTTTTTGACTATTTTTGTGCCATTTTTGCCTTTTTTTTACTGTTTTTTGTGCCATTTTGCCTGCCATTTTTAACTATATATTGTGCCAAAAAAAACTTGCTCTGATAATAATAATAGTTTGGCGCTACAGTCCTGTATAGAACTTCGGCCGAGCTCTCTCACCATTTTGAGCTGTGCGTGTTATATTTATACTCAAAGTGGTGGGACCTACGGTTTATTGCCGAATCCGAACGGCGGGTAAGAGCTTTTCATAGGCAATGGTTTTACTCTCGTATGTTTGCGATTTACTGACGAGAGGTGGCGCGGTATAGAAAAATGTTTCTATGAACAGATGTTGTTAGCCTCAGTCCAGGCTTGAACCGGGGACCATTCGGCTCGCAGTCCAACAGGAATAATATAAACAAGAAATAAAAAAATAACTTTTTTTAATTACAAAACCTTCCTAGAGTGTGTTAAACGCGAGAGAAAATGCTTTTTAATGGTCAGTTAAATATATATTTTAAATGGTATATTTTAATGGTAAATATATATTTTAATGGTATATTTAAATGGTTTTCAACGATGTGAAGGTGCGTGTCGACAAGGCGGAAGAGTTGTACCAAAAATACGAGCAAATTCAACAGGAAATAGATATTGCAACAATAGATGAACAAATGGACGCTGAGGAAGTTTATTGAAACGATATACAAGAGAAATATTTTGCTATCAAAGCAATTTATGCTGGACGATTGGATGAAAATTTGCCTGTGCTCGGCAATCAACCTACAAACAACGACATGACGGCTGCAGTGCAAACACTCATCGAACACCAAAGCGCAATGAGTGCGCTCATTGAACAGTTTTCAAATCAATCTCGGGCTTCATCATCGCCGATAAACGAGGACTCAGCAAATACAGCATCAATTAGTCACCAACAACAACACGAGTTACGGCTTCCGCGAATAGAAATGCCAGAATTCGACGGAACATGCATTCACTGGATTATATCGCGATCTATTCGAAGCCTCGATACATACTCGATCCAACATTTCGAATGTCGAGAAACTTGAATATCTTCAAATAAGGTTGAAGGATGAATCCCTCACATTCATCAAACATTTGAAACCAACCAACAATAATTATGAAATTGTCTGGCAATTGTTAAAGACAAAATATGACAATTCCGACAAAATTAAGAACGCATACTTCGAACTTTTATTTGATCAACCTTTAATGAAATCATCGTCCGCCGCGGAGGCAAAGCGACTCAACAACAACACGAACGAGAATATGAATGCACTGAAAGCGCTCAACGAACCAGTAGAATCGTGGGATTCAATTTTGTTGTACCACCTGCTGAAGAAACTGGACACACGTCCAGTGGTAGAGAGAGAGAAAACTGGATGAATCTGCAACATTTCAACAGTTCTTAGATTTTTTGAAAAAACGAGTCTTCGAACTTGAAATATCCAGAAGCCGTCCAGTCACACAGGCTGCCGCAAGTCAAAAACGCAATCAACTACGAACATACACAGCAATCACCGCATCGTGCCCGATTTGTATAAAGAACCACTATTTGTACAGCTGCAATAAATTCAAAGATATGTCAATTGATGGGAAGTATAAGTTTTTGAAATAGAACAACATATGTTTTAATTGCATACAATTAAATCATCGAGCAAATGAGTGCAAGAATTCGTCATGCAGGTTATGTAACTCAAAACATAATACATTGCTGCACATCAATTCAACTACAAAATCAAAGGAAGCACAACAAAATCAACATTGTTCACGATGGTCACCTGAATTGCAGGAACCGTCAACCAGCACGACAAGCTGGATCAATATAAATTCGTTGCACCACGCTCATCAGACACTTACTCTGCTACCAATAGCAATGGTTTTGATTCGCGATGGTTCAAATACTCTTCAGCAATGTCGCACGCTACTCGACTCTGGGTCGCAGAGCACTCTCATCACTGAAGCGTGCGCACAACGGTTGCAGCTCAAACGTTTTCATGATAAAAAGATTCTATATGGTGTGGGTGCGGATAATGGGTGCCGCATGAGAGGAAATGTGGTATTTCACATCAATGCTACGCAAGCAAACAGAACAATAACCACGGAAGCTTGCTGTCTGACGCAATTTACAATGAATCTTTCTGTGCATGATCTTGACAAACATAAGTTGGATTTTTTACAAAATCTCAAACTTGATGATGTCATGTACAACAAGCCGAGTCGAATAGCATTAAAATTAGGTGCTGATGTATTTGCCGAATGCATTCTACAGGACAAGTTAGTTCACCCAAGTGGTTCACCGAGTGCAATCAACACTATCTTCGGATGGGTAGTCATCGACAAAATTGCAGCTCCAGCGAAGAATCATATTATATCAGTGAACGTTTGCTTGAACTTGGATAAGCAGCTTCAGCGTTTCTGGGAGACTGAAGAACTATAAGATCCAGCCAATCTTCTTTCACCAGAAGAAGAACAAGCCGAGCAACACTATCAACGAAACGTGCAACGAGATGACAATGGCAGGTATGTTTAAAAGTTGGTAACCAAACACAACCACGTAGAGCTCGGTGAATCAAGATCAGCAACATTCCGGAATGGAGCGTCGATTCGCTAACAATTCACAATTACAACAAGATTACAAAAACTTCATGCAGGAATTTATCAAACTTAATCATATGGAAATCGCAACATATTTTCCACCAGACAGAACTTATTTTATGCCGCATCATGCAGTCACAAAACTGAGCAGCACTACAACAAAACTTCGAGTCGTCATCGATGCGTCGAGAAAGACAACGAATGGTATGTCGCTCAATGATCAACTGTTGGTAGGAGCAACTATTCAAAACACTCTTTTCGACATTCTTCTGAAATTCCGAAAATACGAAATCGGATTTACAGGTGACATTGAGAAGATGTACAGGCAAATAATTGTTCACCCTGAAGATCGTTCACTGCAAAGCATTTTATGGAGAGATTCAAAGAACATCCAAGGGAATACCATATCAAAACTGTGACGTATGGTACCGCTTCAGCACCATTCTTGGCAACTAGGACACTACAACAAATCGCATTGGACAACGCCGTAGCGCATCCTGAAGTGGCTGCAGCTATAACACAACATTTTTATGTAGATGACTTCATGTTCGGTTCTTCAGATATACAAAACGCAATTTCACTCAGACAGCAACTTTGCAGCGTGCTCTCTGGAGCTGGATTTCATCTTAGGAAATGGTCATCAAATTCATCGAAATTATTGGAAACTATTGATTTGCAGGACCGAGAGTCGTTACTCGAAACAATAATTGATGACACTCAAACAGTCAAAACACTTGGTATCCCACTTTATTGTGGGATACGAAATCTGATGAGTTCAAGTATACGGCTATGCCAAAAAAGGTGACTAAACGAGCAGTGCTGTCGGACATTTCAAAAATCTACGATCCACTGGGATGGTTGTCACCAGTTGTCATATCAATGAAAATATTTATGCAAAAACTCTGGCTGAGAGGCATTGATTGGGACCAAGAGCTGCCAAGCGACCTTTTCCATCAATGGTCTATATTCCGTGAGAACATAAAAGATCTACGAATTCCCAGATGGCTGCAGTATGCGGATGAACAAAACGTTGAATTACAGGGATTCGCAGTCTATTCAGAAATAGCGTATTCAGCGGCCATTTATCTTCGAGTTCGAACATCAGACGGCATAATTCGTACAAATCTTATTGCAGCAAAGACGAGAGTAGCACCCGTTAAACAAATACTCTACCACGACTCGAATTATACGCAGCAAACTTGTTGACAAAACTGGTGGTTAAAGTTGAACACGCATTGAATCTCAAAATGCAAAAATTACTGGCTGCACTGATTCAACTGTGGTACTAGCTTGGATTTCAGATCATCCTTGTCGGTGGAAATCGTTTATTGGCAATCGAACTTCAGAAATTATCAGTGTCATACCTGCGCAGCAATGACGACACATCCGCTCGCAACATAATCCAGCAGACTTGGCTACAAGAGGCATTTGGCCTGCGGAACTCATCGACAAACAACTATGGTGGCATGGGACAGAAGCAATGAAACTACCATGGAGGAACGCAAGGAAATTCTGCTGCACGTAGTTACTGGTTCATATGTTGAACTTATCAATCGATATTCAGACTACACAAAATTAGTTCGAATAGTGTTACGATTTGTAAGAAACTCCGAAGCAAAGAAATCAAATGTTAATTTGAGATCTGGGTTTCTCACAACAATGGAACTGCAATCAGCCCAATACGCTAGAGCGGCGGAGACTACATCATTCTCTACAGAAATCCGCTGTTTGTCCGCTGGCAAACAATTATCGTCCACACATAAGCTTGCTGCACTGTCACCATTTCTAGATACCAAAGATGTATTAAGAGTTGGTGGTAGGATCATTAATGCAAGTATCAAGTACGATCAAAAACATCCTGTTTTTATGCACAAGAATAATAATTTGACGATACTCATCGTGAGAGATTATCCCACAAGATATCTGCACGCTGGAAACCCTGAAATGCGTTACTTAATTGGATTAAAATATTGGATTTCATCAGCCACGTACGTAATGCCTTTACAAATGTACAACATGCATGAAATTTCGCGCTATACCGTACGAACAACAAATGGGAAACATACCACAACATCGTTTAGAACCGGGTTTCGCATTTCAGAATACAGGAGTAGACTTCACTGGACCAATACAAGTACGATCATGGAAGGGTCGAGGATCCAGGGTTTACAAATCATGGATTTCGATCTTCGTATGTATGGTGACAAAAGCAGTACATCTCGAGTTGGTAACAGAATTGTCCACATCAGCCTTCATCGCAGCTTTCCGTCAATTTTGGTGGGATTTGGGAAGCAGCCGTAAAGTCCACCAAACACCACTTGAAACGTGTTCTTGTCAATGCGTCTGTCACATTCGAGGAACTTTCCACAACATTGTGTCAAATCGAATGTTGTCTCAATTCACGACCATTGTGCAACAAATTCGATGGCGATACCGATCCATTGACACCAGCTCATTTTGCGACCGATGGCTGAGAACCGTACTGTACAATTTAATTTTATCTTCAATTTGAAACATTATTTTTTATTGTCAAACTTTTTTTATTGAGATCCTTTTTTTCACAATTTGAGTTCGAACATTTTGTAACATCGCGCAACACTTCAAAACTTTTTAATTTCAGTTTAATTTTAATTTTTTAATAAAATCAGTGCTACAATCTTCATTTTTATTCGCAACAACATCCGATTTAGTTTCAAATATCTTCAAAACATATCGAAATAGTAATATTTGTTTGTATATTTTAATTAGTCTTAATAAAATGCGTTTACAGGTTTTTTGGGAAACTAGTTGTGCAAGGGCTGCATTTTTTTTTATTTCGAAAAAATGTCCGATGACCAAACATTTCAATAACCATTTTCTGAAAACGTTACATAATAGAAAATAATAGAGTATGTAGTCTAAATCAGCAACCGCGAGTTATATAGAATGGATGTATTTGATATTCATTGGACATTTTTTCTCGTTTTGTTGAGTAGTGTTATAGATGCTTTCTTGTGTTTCCCATTTTACTTTGGTAATTTAGAAAATGATTTGCATAACTTTTTGATGTAATTCATCAAATTTATCTGCAGCATATTTCCCGTGTATCATCAACCGCGTCTTATTCTGTCTCAATCCGCATGAAAGCCAACTTGCTGGCACACGTCCCACTTTTGTGACTCCCACTTTTGCCTAAATCCCTTCTTTTTACTTATTACCTCATGTTTCTTATAAGTTTTCTTTTAATTGAGTGCTTTCACAGACGTTACCACAGCCGGAGCATTTTAATCAATATTTCTAGTATCTTGGGTTGTTTGCAGTTTTGGTTAATGTAATATATGCTAAGTAATGAAATGTTGCTAAGTTTGTTGCTTACTGACATCGTTGAATTTTTCATGTATATGCAAATTACTACACATTTTAAAATTAATTCACTGTTCGCAAAAGAAATTCTTAAAATCCTTACGCAAAACTACCCTTAAATTGATGCCTACGAAGAAAGTTTTCTCGCGTCGAGATACGAGCAGACGCTATAACGGAAGTGGCGGGTGGGCGGTAGGTTGCATTTCGCGGCAACTATTAAATGGTTGTCACAAATAGCTAAGAAGCAGCGTGTCGACAAAGATGGCTGCCTTGCATAGGCGGTTAAATGATGGGAGTTGGGTGACAAAAAAACATGGCAAATGGTGCGTATGACGCCATTAAAGTTTCTAGATTTAAAAAAACTTGTTACCGATATATATATATATATATATATATATATATATATATATATATATATATATATATATATATATATATATATATTCACTAAATTGACAATGACTTTGTATGAAAAAAAAATCGAGTTCGATTTTGAAGGTCACCCCCTATAAATGCTCTATTTAATGAGAAAATCGATGTGCAGAATTTTCAGCGAAATTCGAATATGGGAAATGGACCCGCCGGGACCTCAAAGTAGGCGTTTTCGTACCTACATCAACAATTTCAAAATTAAATTGAAATGACGTCCTTCAAACGCAATAAACTAAAAATGTGGTTATGTCATCTGTTGGAGGAGATCTATTGGATGAGAAAATTGATGAGTAGAATTTTCAGCGAAATCCGAATATGCGAAATGGAAACGCCGGGACCTCAAAGTATGCGTTTTTGTACCTAAATCGATAATTTTTAAATTATATTGAATTTATGTCTCTCAAGCACATTAAACTAAGAAAGTGGGTAAGTCATAAGTTGGAAAATTTTATTAGCTTTTCAACAAACTATAAATAAAAAAAATCGGATACAAAATACAGAAGCAGTGATTATTTAAACAGGCATCCTTCGTTTTTTTTATTTTCATTAGTTACGCGTGGCCCGAACAAATTAATCTTAAAAGTCGATGCCCATCTCAAATTTTTTTAGAATATATTTTTAACATCCCCTGCAATTATTTTAAGATGAAATTAAATTATTATAATTAATTATTAATTACTAAAAAAAAAAATAGTAAAAACTGCATCATAAAATGCATTAATATCGTTATATTTTAAAAAGTCTACAATTTGTTTTTTATTTATCCTAAAATAATCGCAAGGAATGTCAAAAACATATTCAAAATAAATTTGAGATGGGAGTCGAACTTTTGATTTTAAAGTGTTTCAGGCTTCACTCTAAAAACTGAGTTTAAAATTACTACGTAAAAATGTGTATTTTTTTAGTGTTAATTTACGAATTTTGTGCACATATGCGTATATGAATGTGTAAAAAACGATTTAGACAATTATTGTTTAATGTTACAACTATTTACGTGTACATAAACAATTTATTTGCATTTTTAAACCATTGTTGTACTATATTGGGCACAAAACGTTTAATTTTGATATGCCGAATGTTTAAAATTAAACACGTGTGGTAAATTTACACATTATTTGTTTATTCTTAGACAAGCTTTGTTGAACTTTAAGCACATATTGTTGGAACTTGCGACTATTATTTTGTTTAAAAATGACGCCAAGCCATGATCATACATTCTAATTAAACTAGCTTGTAGTAAAGACATCTATAAACCATGGACATCGCCAGAAACCAGAAAACAGAAGATATTGGTTTTATAAATATTGTTTTTATGAATTTATAATTAAATGAAAATTAAAGTGTTCAGGTTTTTATTTTAACAAAATTTCTTTTTATTTTTAGACTGTGGACGCAATGGACAGGTATCATTTTTGCTCTGTGTGAATGAAATACCGCAAACATTAATGCATTTACTTTTCTGTTGGCATTATTTTGTTTATTTAAATAATGCCAATTATTTAAATAATAAAGAAAAACAAAATAAAGTTGATTTAAAAACTAATACATGTTCTCAGAGCAAAATTATACTTAGAAATTTCGGAAACGCAATCCCCGTAAAAATTTAAAAAAATATATATAAAAGTGATGTTTAATTTTACACACATTTAAGTTCAGAAATGTTTAATTTTAAACATTTTGGCGCATAACTATAGAGCTGTATATTAAAAGTTATAAACGTATGTTTAATAAAACCTATGCTTTAAATATAAGCTATAGCTTATTTTTTGCTTTAACTATAAACAAAAATTAAACTCCACCTTTGTAAATTATAGTTTTAATAGGGTGCACAGAATAATATGTCATTAAAAAAATAGTTTTCAGATTTAAATAAAACGAATTTATTTGTCTGGCAAGAACAGCACCATTTTGAATAAAACAAAAAATATTTTATTTGAAAATTATTAAAAAAACATCTTTGACATAAGGTAAACTTGTATTTATACTACAATTAATCACAATATACTAACAACATCTTCATCACTGTATCTAAGAATAATGGAAGAAAAGTATAAACGCGACAGATGAACTAATTGGACTAAAGTAGAAAAGGAATTGTTACGGGATTTAGTATCGCAGCATATTGATATTATTAAAAACAGAGGAAATAATGCCTCAATGATATTAATGAAAAAGAATGCCTGGAAGGCAATTCATTCATAGATGGTAGCAGCTGGACACAATCGACCTCTAAAAAAACTTCGCGAGTCTTGGAATATAATTAAATTGGATGCCAGTAAAGCAGTGACTGCTCAAAAAAAACAATACGGGCAACTGGGAATTGCGTAACTGTCCCACAACTCTCGCAAGAACCGGAAGAAATAACTGAGTTAATTATGGATCAACTATTAGATGATTCAATGCCAACAGTTGATGGAAATACAGTGGAGAACGCCTTTGAGGTACAAACAGACCGAACTGAAACTAATCAAGAAACAACACCCCGGATATGGTAAATGCACCACCTAAATAAAACTTGCTTAGAGAAGTAAGATCTATTTCAAAACGCAAACAGAATAATAACCAGTTGGGAAGGTTAGATCACATGGGAAATTTTAAAGTAGGTGTAATTATGATAGTTAGGATTATCAAAATTATAGTCGGTCTAAGCCGACTATAAATACCCTACACATATGTGTGGTTACCATTCAAAGTGATATATAGGTCACCAGGGTATACGAATCCTGAAAATAACCATTCATTTGATACCCATATTTACAAATGGGTAGGTGTACCGAATTTCGATTTTTTTTTTTGTGAACCACAAGTCTTTTCGCCGGAAAACATTATTATCATGTATTTGAGCATGACATCAATATATATTTGACCAAAAAAGTTTACCTAAGCACGTATACGTAAGAATTGATCATTTTATGTACATTTTATATGAGGTATTTGAACATAAGTGGTCGGATCATAGGTCACAATGGACCGATTTTCGCACATACAGCGTAGATATATTAGTAATCTAAGTTATAAGTTTCATTTATCTAGCTCTTCAATTTTAAAAGTAGTAGGGATTTCAACAGACGGACAGACAGACAGACAGACAGACAGACAGACAGACGGACATACAGACGGACAGACGGACAGGAGGTCATGCTGATCAAGAATATATATACTTTTCCATACCGGAGATGCTTCCTTCTGGGTGTTACAAACGGCGTACCAAACTGAATATACCCTTTCACTCTTAGTGTAGAGTATAAAAAAATAGATGTTCTATCCGAAAGGTCATACAAAGCGAAATAAAACCAGTTGGGAAGGTTAGATCACATGGGAATTTTTTAAGTAGGTGTAATTATGATATTTAGGATTATCAAAATTATAGTCGGTCTAAGTCAACTATAAATACCCTACACATATGTGTGGTTACCATTCAAAGTGATATATAGGTCACCAGGGTATACGAATCCTGAAAATAACTACAAACATTCAATCGCTGCAGAATTTCCATTCATTTGATTCCCATATTTACAAATGGGTAGGTGTACCGAATTTCGATTTATCGAGGGAAAACATTATTATCATGTATTTGAGCATGATGTATATATATTTGACCAAAAAAGTTTACCTAAGCACGTATACATAAAAATTGATATTTATATGTACATTTTATATGAGGTATTTGAACATAAGTGGTCGGATCATAGGGCACAATGGACCGATCTCGCCAATTTTTTCGCACATACAGCGTAGGTATATTAGTAATATAAGTTATAAGTTTCATTTATCTAGCTCTTCAATTTTAAAAGTAGTAGGGATTTCAACAGACAGACGGACAGACAGGAGGTCATGCTGATCAAGAATATACATACTTTTCCATACCGGAGATGCTTCCTTCTGGGTGTTACAAACGGCGTACCAAACTGAATATACCCTTTGACTCTTAGTGTAGGGTTTAAAAATATGAAGAACAACACAACTTAAAAAAGCAATTGGTCGATTCACAAATCCTTATCAAAAAAAAAATTGGAACATATCAACATGCTAATTGAAAAAGACACAACATCAAAGGATTTGGAAATAAAAAAGTTAAAAATGGAGTTATTGAATTAAAAATCTTAGTATTGTCATTATTGTTATTTCATTTTAATTTTTGTTTATTTTGCGTAATTATTTTACCCAATAAAAATGTACAACTAAAGCTTTTGAGTGAATTAGTGATTGAAATTTTCTTGAATAAATGCATTTCTAAAAGTATCCAATTTATATTCTCTTCACATATTTTCTTGTTCTTCTAAAAATGACAATTTTCTTGATTTTACGATGTTGTAAATAATGCAAACAGTTACAACTATGTTTTTTGCTGTATCCATATCACAACGTAACCTTTCTAAAACGCATCGACATTTAGATTTTAATTGGCCAAAAAAGCATTCAATCTTCGATCGTGTTGCAATGTGGCATTTGTTGTATGCTTTTTCAGCTGGTGTTACAGGATTTCTTAATGGAGTGCTGCATCACAAATAATCCTCCATCACCAAGTAACACACCTCTATGAACATTTCTTTGCGAATCTAAATGTGCTTTAAACAAACAATCATTGAAAATTTTTGAATCATGAATAGATCCTCTAGATCTAGCAACAACGTCAGTAACAATACAATTGGAGTCTACAACCACTTGAATATTTAGTGAATAGAAGCCTTTTCTATTAATAAAATGCCCCGTCATATTTGATCCTACATTTCCAGCTGGACATTTTATTTTAATGTGTGAACAATCAATAGCACCTATTACTCCGGGAAAGCCATGTAAGTTGTAGAAATCATTTTTAATTTGAGAAAGTTCTGTTGTGTGCGTTGGAAATATTACAAAGTCCTTGTAACGTATTACAATTTTGGCTGAAATCTTTTTTATGATGTTACTAACAGTAACTTGCGATAATCCATGAAGTTCCCCGTAAAATGTCCATAAGAAATTTTATGTATGCCTAGATGTATTACCTAAGTCGCGCTGATGTATATTCCGGCCAAAAAAAACAAAGTGCTGCCGAAGATACTGGTAATCCCCTGTTCTGGATGTGGTCATCGAAGTACAAAATATTTTTTAATCAAAATATTGTATGTATTATGTATGGTATCGCGGACGCAAATAGATAGTTATAAATATAAAAAGGTTTAAAATGTGTTCTGTGTTAGTTCTGTTTGTGTCAATAGTATCATATTTTTTGAATCGTCATTTTGATCGTCAGTTTTGTTTAACAAAGTATTCGTGTAATTTACGATAGATTCGTAAATGTTTCTTATGTTTCATAAATGTACGAATGCTATCGTCAATAGTACAAATACTTTCGTAGAATGTAAGAATATATTCCTATAAAGGTACACAAATATTAAATAAATTACGAATCTTTCGTATTATGTACGAGTGGCTTTCGTAGATAAAATCTGCGAATAGTTTCGTAAAATAGTCTTAATTTTACTATAAATTTATTCTTTAATGTATTTTACGAAATATTTCGTGGATAAATTTCACGATTTTTTTCGTAAAAAACAAAAACAATTTCGTGTATTTAAAGCAGATTTTATTTTGAGTGGATAGACACATTTCAATATATAACACAAAATGACACATATAGCTATGATAACAAATATACACCGTCTGACAGTGAAAAAATCGACCTGTACCTGAAACTATGGATCATTCATAGAATTAGTGTTTTTTTTAGATCAAGTCGTTTACGTTGCAAATGCATTTCATATTTTCATAATAAAAAAAGTATTTTTTTGGCGGCACATATTTTGTAGTTGAGATCTCTCTGAGTAAGAATATGAAAACGGTTTTCCAATAACAATTCAATTAAAGGTTTTACCCCATTTTAAATGATAAATGATCAATTAAAATTTATTAAATGCAAATAAAAGCTTTAAACGAATTGACAACCATTTTTATATTCATACTCAGTGATGTTTAAACGAATTGGACAACCATTTTTATATTCATACTCATTGATGTCTCAGCTATGAAATGCATCGAACATTTCAAATGCAAATAAAACCCTTTAACGAATTGATCTAGATTCTAGAAAAATGGGGAAACTCGTGTATTTTATTTTTTGGCGTGCCTCCATGCAATATGTACAAAAGTTTCGCAATTTCAGCGTATCACGACTTAACGTTCACATTTTTGAATTTGATCAAATTTAAAACCGTAACCAGTCTTCGTAAATGTTTAAAATCCTTCGAGACATTATTTTCTATAAAATAAAATTGTAAGAAAAATTTTGCACAATTTTCAAAATGTTAATAAAATGTTTGCATTTCAATATTTTTAAACGCGGCACTGATTATGTGATGTTAGATTTCAAAAAACTTAGACCCTACCATGCACGGATCTATTTCAAATATTAATGGGAACGTGCACAGAAAAAAAAAGTTCATACTATTTATGAATTTGTTCATCAATTTTATGAATTTCTCATTATTACTCAACGAATGACTAAATTGATCCAATTTATGAATCGTTCATAGAACCGTAATGAAAGGGTTCATAATATTGATGAACGCTTTCATAATATTTATGAAAATATTCATGGTATTTATGTCTTTAAACTAATTAAAAATAAAAAATAAAAAAATGTTTGTTTATTTTCTTGTATTATTATTTTTTTTTATTTTATTATATTACTTTTTATTTTATTTTATTTTTATTATATTTATTTATTTTTTTAACTACTTACATTTTATTTTATATCTACTGCGGTTTGTTGTTGCGTGATGTTAAGTACCTGCGGTGCACGTTTCTTTGGAGTTGTAAACAAAAAAGGGAACGAGTCGATTTATTTGTACTATCGACGCGTTGCGACGAGTTGTCAAAATAATCACTGCGTGTCATGCGGCATGACGCGCATTGATTGGTCAGTAAAATAAAAATATCTATTTATAGCATGGTCAAAAATTGCAGGTCACACATACTCAAATACCTACCTACTTTGTGTTGTATTTTCTATTCTCCTTTAGTGGACTGGTTTTTTTATTTTTCAGTATCGCCTTTATGCTCGGCTGAATTGCACGTGACGTGGAGGTTGCGCTGCTTTGCCTAATGAACGCAATTCACAACAATTATGAACGCGTTTATTATATAAATTTCGCTCAAATTGTGCGATTCGTATATACGAAGAATAGTTCATAAATAGAATGATTTTTTCCATATATATTATGAACGATATCGCAATTAACGGCGTTCATTCGATTTATGAACAAAATTTTGTCTGTATGCAACGCGGAAAACTACTGTGAAATCGTACATTTTTGGTATTGAAGGCATATTAACGAAATATACTCCATTGTTCCTATTTTGAGTTCAGTAAATTACGGATGAATTGGATATTTCACAAACAGCCACTATCTGGTATTAACTGTTGCCTAAAACTAGGCAGCGTTGTTATATAACTGTGATATCGTAATGCAAAACATACATGTAATCAAAATAATGCTATTATTTTCAAATTCGTTGTCACCCAGTAACAATCACGACTAACCAAAGAAATATAATTCAAAGAACCTTTTATTGACGTTGAGTGTGTTAAATAGCGGAAATATCAAACATGCATATATTAATATCTGATGAAAAATATATATATATCTACAGAAACATTAATATAGTAAAGTCATGTAAATCCGCGATTAAACCAATTTAAATATCGTATAATAATATTTGAATCTGAACCAAATAATTATACAATTCAATTATAATGTAATCAGATTTTACTCCTAATATTTATATGGTGATTTCGAATTACGTTGTAATTACATTTGAACATATTCAATTAAATCTTTTCAATACGTGTACGTACACAGAAAAAAAAATCATACTATTTATGAATTTGTTCATCAATTTTATGAATATTTCATTACGCCTCAATCAATGACCAAATTCATCGAATTTATGAATCGTTCATAAAACCATAATCAAAAAGTTCATAATATTGATGAACGATTTCTTAATATTTATGAAAAAATGCATGATATTTATGAACTTTTGAACTATATAAAAATAAAAAATATATATTTTTTTTCTTGTATTATTTTATTTTGTTACTAGCTGGACCCGTGCACGACTCGTGCCAAGATTTTGTGAATTCAAAGATATGGAGCGATATTATTAACATAAAAAACATTTTTATTATTTATATGATAGGCCCGTGCTTAGCTGTTGAAGTTTTTTTATATTGTTTTTATAAATGTGGTTATTCGGTGTGGTGAATTTTGGAGTGATGAGTTTAATTGTGGTGAGTTTAAGTGTATTGAGTTTTGATGTGGTGAGTTTTAGTGTGGTGAGTTTTAGTGTGGCGAGTTTTGGTGTGGTGAATTTTAGTGCGGTGAGTTTTAGTGTGGTGAGTTCTAATGTGGTGAAATTTTAGTGTAGTGAGTTTTAGTGTGGTGAGTTTTATTGTGGAGAAATTTTAGTGTGGTGAGTTTAGGTGTGGTTAATTTTAGTGTGGTGAATTTTAGCGTGGTGAGTTTTAGTGTGGTGAAATTTTAGTCTGGTGAGTTTAAGTGTGGTGAATTTTAGTGTGTTGAATTATTGTGTGGTGAGTTTTAGTGTAGTGAGTTTTAGTGTGGTGAGTTTTAGTGTGGTGAGTTTTGGTGTGGTGAGTTTAAGTGTAGTGAGTTTTGGTGTGATGAGTTTAAGTGTGGTGAGTTTTTAGTGTGGTAAATTTTAGTGTTGTAAGTTTTAGTGTGGTGAGTTTTAGTGTGGTGAGTTTTAGTGTAGTGCGTTTGTTTTCTTTTTCTTTCCTTTTTTCTTGTTTTTCCATTAGTTTGGATTGTAGTTTTATGTGATTGGTTTTGTTTTTGTATTTTTGCTTTTGTGTTGTTTTGTGCTAATTGGCTTCTTTGCTTTTAATTTTTTTTTATTTGAGTTTTTTTGTTTCATGTTCGTAGCTGGTGAAAATGCCGAGTTATATCGTATTAAAAGTTTAGGTTATATGGGAGGTGCCACGCCTCTTTGTCCAACCCCGCCCATATATAGCCTATCATTCCTTCCAGACCATACCGCATCTGTGGTCAAAATTTCAAGAAAATCGGATCAGCCGTTTAGACTGAGAAGCGGAACAAACGTGATTGCTTTTCTTTTGTGCTTTTTTGTTTTTAAATTTTTTCTTTTGTATTTGAGGTTTTTGTTTCATATTCGTAGCTGGTATACGTGCCAAGTTATATCGTTTTGAAAGTTTAGGTTGTAAGGGAGGTACCACGCCCATTTGTCCAATCCCGCCCATATATAGCCTATCATTCCTTCCAGACCATACCGCATCGTGGTCAAAATTTCAAGAAAATCGGATCAGCCGTTTATACGGAGAAGCGGAACAAACGTGATTGCTTTTGTTTTTGAATTTTTGCTTTTGTTTTGTGCTTTTGCTTTTTTGTTTTTAAATTTTTTTTTGTATTTGAGTTTTTTGTTTCATGTTCGTAGCTGATATAAGTGGCAAGTTATATCGTTTTGAAAGTTTAGTTTGTATGGGAGGTACCACGCCCCTTTATCCAATACCGCCCATATAAAGCCTATCATTCGTTCCAGACCATACCGCCTCTGTGGTAAAAATTTTATGAAAATCGGTTTAAACTGAGAAGAGGAACAAACGTGATTGCTTTTGTTTTGTTTTGTGCTTTTGCTTTTTTGTTTTTAAATTTTTTTTTTGTATTTGAGTTTTTTGTTTCATGTTCGTAGCTGATATAAGTGCCAAGTTATATCGTTTTGAAAGTTTAGGTTGTATGGGAGGTACCACGCCCCTTTGTCCAATCCCGCCCATATATAGCCTATCATTCCTTCCAGACCATACCGCATCTGTGGTAAAAATTTTATGAAAATCGGATGTGCCGTTTAGACGGAGATGTGGAACAAACAAACAAACATTCAGATTTATTATATTAACTAGCTGGACCCGTGCACGGCTCGTGCCAAGATTTTGTGAATGAAAGGATATGGAGCGACGAAAACAACATTTCTCAAAGACAATTCTTTCTCAGACTGCGCTTCCCGGCAGAATTATTCCGAGTAGAAATCTTCCCCGTAAAATTCTTTCCCATAGAACGCTTTCCCGTAGAATTCTTTTTTGTGGTGACTTTTAGGTGAGGTGAATGTTAGTGTGGTGAATTTTAGTGTGGTGAATTTTAGTGTGGTGAGTTTCAGTGTGGTGTATATTATTGTGTTGAGTTTTAGTGTGATGAGTTTTAGTGTAGTGAATCTTAGTGTGGTGAGTTGGTGAGTTTTAGTGTGGTGAGTTCTAGTGTGGTGAATTTTAGTGTGGTGAATTTTTGGTGGGTGAATTTTAGTGTGGTGAGTTTCAGTGTGGTGCATTTTATTGTGGTGAGTTTTAGTATGGTGAATTTTAGTGTGGTGAGTTTTCGTGTGGTGAATTTTAGTGTGTTGAGTTTTTTGTAGTGAATTTTAGTGTGGTGAGTTTTAATATGGTGAATTTTAGTGTGGTGAATTTAAGTGTGGTTAATTTTTGAGGTGGAGAGTTTCATTGTAGTGAGATTTAATGTGGTGAATTTTGGTGTGGTGAATTTTGGTGTGGTGAGTTTAATGAATTTGGGGTGGTTGTTACCCTGGTGTGAAATATCTTGAATCACTTTAATAACTGTTGACATACACCATCTTGAAAATGTACCTCTATGGTGGCTTTTGTTATTGATTTTGTTTTTGTGTTTTCGCTTTCTTTTTACTTTATAAGTTCTTTTTTTTTGTTGTGTTTTTGTTATTCTGTTTATTTCTGTTTTTGTGTTTTGCTTTTGTATTTTGTTTTTATGCTTTTGTTGTGTTGTGTTTTTGATTTAGTGTTTTTGCGTTTGTTTTTGTGGTTATGTTTTGTTATTTATATTTGCATTTGTTTTTGTATTTCCATCTTTTTTTTATTTTGTTGTTGTTTTTGTGTTTTTGCTTTAGTATTATGCTTTTGCTTTTGCTTTTGTTTTGATTTTTGCTTTTGCTTTTGTGTTTTTGCTTTTGTATATATTTTATTGTATTTGAGTTTTTTGTTTCAAGTTCTTAGCTTGTGTATGTGCCGAGTTATGTCGTTTGGAATGTTTAGGTTGTATGGGAGGTACCACGCCCTTTTGTCCAATCGCGCCCATATAAAGCCTATGACACCCTCTGGACTCCATAGTATCCTGTTACAAAATTTTAGTTAAATCGGTTCAGCGGTTTAGACGTGATGTTGGAACAAACAGACAGACCGACAAACGGACCAAGAGTTTTATATATATAGACTAGCTGACCCGTGCACGACTCGTGTCAAGATTTTGTGAATTCAAAGATATGGAGCGATTTTATTAATATAAGAAACATTTTTATTATTCATATGAGGGGCCAGTGCTTAGCTGTTGAAGTTTTTTTATTGGTTTTATAAATGTGGTAACCAAATAATAATTCTCCGCCAAAACAACTTTTCTCAAAGACAATTCATTCTCTGACTGCGCTTCCCCGTAGAATTATTCCGAGTAGAAATCTTCCCCGTAAAATTCTTCCACATAGAACGCTTTCCCGTAGAATTCTTCCCGAAGAATTCATCCCGGTAGAATTGTTCCCGGAAGAATTCTTTCCCATTGAATTCTTCCCCGTAGAGTTTTTCCCAGTAGAAGTTTTAGTGTGGTGGGTTTTAATGTGGTGAGTTTCGGTGTGGTTAGTTTAGGTGTGGTGAATTTTGAAGTGATGAGTTTAATTGTGGTGAGTTTTAGTGTGGTGAGTTTTGATGTGGTGAGCTTTAGTGTGGTGAGTTTTAGTGTGGAGAGTTTTGGTGTGGTGAATTTTAGTGTGGTGAGTTTTAGTGTGGTCAATTTTAGTGTGGTGGGTTTTAGTGTGGTGAAATATAGTGTGGTGGGTTTTAGAGTGGTGAATTTTAATGTGGCGTGTTTTAGTGTGGCGAGTTTTAGGGTGGTGAATTTTAGGGTGAATTTTATTGTGGTGAGTTTTAGTGTGATAAATTTTAATGTGATGCATTTTATTGTGGTGAGTTTTAGTGTAGTGAATTTTAGTGTGCTGAGTTTTAGTGTGGTGAATTATAGTGTGGTGGGTTTTAGTGGTGAATTTTAGTGCGGTGAGTTTAAGTGTGGAGAGTTTTAGTGTGGTGAGTTTAAGTGTGGTGAAATTTTAGTGTAGTGAGTTTTAGTGTGGTCAATTTTAGTGTGGTGACTTTTAGTGTGGTGAATTATAGTGTGGTGAATTATAGTGTGGTGAATTATAGTGTGGTGGGTTTTAGTGTGGTGAATTTTAGTGCGGTGAGTTTTAGTGTGGTGTGTTTCAGTGTAGTGAATTTAAGTGTAGTGAGTTTTAGTGTTGTGAATTATAGTGTGGTGAGTTTTAGTGGGGTGAGTTTTAGTGTGGTGAGTTTTAGTGTGGTGAGTTTTAGTGTGGTGAATTTTAGAGTGGTGATTTTTAGTGCGGTGAGTTTTAGTGTAGTGAATTTAAGTGTAGTGAGTTTTAGTGTTGTGAATTATAGTGTGGTGAGTTTTAGTGGGGTGAGTTTTAGTGTGGTGAGTTTTAGTGTGGTGAGTTTTAGAGTGGTGAGTATTGGTGTGGTGAGTTTAATTTTAGTGTGGTGAGTTTTAGTGTGGTGAATTTTAGTGCGGTGAGTTTTAGTGTAGCGAATTTAAGTGTAGTGAGTTTTAGTGTTGTGAATTATAGTGTGGTGAGTTTTAGTGGGGTGAGTTTTAGTGTGGTGAGTTTTAGTGTGGTGAGTTTTAGTGTGGTGAATTTTAGTGTGGTGAATTTTAGTGTGGTTAGTTTTAGTGTGGTGAATTTTAGTGTGGTGAGTTTTAGTGTGGTGAATTTTAGTGTTTTTTTTTTTTTTTTTTTTTTTTTTTTTGGCATGGTAGCCGAGAGGTGTAATCTTCCAAAGATACGTATTAAAAATATTACGCATGCACGATTCGCTTCCATAGCGCCTACGTACTAAGCACCCCTCCCACTCGCTTCCTGTGTTTCCCTGCGGAACCGCCAGTTAAGGCATTACTTCGCAGGGCAGGATAGAGTCAGATATTCATCTGACTTCGTTCTTGTTGTTTCGTCTATCGCCTCTGTTGGCTTTGGTGCGTTTGTTCGTCATGTCGGACTCGTTGCATAATTTGGGTTATTATGCTGCCCGCGGCTTCCCACGCATTTAAGGAGGTAAGCATGTACGCGATTACTCCTTCTGGAGACAGTACTCCGCTTGTGAGCTCCTCTATCTGGAGTCGGTCGCTGCCGAATCTCACGCAATCCATAAGCACATGCTCTGCATTCTCCACTTTCCCTACGCAGAATATGCAGTAGGGGTCGTCTGCGTGTTGGTACTTGTGGAGGTACTCTCTGAAGCATCCGTGGCCGGAGAAGAACTGCGTTAGGTGGTAGCTGGTGTCGCCGTGTTTCCTTTCTACCCAGGTTCTCACATCGGGGATTAGCCTATGTGTCCATCGGCCTTTTGGCGTGGCATTCCACGACCGTTGCCATTCTGCCATCGCTCTACCTTCTATCGCCTGCATTATTGCAGGAGAGACTATGCCGTGTGTTTTACGGATGTTGCGGGCGTCTGCAGCCATGTTCGCCAGAATATCAATCGGGGTTCTACTAGCAATTATGTTTGCTGCATCCTCCGATATTGTTCTGAATCCACAGCAGACTCGCAGTGATGTCAGCCTGTACGCTGATTTGACTCCCTTCATGTACGATTGGCATTTTGTTGCCGGGGCCCATATTGGCGCTGCGTACATGATCGTCGACGTGTTTACGCTGGCCAGCAGTTTCCGGATAGGCTGTTTGGGGCCTCCGATGTTGGGCATCAACCTTGCTAGGGCGGCTCCAACTCGGGCGGCCTTGCTTCCACTCTGTGCCAGATGTTCTCTGAAGTTCAGCCTGTGGTCGAGCTGGGCTCCCAGGTATTTCAGTTGCGGCGAGGATTGGATAGTGTGTCCTCCGACCCGTATTTCGAAGCGTTCCACCTTTTTGCGACTGCTGATGAGTACGGCTTCGGTCTTGTGTTCTGCCAGTTGTAGGCCTGCGGTTCGTAGCCAAGACTTGATGCTTCCGATCGTAGCATTGCAGTTTTGGGCTACATCGCTGAGCATTTTGGCGACTACAACTATCGCAACATCATCCGCGTATCCGACGATGTGTACCCCTGCTGGCTTCTCGATTTTGAAGACTCCATCGTACATGGTGTTCCACAGGACCGGGCCAAGGACTGAGCCTTGTGGCACTCCACCGGTTACCTTGTACTGTTTGGGGCCTGCGTCTGTGTCGTATGAGAGTGTCCTTTGCTGGAAATATTGGGATATTATCCTTAGCAAGTAATCTGGAGCTCCCATATTGCTTAGTGCCATTAGGGTGTAGCTCCAGTTAGCAGCCATCTTTCGCCGGCAATGGCTTTGCTGGCGATTTCACACACTCTGGCGATAGCATCAACGGTGCTGCGCTTCGTTCTGAAGCCGAACTGCCATTCAGATAGGCCTGTCGGTCCCTCTGTGAGGCATTCGAGGCGGGTGCATATTATTCGCTCGAGAACTTTCCCAGCTGTGTCGAGCATACAGAGTGGCCGGTGTGAGGACGGTTCCTCTGGAGGTTTGTCGCCTTTTGGTATGAGAACCAGTCGCTGGCGTTTCCAACGTTGTGGGAAGGTTCCTTCCTCTAGGCAAGTCGTATACAGTCGGCGGAAGATTTCTGGTTTCTTCTGCAGCGCCCTTTTCAGGACACAGTTCGGAATACCATCTAAGCCGGGAGTTTTGTTGATTTTGAGCCGATTGGCTGCATCTAGCACCTCAGTGGTGGTCACTGGAGGTATCATTCCAATTTCGCAGCTAAGGCTTCTTGGGATGCTGAAGGGTTCGTGTTGCGGGAAGAGGCCTTCCACAATTTTGCCCATAATTTCCGGGCACATTGGTGCATTCCCTGCTTTCCCGTTAAGCTTTTTTAGCACAATTTTGTACGCGCTACCCCACGGGTTGCTCTGCACCTCTTCTCTAAGAGAGATAAAGGAGTCGCTTTTGCTTTTAGCAATGGCTTTTCGCAGCTGTTTCCTCTTCTCCTTGAAGTTGGCTTGGAGTTGTGCATGTCCAGCTCTTCCTCTCGAGCGTTGTTGTCTCCTTCGTAGCTTGTGGCATTCTGCACGGATTTTGGCAATGCCATCGTTCCACCAGTAGATTGGGGTCCGACCATTCTTTTTCGTTTTTCGCGACATGGATGCGTCGCAGGCATTTGCAAGGTATCGCATAGTGTGTTCCGTTTGCAGTTCGGCATTTCCTTCCGTTCCTGTCATGTGTTCAATCATGTATTCTAGCACGTCGGCGTCTAGCTTCTTGATGTTCCAGCCATTCTGTTGCACTTTCCTTTTAGGGTTGCGCCGAGTTGGGCCGTCGGGGTGTTTTGGTAGGATTGCAATCGCTTGGTGGTCGCTGTTTGTATACGCATCCATGACCTTCCATTGTATGCATTTCGAGAGAGTCCTGCTGGCGAATGTTAGGTCAACAATCGATCCACCTCTCCCGTTGCAGAAGGTAAGGGTGTTGCCATGGTTCAGCAGTACTAGGTCCAGTGATGCGAAGGCTTCCAGGAGGATTGTTCCTCTCCGGTTGGTTCGGACACTGCCCCATTCTGCTGCCCATGCGTTGAAGTCGCCTGCAATTATGGCTGGTGACTTTCCTCTGGCATCGATAACTAGCCGGTCCAGCATGTCCTCGAAGTCATTTGTGCTCATACTTGGCGCAGCATAGCAGCTGTAGAAGTGAATTCCTTTCACCTTAGCGTGTACGAAGCGATCGTGTTGTTTGTTGTTTCTGCGTTCGAAGGCTGTTTTGCCACAAGTCCAAATTGACGCTTTTTCGGTCTTGTCTTCCGCCCATTTCGCGCTTCCGTTTGGGATTTTATATGGCTCACATATGAGGGCCACATCTATTTTATGTTCTGCAACTGTTTTTGACAGTATGGCCTGCGCTGCCTCGCAGTGGTTCAGATTTATTTGTAGGCATCTAATCATTCCGCTTGGCTCTCGAGCGGTACGCCGCCTTGTACGCTAGGCATCTGTAGCTGCCTGTGGGGTGCTCGTTGCCACCGCTACATCCTGGTTCACAGATGGCGCATTTTGGTTTGGCTTCGCATGTTTTTGCTTTGTGTCCCTTGTTGCCGCATCTGAAACATAGGTCTTGTCGGTCTTCTTTATTCTGACATTGCCTCGATATGTGTCCGAATTCAAGGCACCTGTAGCATCGGGTCGGGTTGAAGCACTCCCGTAGGCGACATCTTACCCAGCCAATGCGTACTCGTCCAGCTTTTAATAGCGCGTTCGCTGCCTCTGCTGGCAGGCTTATCTGTGCCGTTTGTGTGCCGTCTCGCATGGATCTGAGCGTCTTGATGGCGATGCGATCCGGCTCAGTTGCATCGGGAAACTGTTTTGCAATCGCACTACAGATTTCTTCTGGGGTGGTAGATTCGTCGATGTCCCGGCACTCTACCACTTCCATGTGGCAGAGGGTTCGGATGGTTGCCGAAGTTTTGAGCGTTCGCATCATTTCCTCCCTGTACTCATCAACTTTGCTCACTCCATTGCTTTTCAGCTGAAGTATGAGCTCGCCTTTAGCTGTTCGCCGTATGGTTTTCACATTATCGCCGAGTTCCTTCAGCTCGGGTTGCGCCTTCATATGTTTCAGCATGTCGGCGTATGACCAGTCTCCTGTCTTGGCGATGACGATTGCATCTGGGCGTGTTGGGGGCCGCTTTGGAGGCCGCCTGGGTCCACCGTTTGCCCTTGGTTTTCTGCCCACGTTCTTCCACTCTCCCTCTGGTTTTCCAGATTGCCTGTTCGGGGCTGTGGTATTTTCCTTATTTTCGCTTCGCTTGTTCCCGCCTGTCAGGCCTGGAGGATCTATCGGTTTTTCTTGCCTCGGCGTTTCGCTTGCCTTTGTGGCCTCCCTCTTCCTCTTCGGGGGAGTTTGCCTAGGCTGTAGCAGTCCTTCTCGCTGGCGCTTGCCTTCGGCCGAGTGATTTTTTCGCGGTGTGGTTTGTTCTGGTCGGTTGGCCACTTCGCGCAATACTCTGCTGTGCAGTTGCTTAGATTCGAGCAGTAGGTCCCGCATCTGTTGGGTTATGTGGCGTCTCTTTTTGTCGCACATCAGCTCTATTAGTGTCTGTATGTTCAGACCAATTTGAGCGAGTGGGTCTCTGCCAGTCGCGGTATCTACTGCAGCAGTGTGGCTGTTCTCCTCTTGTGGTTCATCGAGTGTCTCCCCATCAGTATCAGTTGCCACTGATAAGGCTCTTGGGGTGCCATACACTTCTGGCGAGCGAGCAATCCTCGACGTCCTTTTGAAGGGATTCACGTAGCTCGCTTCGTTCAGCGTACTTGTAGCTAGATCTGCTGCGGTGGCCAAGTGTGCCACCACCGTAGCATTGCGGTCGTTGGATAACGACGGCTGGGAGCCCGCTTGCTCACTCCCGATAGCCGCCGGCACTGGGGTTTTTAGGCCAACCTGCGCCGTAACATTTTTCTGTAAGTAACTTTCCATTAAAAACATTCTCCTCCTCCTTGCATTTTAAACCTTCTGCCAGGTTTGTAAGCTGCCGCCCCTCTGGGGTCAGACGCAGACCAGGGAGCCGCCCATTCTGGGTCAGACGCTCCTGGGTTTTTTTTTTTTTTGTGAACACTTATTGAAGTGCGGTGTCGTTTCGCCCTGTCACGCGAGCATCCTTGGGCCTATGCTGACTTTTATGTCGCACCCTCCGATCGCGTCGCCAATGGTCGGGGACTGCTTATTTGTCCACGGACTTATTCGCAGCTGGCCTACATATCTGTAGGCCGTTCAGCTATCCGCCACCTGCTGACCCCCACGATAGCCTATGGCCTGGCCCCGTGTGGTGAATTTCAGTGTGGTGAATTTTAGTGCGGTGAGTTTTAGTGTAGTGAATTTAAGTGTAGTGAGTTTTAGTGTTGTGAATTATAGTGTGGTGAGTTTTAGTGGGGTGAGTTTTAGTGTGGTGAGTTTGAGAGTGGTGAGTATTGGTGTGGTGAGTTTAATTTTAGTGTGGTGAGTTTTAGTGTTGTGAATTATAGTGTTTTGGGTTTTAGTGTGGTGAGTTTTAATGTGGTGAAATTTTAGTGTGGTGAGTTTAAGTGTGGTGAATTTTAGTGTGGTGAGTTTTAGTGTGGTGAATTTTAGTGTGGTGAATTTTAGTGTGGTGAATTTTAGTGTGGTGTGTTTCAGTGTAGTGAATTTAAGTGTAGTGAGTTTTAGTGTTGTGAATTATAGTGTGGTGAGTTTTAGTGGGGTGAGTTTTAGTGTGGTGAGTTTTAGTGTGGTGAGTTTTAGAGTGGTGAGTATTGGTGTGGTGAGTTTAATTTTAGTGTGGTGAGTTTTAGTGTTGTGAATTATAGTGTTTTGGGTTTTAGTGTGGTGAGTTTTAATGTGGTGAAATTTTAGTGTGGTGAGTTTAAGTGTGGTGAATTTTAGTGTGTTGAATTTTTGTGTGGTGAGTTTTAGTGTGGTGAGTTTTAGTGTGGTGAGTTTTAGTGTGGTGAGTTTTGGTGTGGTGAGTTTAAGTGTGGTGAGTTTTAGTGTGGTGAGTTTTAGTGTGGTGAATTTTAGTGTGGTGTGTTTCAGTGTAGTGAATTTAAGTGTAGTGAGTTTTAGTGTTGTGAATTATAGTGTGGTGAGTTTTAGTGGGGTGAGTTTTAGTGTGGTGAGTTTGAGAGTGGTGAGTATTGGTGTGGTGAGTTTAATTTTAGTGTGGTGAGTTTTAGTGTTGTGAATTATAGTGTTTTGGGTTTTAGTGTGGTGAGATTTAATGTGGTGAAATTTTAGTGTGGTGAGTTTAAGTGTGGTGAATTTTAGTGTGTTGAATTTTTGTGTGGTGAGTTTTAGTGTGGTGAGTTTAAGTGTGGTGAATTTTAGTGTGGTGAGTTTTGGTGTGGTGAGTTTTAGTGTGGTGAGTTTGTTATTCTTTTTCTTTCCTTTTTTTTTTTGTTTTTCATTAGTTTGGATTGTAGTTTTATGTGATTGGTTTTGTTTTTGTATTTTTGCTTTTGTGTTGTTTTGTGCTTTTTGGCTTCTTTGCTTTTATTTATTTTTTTTTATTTGAGTTTTTTGTTTCATGTTCGTAGCTGGTGGAAGTGACAAGTTATATCGTATTAAAAGTTTAGGTAATATGGGAGATGCCACGCCTCTTTGTCCAATCCCGCCCATATATAGCCTATCATTCCTTCCAGACCATACCGCATCTGTGGTCAAAATTTCAAGAAAATCGGATGTGCCGTTTAGACTAAGAAGCGGAACAAACGTGATTGCTTTTGTTTTTTTATTTTTGATTTTGTTTTGTTTGTGCTTTTGTGTTTTTAATTTTTTTTTTGTATTTGATTTTTTTGTTTCATATTCGTAGCAGGTATAAGTGCCAAGTTATATCGTTTTGAAAGTTTAAGTTGTATGGGAGGTACCACGCCCCTTTGTCCAATCCCGCCATATATATCCTATCATTCCTTCCAGACCATACCGCATCGTGGTAAAAATTTCAAGAAAATCGGATTAGCCGTTTAGACGGAGAAGCGGAACAAACGTGATTGCTTTTGTATTTGTATTTTTGATTTTGTTTTGTGCTTTTTTGTTTTTAATTTTTTTTTGTCTTTGAGTTTTTTGTTTCATGTTCGTAGCTGATATAAGTGCCAAGTTATATCGTTTTGAAAGTTTAGGTTGTATGGGAGGTACCACGTCCCTTTGTCCAATCCCGCCCATATATAGCCTATCATTCCTTCCAGACCATACCGCATCTGAGGTAAAAATTTTATGAAAATCGGATGAGCCGTTTAGACGAAGATGTGGAACAAACAAACAAACATTCAGAATTATTATATTAACTAGCTGGACCCGTGCACGACTCGTGCCAAGATAAAGAATTCAAAGATAAAGAGCGATTTTATTAATATAAAAAACATTTTTATTATTCAT
This sequence comes from Dryomyza anilis, assembly GCA_951804985.1. Taxonomy (NCBI): domain Eukaryota; kingdom Metazoa; phylum Arthropoda; class Insecta; order Diptera; family Dryomyzidae; genus Dryomyza; species Dryomyza anilis. The sequence goes on from OX638135.1 coordinate 54,405,467, forward strand.
ATGAGGGGCCCGTGCTTAGCTGTTGAAGTTTTTTTATTGGTTTCATAAATGTGGTAACCAAATAATAATTCTCCGCCAAAACAACTTTTCTCAAAGACAATTCTTTCTCTGACTGCGCTTCCCCGTAGAATTATTCCGAGTAGAAATCTTCCCCGTAAAATTCTTCCACATAGAACGCTTTCCCGTAGAATTCTTCCCGAAGAATTCATCCCGGTAGAATTGTTCCCGGTAGAATTCTTTCCCATAGAATTCTTCCCCGTAGAGTTTTTCCCAGTAGAAGTTTTAGTGTGGTTGTTTTAATGTGGTGAGTTTCGGTGTGGTTAGTTTAGGTGTGGTGAATTTTGGAGTGATGAGTTTAATTGTGGTGAGTTTTAGTGTGGTGAGTTTTGATGTGGTGAGCTTTAGTGTGGTGAGTTTTAGTGTGGAGAGTTTTGGTGTGGTGAATTTTAGTGCGGTGAGTTTTAGTGTGGTGAGTTTTGATGTGGTGAAATTTTATTGTAGTGAGTTTTAGTGTGGTGAGTTTTAGTGTGGTGAAATTTTAGTGTGATGAGTTTAGGTATGGTTAATTTTAGTGTCCTGAATTTTTGTGTAGTGAGTGTTAGTGTGGTGAGTTTTAGGTGGTGAGTTTTTGTGTGTTGAGTGTAAGTGTAGTGAGTTTTAGTGTAGTGAGTTTTAGTGCAGTGAAATTTTAGTGTGGTGAGTTTAGGTGTGGTTAATTTTAGTGTGTTGAATGTTAGTGAGGTGAGTTTTAGTGTGGTGAATTTTAGTGTGGTGAGTTTTAGTGTGGTGAGTTTTAGTGTGGTGAATTTGGTGAGTTTTAGTGTGGAGAAATTTTAGTGTGGTGAGTTTTAGTGTGGTGAATTTTAGTGTGGTGGGTTTTAGTGTGGTGAATTTTAGGGTGAATTTTATTGTGGTGAGTTTTAGTGTGATAAATTTTAATGTGATGCATTTTATTGTGGTGAGTTTTAGTGTAGTGAATTTTAGTGTGCTGAGTTTTAGTGTGGTGAATTATAGTGTGGTGGGTTTTAGTGGTGAATTTTAGTGCGGTGATTTTAAGTGTCAATCAATCAATATTTAATTGGATCTCCGTGTTGTCATAATTCAAAATTTTTCTTGTTAAATCAAGTGTGAAACCGTTCTTTATCATGAAGTCCATGCCAAGTATTATTTCGTCTACTATTTCTGCCACAATAAAATCATGCTTAACTGTCGTAGTACCAATCTTTATTTTCTTGGTAATCTTTCCTCTGATAGGGGCCTCTTCACCTGTAGCTACTTTATCCTTAACAAGGTTACTTCTTATTATTGAATGTGAAGCTCCCGTATCCAATGTTACCATATGCTTAGTGCGCTGAATTGTCTTGCGTCTCATTAATTATTGTTGATTGCTTGCATTATGGGCAAATTACATCTTTTCGTAACAATATGTATGCAATGGTTTCGACATGTCCATTGAAAGATGAGGTGCGCCTGGACATGTCCAGGATGACCTTGGACAATTGTTTTTTTCATTCTTTTTTTGAAATGTTATACAAATGATTTTGGGCAAGTCGACTGGATGATAAGGAGCTCCTGGACACGTCCTGGACATGTCTATGATGACCTTGGACAAAAAAAAATGTTATAAAAATGATTTTGGACGTGTTCACTGGAGGATGAGGTGCTCCTGGACATTTCCATGATGACCTTGGACAAAAATTATTTTTTTTCATTATTTTTTGAAATGTTATAAAAATGATTTTGGCATGTCCACTGGAGGATGAGGTGCTCCTGGACATGTCCATGATGACCTCGGATAAACATTTTCTTTTTCATTATTTTTTTAAATGTTATAACAATTATTTTGAACATGTCCACTGGAAGATGAGGTGCTCCATGATGACCTTGGACAAATTTTTAAAATGTAAAATGTTTTGAAATATCACAAAAAATGATTTTGTACATGTCAATTGAAGGATGAGGGGCTCCTGGACATGTCCAGGATGACCACTTCATGTGGGCGGAATCGCCTTCAAAAGATCAAAAAGGTCGAAAATATTTAAAAGATCAAAAAGAGAGAAAAGATCAAAAAGAACGAAAAGATCAAAAAGATCAAAAATCAAATGTTCAAAAAGTTAAAAAAGATCAAAAAGATTAAAAAGAGCAAAAACATCAAAAAATCAAAGAGATCAAAAAGATTAAAAAGATCGAAAAGATCACAAAAATCGAAAAGATCGAAAAGATCAAAAAGATCAAAAATATCGAAAAGATTAATAAGATCGAAAAGATCCAGAAGATCGAAAAGATCTAAAAGATCGAAAAGATCAAAAAGATCAAAAAGATCAAAAAGATCAAAAAGATCAAAGAGATCAAAAAGATCGAAAAGATTTAAAAGTTCTAAAAGATCTTAAAGATCAAAAAGATCGAAGAGATCGAAAAGATCAAAAAGATCAAATGTTCAAAAAGTTAAAAAACAACAAAAAGATTAAAAAGAGCAAAAAGATCAAAAAGATCAAAAAGATCAAAAAGATCAAAAAGATCAAAAAGATCAAAAAGATCAAAAAGATCAAAAAGATCAAAAAGATCAAAAAGATCAAAAAGATCAAAAAGATCAAAAAGATCAAAAAGATCAAAAAGATCAAAAAGATCAAAAAGATCAAAAAGATCAAAAAGATCAAAAAGATCAAAAAGATCAAAAAGATCAAAAAGATCAAAAAGATCAAAAAGATCAAAAAGATCAAAAAGATCAAAAAGATCAAAAAGATCAAAAAGATCAAAAAGATCAAAAAGATCAAAAAGATCGATAAGATCTAAAAGATCTTAAAAATCAAAAAGATCAAATGTTCAAAAAGTTCAAAAAGATCAAAAAGATTAAAAAGAGAAAAAAGATCAAAAAGATCAAAAATATCAAAAATATCAAAAAGATCAAAAAGATCAAAAAGATCAAAAAGATCAAGAAGATCAAAAAGATCAAAAAGATCAAAAAGATCAAAAAGATCAAAAAGATTAAAAAGATCGAAAAGATCAAAAAGATCAAAAAGATCAAAAAGATTAAAAAGATCAAAAAGACCGAAAAGACCGAAAAGATCGAAAAGATCGAAAAGATCGAAAAGATCGAAAAGATCGAAAAGATCGAAAAGATCGAAAAGATCAAAAAGATCAAAAAGATTAAAAAGATCAAAATGATCGAAGAGATCGAAAAGATCGAAAAGATCGAAAAGATCAAAAAGATCAAAAAGATCAAAAAGATCAAAAAGATCAAAAAGATTAAAAGATCAAACAGATCGAAAAGATCGAAAAGATCAAAAAGATCGAAAAGATCGAAAAGATCGAAAAGATCGAAAAGATCAAAAAGATCAAAGAGATCAAAAAGATCAAAGAGATCAAAAAGATCAAAAAGATCAAAAAGATCGAAAAGATCGAAAAGATCAAAAAGATCTAAAAGATCTAAAAGATCGAAAAGATCGAAAAGATCGAAAAGATCAAAAAGATCAAAAAGATCAAAAAGATCAAAAAGATCAAAAAGATCAAAAAGATCAAAAAGAACAAAAAGATCAAAAAGATCAAAAAGATCAAAAAGATCAAAAAGATCAAAAAGATCAAAAAGATCAAAAAGATCAAAAAGATCAAAAAGATCAAAAAGATCAAAAAGATCAAAAAGATCAAAAAGATCAAAAAGATCAAAAAGATCAAAAAGATCAAAAAGATCAAAAAGATCAAAAAGATCAAAAAGATCAAAAAGATCAAAAAGATCAAAAAGATCAAAAAGATCAAAAAGATCAAAAAGATCAAAAAGATCAAAAAGATCAAAAAGATCAAAAAGATCAAAAAGATCAAAAAGATCAAAAAGATCAAAAAGATCAAAAAGATCAAAAAGATCAAAAAGATCAAAAAGATCAAAAAGATCAAAAAGATCAAAAAGATCAAAAAGATCAAAAAGATCAAAAAGATCAAAAAGATCAAAAAGATCAAAAAGATCAAAAAGATCAAAAAGATCAAAAAGATCAAAAAGATCAAAAAGATCAAAAAGATCAAAAAGATCAAAAAGATCAAAAAGATCAAAAAGATCAAAAAGATCAAAAAGATCAAAAAGATCAAAAAGATCAAAAAGATCAAAAAGATCAAAAAGATCAAAAAGATCAAAAAGATCAAAAAGATCAAAAAGATCAAAAAGATCAAAAAGATCAAAAAGATCAAAAAGATCAAAAAGATCAAAAAGATCAAAAAGATCAAAAAGATCAAAAAGATCAAAAAGATCAAAAAGATCAAAAAGATCAAAAAGATCAAAAAGATCAAAAAGATCAAAAAGATCAAAAAGATCAAAAAGATCAAAAAGATCAAAAAGATCAAAAAGATCAAAAAGATCAAAAAGATCAAAAAGATCAAAAAGATCAAAAAGATCAAAAAGATCAAAAAGATCAAAAAGATCAAAAAGATCAAAAAGATCAAAAAGATCAAAAAGATCAAAAAGATCAAAAAGATCAAAAAGATCAAAAAGATCAAAAAGATCAAAAAGATCAAAAAGATCAAAAAGATCAAAAAGATCAAAAAGATCAAAAAGATCAAAAAGATCAAAAAGATCAAAAAGATCAAAAAGATCAAAAAGATCAAAAAGATCAAAAAGATCAAAAAGATCAAAAAGATCAAAAAGATCAAAAAGATCAAAAAGATCAAAAAGATCAAAAAGATCAAAAAGATCAAAAAGATCAAAAAGATCAAAAAGATCAAAAAGATCAAAAAGATCAAAAAGATCAAAAAGATCAAAAAGATCAAAAAGATCAAAAAGATCAAAAAGATCAAAAAGATCAAAAAGATCAAAAAGATCAAAAAGATCAAAAAGATCAGAAAGATCAAAAAGATCAAAAAGATCAGAAAGATCAAAAAGATCAAAAAGATCAAAAAGATCAAAAAGATCAAAAAGATCGAAAAGATCAAAAAGATCGAAAAGATCTAAAAGATCGAAAAGAGCGAAAAGATCAAAAAGATCAAAAAGATTGAAAAGATCGAAAAGATCTAAAAGATCGAAAAGATCGAAAAGATCAAAAAGATCGAAAAGATCTGAAAGATCTAAAAGATCTAAAAGATCGAAAAGATCGAAAAGATCGAAAAGATCGAAAAGATCGAAAAGATCGAAAAGATCGAAAAGATCGAAAAGATCGAAAAGATCGAAAAGATCGAAAAGATCGAAAAGATCGAAAAGATCGAAAAGATCGAAAAGATCGAAAAGATCGAAAAGATCAAAAAGATTGAAATGATCAAAAAGATCAAAAAGATCAAAAAGATCGAAATGATCAAAAAGATCTAAAAGATCTAAAAGATCTAAAAGATCTAAAAGATCTAAAAGATCTAAAAGATCTAAAAGATCTAAAAGATCTAAAAGATCTAAAAGATCTAAAAGATCTAAAAGATCTAAAAGATCTAAAAGATCTAAAAGATCTAAAAGATCTAAAAGATCTAAAAGATCTAAAAGATCTAAAAGATCTAAAAGATCTAAAAGATCTAAAAGATCTAAAAGATCTAAAAGATCTAAAAGATCTAAAAGATCTAAAAGATCTAGAAGATCTAAAAGATCAAAAAGATCAAAAAGATCAAAAAGATCAAAAAGATCGAAAAGATCAAAAAGATCGAAGAGATCGAAAAGATCAAAAAGATCACGAGGATCAAAAAGATTGAAAAGATCAAAAAGATCGAAAAGGTCGAAAAGATCTGAAAGATCGAAAAGATCGAAAAGATCGAAAAGATCGAAAAGATCTAAGAGATCTAAAAGATCTAAAAGATCGATAAGATCAAAAAGATCGGAAAGATCAAAAAGATTGAAAAGATCAAAAAGATCAAAAAGATCGAAAAGATCTAAAAGATCGAAAAGATCTGAAAGATCGAAAAGATCTGAAAGATCGAAAAGATCGAAAAGATCGAAAAGATCGAAAAGATCGAAAAGATCAAAAAGATTGAAATGATCAAAAAGATCAAAAAGATCAAAAAGATCAAAAAGATCAAAAAGATCAAAAAGATCAAAAAGATCAAAAAGATCAAAAAGATCAAAAAGATCAAAAAGATCAAAAAGATCAAAAAGATCAAAAAGATCAAAAAGATCAAAAAGATCAAAAAGATCAAAAAGATCAAAAAGATCAAAAAGATCAAAAAGATCAAAAAGATCAAAAAGATCAAAAAGATCAAAAAGATCAAAAAGATCAAAAAGATCAAAAAGATCAAAAAGATCAAAAAGATCAAAAAGATCAAAAAGATCAAAAAGATCAAAAAGATCAAAAAGATCAAAAAGATCAAAAAGATCAAAAAGATCAAAAAGATCAAAAAGATCTAAAAGATCTAAAAGATCTAAAAGATCTAAAAGATCTAAAAGATCTAAAAGATCTTAAAGATCTTAAAGATCGAAAAGATCAAAAAGATCGAAAAGATCAAAAAGATCGAAAAGATCGAAAAGATCGAAAAGATCGAAAAGATCGAAAAGATCAAATAGTTCAAAAAGATCAAAAAGATCAAAAAGATTAATAAGATCGAAAAGATCGAAAAGATCAAAAAAGATCAAAAAGATCGAAAAGATCTAAGGTCGAAAAGATCGAAAAAATCAAAAAGATCGAAAAGATCAATAATATCAAAAAGATCAAAAAGATCAAAAAGATCAAAAATATCAAAAAGATCAAAAAGATCAAAAAGATCAAAAAGATCAAAAAGATCAAAAAGATTGAAAAGATCGAAAAGATCGAAAAGATCGAAAAGATCGAAAAGATCTAAAAGATCGAAATGATCGAAAAGATCAAAAAGATCAAAAAGATCAAAAAGATCAAAAAGATCAAAAAGATCAAAAAGATCAAAAAGATCAAAAAGATCAAAAAGATCAAAAAGATCAAAAAGATCAAAAAGATCAAAAAGATCAAAAAGATCAAAAAGATCAAAAAGATCAAAAAGATCAAAAAGATCAAAAAGATCAAAAAGATCAAAAAGATCAAAAAGATCAAAAAGATCAAAAAGATCAAAAAGATCAAAAAGATCAAAAAGATCAAAAAGATCAAAAAGATCAAAAAGATCAAAAAGATCAAAAAGATCAAAAAGATCAAAAAGATCAAAAAGATCAAAAAGATCAAAAAGATCAAAAAGATCAAAAAGATCAAAAAGATCAAAAAGATCAAAAAGATCAAAAAGATCAAAAAGATCAAAAAGATCAAAAAGATCAAAAAGATCAAAAAGATCAAAAAGATCAAAAAGATCAAAAAGATCAAAAAGATCAAAAAGATCAAAAAGATCAAAAAGATCAAAAAGATCAAAAAGATCAAAAAGATCAAAAAGATCAAAAAGATCGAAAAGATCGAAAAGATCAAAAAGATCAAAAAGATCAAAAAGATCAAAAAGATCAAAAAGATCAAAAAGATCAAAAAGATCAAAAAGATCAAAAAGATCAAAAAGATCAAAAAGATCAAAAAGATCAAAAAGATCAAAAAGGTCAAAAAGGTCAAAAAGATCAAAAAGGTCAAAAAGATCAAAGACATCGAAAAGATCAAAAAGATCAAAAAGATCAAAAAGATCAAAAAGATCAAAAAGATCGAAAAGATCGAAAAGATCAAAAAGATCGAAAAGATCAAAAAGATCAAAAAGATCAAAAAGATCAAAAAGATCAAAAAGATCAAAAAGATCAAAAAGATCAAAAAGATCAAAAAGATCAAAAAGGTCAAAAAGATCAAAGACATCGAAAAGATCAAAAAGATCAAAAAGATCAAAAAGATCAAAAAGATCAAAAAGATCAAAAAGATCAAAAAGATCAAAAAGATCAAAAAGATCAAAAAGATCAAAAAGATCGAAAAGATCAAAAAGATCAAAAAGATCAAAAAGATCAAAAAGATCAAAAAGATCAAAAAGATCAAAAAGATCAAAAAGATCAAAAAGATCAAAAAGATCAAAAAGATCAAAAAGATCAAAAAGATCAAAAAGATCAAAAAGATCAAAAAGATCAAAAAGATCAAAAAGATCAAAAAGATCAAAAAGATCAAAAAGATCAAAAAGATCAAAAAGATCAAAAAGATCAAAAAGATCAAAAAGATCAAAAAGATCGAAAAGATCAAAAAGATCAAAAAGATCAAAAAGATCGAAAAGATCAAAAAGATCAAAAAGATCAAAAAGATCAAAAAGATCAAAAAGATCAAAAAGATCAAAAAGATCAAAAAGATCAAAAAGATCAAAAAGATCAAAAAGATCAAAAAGATCAAAAAGATCAAAAAGATCAAAAAGATCAAAAAGGTCAAAAAGGTCAAAAAGATCAAAGACATCGAAAAGATCAAAAAGATCAAAAAGATCAAAAAGATCAAAAAGATCAAAAAGATCAAAAAGATCAAAAAGATCAAAAAGATCAAAAAGATCAAAAAGATCAAAAAGATCAAAAAGATCAAAAAGATCAAAAAGATCAAAAAGATCAAAAAGATCAAAAAGATCAAAAAGATCAAAAAGATCAAAAAGATCAAAAAGATCAAAAAGATCAAAAAGATCAAAAAGATCAAAAAGATCAAAAAGATCAAAAAGATCAAAAAGATCAAAAAGATCAAAAAGATCAAAAAGATCAAAAAGGTCAAAAAGATCAAAGACATCGAAAAGATCAAAAAGATCAAAAAGATTAAAAAGATCAAAAAGATCAAAAAGATCGAAAAGATCGAAAAGATCAAAAAGATCGAAAAGATCAAAAAGATCGAAAAGATCAAAAAGATCAAAAAGAACAAAAAGATCAAAGAGATCTAAAAGATCGAAGAGATCTAAAAGATCTAAAAGATCGAAAAGATCGAAAAGATCGAAAAGATCGAAAAGATCAAAAAGATCAAAAAGATCAAAAAAATCAAAAAGTTCAAAATGATCGAAAAGATCTAAAAGATCGAAAAGATCGAAAAGATCAAAAAGATCGAAAAGTTTAAAGAGATCGAAAAGATCGAAAAGATCAAAAAGATCAAAAAGATCAAAAAGATCAAAAAGATCAAAAAGATCAAAAAGATCAAAAAGATCAAAAAGATCAAAAAGATCAAAAAGATCAAAAAGATCAAAAAGATCAAAAAGATCAAAAAGATCAAAAAGATCAAAAAGATCAAAAAGATCAAAAAGATCAAAAAGATCAAAAAGATCAAAAAGATCAAAAAGATCAAAAAGATCAAAAAGATCAAAAAGATCAAAAAGATCAAAAAGATCAAAAAGATCAAAAAGATCAAAAAGATCAAAAAGATTAAAAAGATCAAAAAGATCAAAAAGATCAAAAAGATCAAAAAGATCAAAAAGATCAGAAAGATCGAAAAGATCAAAAAGATCGAAATGACTTAAAATGATTTTGGACATGTCCAGTAGAGAATGGATGAGGTGCTCATGGACATTTCCAGGATGACCTTGAACAATATTTTTCATATTGTTTTGAAATGTCGTTAAAATGGTTTGGAATAAGAAATCTAGAAGATGACATGGCATTAAAGTTTTTTTGGACATCTATAATTTTTTCAAGCTGCTATTTACATAGATCCAAGATTTTGCTATAGAGGTTCAACATAATTAACTGAATCTCAAAAGCGCAGAGTAGTTGTGAGCACAATCTATATTAATAAAACAAAACGTGTTTTTTTTCTCTTGCACTAACCGGCCGTATTTCTGAACAGATTTTAATGATACTGGTGTCAAACGATTCGTATTAATCTATTGTATTGCGTGCTATACTTAGTTTTTATAATTTTAGAATAAAAAATGCCAGAAAAACGTAAAAACTTAATTACAACAACCATATGAAAATGAGTACAGCAGTAGCCTGCGCTCACTGCGGTTAGTACAGTGCATCACACTCTCTCAAAGAATTGCACACAAAGGAACAACAACAACTCTGTCTCATTGTTTTTGCTGTTTTTGTGGGTTTTACACAGCAAACAGAGAGTTGAAAAAACAGACGTCTCCACAAAAAAGGGTTTTAATTATTGCGTTAAGAAAATATAATTTTTAATGTATTTAAATGAAATTAATAAAACAACATATTTCGAAAACGTGAAATATAACCAACAACTAAATTAATAAAAAATTTAAAGAAAAAAAACAACATTCAGTAACGTTAGTAATTGAATTTTAAAATATATTAAAAGTGTTTTCACGGTTTTTAAATATACATAAATTATTTAATATAAATTTATAAAAATTGTAGGAAAACCATAACTGTGATTCAAATATAAAAATATAAAATTGCAATGTAATTGCAAAAATAAATGTGTAAAAAAATTTAAATTTGAAAGTTTTTTGGAACTTTGATTTCATTAGATGGTTTTTAGAAATATATTTCATAACGAACTACATTAATGAAACTATGTTTCCTACAGCACAAAGGGCATCAGACCAAAAACTGTATATTGTAAATCCAAAATTTGCAAATCCATAAATATTACGAACATTTTTATATAATCTTGTTTTTCCTTTATATTTAGAAACAAATTTTCAGCTAGCTTGATGGTTTTTACTAGTTTAAAATAATTTACATGCAAAAAATGACGTATTCTTTAATTTAAGGATCATTTGATGACCATTTTTAAATTAATAAATGAATTTAATCCAAGTTCAGTGAGTAAACAAATATTACCAGAACCCTCCCATCGACATCAAAGCCAGCAAGCAGATATAGCCAACTAGAAGAGAGACTTTCAGCTGAAACACCATCAACGTGCGAAAACGAGAATATAAGACAAAAATTAGAAAACCGTCAATACGTCGATAGACTGCCAATTCAAAGTGACGAGAAAAAAATATAGCTGTCTGTGCCAACTACGCAAGTTTCCGTTAAACGGGCTTTTAGTGCATTACCTATAATACATACTAGGTTAAGAAAAAAATTAAGTAGGAATAATTTAGAAATCTTATTATTAGTAAAATAAAATCATAATATTGTTGAACAGTTACATTTTTAATAAAAAAATTCATTAACAATACAAAAGTATAAATGTATTTGCATTTAAACAATATCAGATATTCATTGAACAAAAACAACCCAAAAATAAAAATGTCCATGGTCATCCTAGACATTCCCGTGAGCACCTCATCCATTCTCCAGTGGACATGTCCAAAATCATTTTTATAACATTTTTAAATAATAATGAAAAAAAAAATGTCTGTCCAAGGTCATCATGGACATGTCCAGGAGCACCTCATCCATTCTCCAGTGGACATGTCCAAAATCATTTTTATAACATTTCAAAATATAATGAAAAAAAAAAAATTGTCCAAGGTCATCATGGACATGTCCAGGAACACCTCATCCTCCAGTGGACATGTCCAAAATTAATTTTATAACATTACAAAAAATAATGAAAAAAAATTTTGTCCAAGGTCATCATGGACATGTCCACGAGCACCTCATCCTCCAGTGGACATGTCCAAAATCATTTTTATAACATTTCAAAAAAAAAATTGTCCAAGGCCATCATGGACATGTCCAGGAGCACCTCGTCCTCCAGTGGACATGTCCAAAATCATTTTTATAACATTTCAAAATATAATGAAAAAAAAAAAAATTGTCCAAGGTCATCATGGACATGTCCAGGAACACCTCATCCTCCAGTGAACATGTCCAAAATCATTTTTATAACATTTCAAAATATAATGAAAAAAAAAAATTGTCCATGGTCATCATGGACATGTCCAGGAACACCTCATCCTCCAGTGAACATGTCCAAAATCATTTTTATAACATTTCAAAATATAATGAAAAAAAAAAATTGTCCAAGGTCATCATGGACATGTCCAGGAACACCTCATCCTCCAGTGGACATGTCCAAAATTAATTTTATAACATTTCAAAATATAATGGACATGTCCAGGAACACCTCATCCTCCAGTGGACATGTCCAAAATTAATTTTATAACATTTCAAGATATAATGAAAAAAAAAAAAATTGTCCAAGGTCATCATGGACATGTCCACGAACACCTCATCCCCCAGTGGACATGTCCAAAATCATTTTTATAACATTTCAAAAAAAAATTAACAAAAAAAAAATGTTGTCCAAGGTCATCATGGACATGTCCAGAAGCACCTCATCCTCCAGTGGGCATGTCCAAAATCATTTTTATAACATTTCAAAAAATAATAAAAAAAATGGACTCCAAGGTCATCATGGACATGTCCAGGAGAACCTCATCCTCCAGTGGACATGTCCAAAATGATTTTTATAACATTTCAAAAAAAAAATTATCCAAGGTCATCATGGACATGTCCAGGAGCACCTCATCCTCTAGTGGTCATGTCCAAAATCATTTTTATAACATTTAAAAAAATTATGAAAAAAAAATATTTTTTTGTCCGAGGTCATCATGGACATATCCAAAGGCACCGCATCCTCCAGTGGATATGTCCAAAATCATTTTTATAACATTTCAAAATATAATGAAAAAAAAATGTTTCTAATCATTTTATCATCATTTATCTCTTCCTTTTTCTCATCATTTTTCTCATCCTTTTTTTATCTTTTCTCATCTTTTTTCTCATCATTTTTTTCATCTTTTCTCATCATTTATTTTCATCTTCAAATGATGAGATATCGCTACGTTCTGCTTTTTTCTCATCATTCAATGAAGACACAAATTATTTTCATCATCAGTGCTGAGTACTTTTGAGATGAGGATTAATTTCGATCATTGAGCGATATATTTTTTCTCATCAATGATGAAAATAAAAATATCGCTCAATGATGGATATTTTTTTTCATCAATTTATATCCCTCATTTTGTGAGGGATATATAGATATTATAAAAGATTTATAAATTACTGTCATTGGTGTCATTATTAGTTCTAGTCTTTCCACCATTATTGAGAATTTTAAAATCTGATGCAGAGTTTGGGTTTGTTGCCATTTTTTGCCAATTTGACCGTGTAAAGCATCACTTTTCATAAAAGAGTGCCCGGGTTCAAAATATTTTATAATAAGTTTTCGCGTCCCCATTCCTCATTTACAACTTTTGACACGCCTTTTTACCCACTTTAAGTTTTGTTAAACACATTTTTCAGCAATATTACCAATCATGAACAAATAATGTGTTTGGAATTTCTTTTTTTGGGAACATTTTGCATAAAAAATCAATACAAAACCAGTTGGGAAGGTTAGATCACATGGGAAATTTTAAAGTAGGTGTAATTATGATAGTTAGGATTATCAAAATTATAGTCGGTCTAAGCCGACTATAAATACCCTACACATATGTGTGGTTACCATTCAAAGTGATATATAGGTCACCATGGTATACGAATCCTGAAAATAACTACAAACTTTCCATCCCTGAAGATTTTTCTTTCATTTGATACCCATATTTACAAATGGGTAGGTAAATTGATCTTTATATGTACATTTTATATGAGGTATTTGAACATAAGTGCTCGGATCATAGGTCACAATGAACCGATCTCGCCAATTTTTTCGCACATACAGCGTAGGTATATTAGTAATCTAAGTTATAAGTTTCATTTATCTAGCTCTTCAATTTTAAAAGTCTTAGGGATTTCAACAGACAGACAGACAGACGGACAGACAGACGGACATCGCTAAATCGACTTAGGAGGTCATGCTGATCAAGAATATATATACTTTTCCATACCGGAGATGCTTCCTTCTGGGTGTTACAAACGGCGTACCAAACTGAATATACCCTTTCACTCTTAGTGTAGGGTATAAAAATTGAAGCGAAAATATTTAAAAAAAAAAAATTTTTAATTGGATTACCCTATTTGAGCAATCACCCAATTAAAAAACAAAATACCCACTATTAACCAATTCATTTTTTAACATATTTATTTTTTTCAAAATGCATCACTGCTCTAAAGTAATCTTGTTGTAAAAGAGCAAAGCAAATAAATGTTCAGAAGTAAAGAATAAAGTATTTAAAAACTACGAAAGCGTTGAAAAAAAGTTATTAGAGACCGCATTATTGTAAAAAAATCGATAATAAAAATTTTCGCCGATCTATTGTTTGAAAATAAGTATTGGTATTTATATAGGGTTAATAAAAATATTTGTTTTGAAAAGACTATAAATAAAATATATTATTTTAGTAAGTTAAATCAAATAACATTTATTAAAAAAAATATTTTTTAATCATAATATAATTTACCATCTCTAACTGCGAACAGTTCACAAATAATTTATATTAATAAAAAATGTATTAAAAAAAATATAAGAAACTTGCTGCGGTTTGTACTGGCATTTTATATTCAATATTGTATTACTTTTAATAGTTGTATAACTTACCAATTATCCATAGCACTCATTTAAATATTTTGTAATTAATAAAAAAAAAATTTCACTGGCACAGAAACGATTGTTTTGTTCACTAGATGAATGTCTACGGCATACTAATAATTGAAAAAGAACATGGCATGTTATTTCAACTTAAATTGTAATGGATTTTTGGTTTAATGACCTTAACTAACTTAAGTTACTGTCTTTTATATTAGTAACATAGGAAAATTCTTGAAATCAAAGATTTTTTAATTTCAATTTGTGAGAGAATGTAGAACGATAGAAACTAGCCGATTACACAGAAAAATAAAGAATAAAATTCAGAATTGGATAATGGAATAAAATAAAAACATAGAATAGATATAGATTGTACAGCCACTAATAACTTTTTTTCAACGCTTTCGTAGTTTTTAAATACTTTATTCTTTACTTTTAAACATTTATTTGCTTTGCTCTTTTACAACAAGATTACTTTAGAGCAGGGATGCATTTTGAAAAAAATATATATGGTAAAAAATGAATTGGTTAATAGTGGGTATTTTGTTTTTTAATTGGGTGATTGCTCAAATAGGGTAATCCAATTAAAAAATATTTTGTTTAAAATATTTTCGCTTGAATTTTTTTGTATTGATTTTTTATGCAAAATGTTCCCAAAAAAAGAAATTCCAAACACATTATTTGTTCATGATTGGTAAGATTGCTGAAAAATGTGTTTAACAAAAATTAAAGTGGGTAAAAAGGCGTGTCAAAAGCTGTAAATGAGGAATGGGGACGCGAAAAACTTATTATAAAATATTTTGAACCCGGGCACTCTTTTATGAAATGTGATGCTTTACACGGTCAAATTGGCAAACAATGGCAACAAACCCAAACAATTTTAGATAAAAGACGGCTATTATAACCATTACTGCATCAGATTTTAAAATTCTCAATAATGGCGGAAAGACTAGAACTAATAATGACACCAATGACAGTAATGTTCCATTATTTGAAGATATTCGATATGTCGAATTTATAAAAAATTCGAGAAATATCTTTTATAAAAAATCAATGAAATTGTTTAAAATAAATCTAAGATAATATCTGTGGCAATATGAGTAAACAGCATTACTTGAGATATGTTCAAATTGAGTTATTAATACTATATTAATTCTGATATACGAATTCATTTTGTGTCAAATTTTGATACTGATCCTTCTTATAGTTACAAGCAAATAATCTAAAATCATATCTACTTGTTATTAAATATGCATTATTATTTAAAAAAAAAACTTTCGAAACAACTTCTAACAAAAACATTTTGCAGACATTTATTTTATTTAAGTTTTTTATAAATTTGCAAATATAATTTTTAAAATATGTTTAAAAATAACATTCAGAATCAGTTGTTAAGCATTTTTAAGCTCTCCTGAAAAGTTGTAAAAATAGACTTATGCTTTTATTTCTTATTGCCACAGATATATATATATTTCTTTAATATCAGATACGGGTATAAATACACACAAACTAACAAGTATAAAAATAAATTGATAATATAGATATTAGAGAATCGTTTGAAATGAAATATCGGAGAATCTTTTTATAAACGAAATGTGTAATACATGCGTTTAAATTAAAATACATATATAATATTTTATTTTTATTTTCAGTTAAACTAATATATATGAAATTACTTTAAAGTTGTTAATTTGTCTAATAAAAAAATGTAAAATGAACAATCTGTATATTTTATTTGTTTGGGATTTGCTGTGTTTTAAAAGAAGGTAAAAACCCGAATTCGATCAAAACAGACAGAAATAAGAAAGCAGTAACTTGAGTTACTATCTCTTTTTAATTTTAAAATTCTAAAAAAACATTGCATATTGCTTAGAACAAAACACAGCAACTTGAGTTACTGTGTTTTATATTAGTAAAATAATACAAAAATTATCAATTACATACTGCACAAAAGAGTTTTTATCGTATATCTGTTAAATTACATACATTTTTTAACATTTGCGAAAAACTCAAAAAAGAAAATTAAGCCTTTAACAAAGCCTCTTACAAATTTAGTTTAATTATATCCATATAAAACGAAAGGATTTAGCAGTAATATTCAAACTCATTTTACTCGAAACTATCAAAAATGAGTTGCTATGTTTTGATTTTGCACGGCAGAGTTGGCAACAGCACAAATTATTTTTATAAATTTTGAAGTATATAAAATTAGTACATATTCGGTAAAAGTTTTATGAAGACACCTTAACGTAGCGTTATTTATGTTCAATTAAATTCAATGTTTGTTTTGTTTAATTTTCCATACAAACTACTAAACCCGATTCTGGTGTAGATAATTTTGTATTTCGTATGGGAAATTGAGCAAAACTAACATTGGATTTGATTGAACATAATTGACGCTATGTTTAAGCTATTATCATAACAATTTTACCGAATATATACGAATTTTATACACTTCAAAATAAATAAAAAATAATTTGTAAATACATTATAAGGGTTTTATGACAAGTCCTTTTAAAAAAATAATATTTTCTGAAATAATGTTGTCTTGCATATATAGTTCGACGGGCAAAAAATAAGTAAGGTTAAAAAATGAACTAATAAATATTTCAAATTGCATACCTAAATTTTTACGTTGGGCATTGAAAATTTTTCTGCAGATGTGCAAAATCAAAATAAAATTAAAATATACGAAATTTTGATGAAACATGATGTTAATTAATATGTCATTTTGCACACATATGTAAAGTAAATATATAAGTGCTTGGTATCATTGAAAAGAAGAGATTTCAAGAAATCTATGTAGCGAATATAAAGACAATCTGTATATAGTTTATGAACACTTTATTTTTGAAAAAATAAGTTTTAACCTTATCATCATGAAACTTTTACCTCATATACAATAGTTTTATGTATTATGCTTTACTAAAACATTTTTAAGAATATATGTATTAGAAAGTGAGATATAACGATTTTGATAAAGTCCCATTAAAAAATTTGTATTTTTCAGACCCGTGCGCATGATTTGCTCGTGGGTACTGGTGTGAAGATAGCCCACTTTTTTATCCCACTTTTTGGTGAATTCGCCGCATTTTTTGTTGAACATTTTGAATTCGCCGTAACGCAAAATGTCCAAAAATAGGTAGTTAAAGGCTAAATTAGCAATATAAATCAAAAATATCATCAATTTTATCATTTCATTAACACAAATAAACACCTTTTCAAGTGCCATATGAAAAAAATGCATTTTTTGAAACTTGAAAAAATCGATTAAATTGAAAGACCCCATTGCAATTTTTGGATATGTTAAAGATTATGGTCCAATCTAACGTTTATTTTGATAAATCGTACCAGCCCACAAAAAAATCAGGATAGGTCATGGTGAAAAATGCATTTGAATATAGGACATTTTTCAGATTCAATATGGAAAAAATGCATTTCTTGAAACTTAAAAAAAAACGCTTAAAACAAAAAACCCCATCGCAATTTTTGGATATGTTGAAGACTATGGTCCAATCTAACTTTTATTTTGAAAAATCGTACCAGCCCACAAAAAAATCAGGATAGGTCATGGTGAAAAATGCATTTAAATATGAGACATTTTTCAGATTCAATATGACAAAAATTCATTTCTTGAAACTTGAAAAAAACGCTTAAAACAAAAAACCCCATCGCAATTTTTGGATATGTTAAAGCTTATGGTCCAATCTAACTTTTATTTCGAAAAATCGTACCAGCCCACAAAAAAATCAGGATAGGTCATGGTGAAAAATGCATTTAAATATGATACATTTTTCAGATTCAATATGAAAAAAATTAATTTCTTGAAACTTAAAAAAAACGCTTAAAACAAAAAACCCCATCGCAATTTTTGGATATGTTAAAGATTATGGTCCAATCTAACTTTTATTTTGAAAAATCGTACCAACCCACAAAAAAATCAGGATAGGTCATGGTGAAAAATGCATTTAAATATGAGACATTTTTCAGATTCAATATGGAAAAAATGCATTTCTTGAAACTTAAAAAAAAACGCTTAAAACAAAAAACCCCATCGCAATTTTTGGATATGTTGAAGATTATGGTCCAATCTAACTTTTATTTTGAAAAATCGTACCAGCCCACAAAAAAATCAGGATAGGTCATGGTGAAAAATGCATTTAAATATGAGCCATTTTTCAGATTCAACATGGATAAAATGCATTTTTAAAAATTAAAAAAAACGCTTAAAACAAAAAACCCCATCGCAATTTTTGGATATGTTAAAGATTATGGTGGAATCTAACTTTTATTTTGAAAAATCGTACCAGCCCACAAAAAAATCAGGATAGGTCATGGTGAAAAATGCATTTAAATATGAGCCATTTTTTAGATTCAACATGGAAAAAATGCATTTATTAAAACTTGAAAACACTTAAAATGAAAAACCCCATCGCAATTTTTGGATATGTAAATGATTATAGGCCAATCTAACTTTTATTACGAAAATTTTTACCAGCCCACAAAAAAATTAGAAAAGATCATGGTGAAAAATTACTCTGAATATGAGACATTTTTCAGGTTGAAAATGAAAAAAATTCATTTATTGAAATTTGAAAAAATTATAAATCGGACGTTGGACATATTTGGACTTAATTGGGTATTTTTGAAAAAAAAAAGAAATATTTGAAGATCATATATTATATAACGTAAAACGATTTTGAATATATTACATTTTAATGAAATATTGTTAATTCTTCTATTTTTTTAAAAAGTGCCAGCCATTTTATTTTAATTTCTTCATGGTTAAAATTGATGTTAAAAATATGTCCAGATATTTGAATTTATATAATTTCAAATATTTTTTATTATAAAGCATCGAATAGAGAAATTAGAAAAAATAGTGTGAAGTGTGTACAAAACTTTATGAGATTTTTACTCTATCACTAGCTATTTGCTCTAGAGTGAAATTTCGCCTTAACGGGCAAATTTGAGCTTACCCATATATCCACCTTGAATTTTTATTTTTATCTAAAAGCTTTACTCTGTGAGAACACCCTGTGAAGCGCCGTTTTTTAAGATCACCATATAAAGGTTCGTGTATTTACTATATATAGAGTTTGGGTAATAACAAATGTCGTAAGCATTTCGCATAAAGTATATTGTAGATGGCGCGTTTGGGAGTGCATGTAAAATAATAAAAGTAATAATTTATGTTTTAATAGTTTATATTTACAAAAATACGACTGTACATATAAACATTTATTATGCTTAAATTATATACATAAGAAATATGCTTTGTTTTGGTAAGTACTGCTATGGTCGGATCATGTTTTTTTTCTATTACTATATACAGAAAAAAAACAAAAACAATATCTTTGGTCTGAATTTTACATGTCTTACCGCTTCACAAGTGCGTACCAGACATAATTTTTTGAGATGCTTATATTTATTATATTTGAGATGTCTGGTAAGCACTTCTGAAGCTGTAAAACTAATACAACTAGTTTGACTGCTAATGTGTTATTTTTTTCATACGAATTCAACAACACAGCATCCAAACTAGTGATCGAATTTTGCGCGGGAAATTTTTTTTTTACAACAAACAAAACTCGTGCGTGATGTTTTACAAGCAGTTTTTGTTGCCAACTGGATGACAGTACTAGAATACTTACAAGCAGTGTGTGCGCTCATGCGTCTGTAACTTGTCATGCCATGTATACAGGGTAGCAACGAAAACTGAAATATGTCTTTATTATGTTATATACATACATTTTTTTTAAGGGCAACAAAAAATACCATTTTCCAATTTGATAATGATTTTAGGGTAACATGATTGATCGCGAATCTGAAGTCTGTTTTGATCTATTAGCTCTGTGTTCCTCACAATTTATGAACAACTAGGGTGTTTTATCACAGTACACAAAATATTTTAATTTCAGAAGATACAAGTTTGGTTTCTTCAGAAATGTTGTTTATCATGAACTGGCGCATTTTTTTACTTTGACACCATCGTCCCAACGCTTTTCTATAACCCTGGTTTTTTCGAATTTGAACTCTACTTATTACAAATTTTGACATACCGCATGAACGCTTGAGAAAACTATTATACTTTCTTCGGGAAATATACTCACCTTAAAAAATGAGGTGCACAGAAAAAAAAAATGTGCATAAATATTATGTATAGAATATTTATGAATTGTACATAATAATGGTGAATCCAAATATATTAGGGACATTGATTTAACAACCAGATACATATATTTTATGTATTATTTACATACAAATTTCTTATTTGTGGTTTCTGAGGGGCTTGTTGAGTTGGTTTGTATAAAAGACATATTTGGTTTGGGAACAAACTATATAATCGAATATTCGAATATCGATATTCGAAATATAATCGAAAATATTTGAAATCGAATATTTTCAGTCGAATATACAAGTGTATACAATTCGTTGGTTTTATTCCGTAAACATTTTTATTCAAACAAGCATTTTATTGAATATATGTTAAGAAAACGAATGTGTAACAACTGGAATTAATTTATGGAAGCAGAGACGAAATCGATGGAGTCGGAGGAGAAGAACTTGGTGTTGGTAAAATATATGGGTATAGTGTAAAGGTATAAGTGTAAGATAAATAAAATAAAATAAATAACATAAACAATGTTCAGAATCACCACCACCGCAATGAAATAATTTTTTTTTTTAAATAATGCGAAATTATATAAATGTTGAGATTGTGTGCATAAAATGTATGAAAATGTGTACGTTAAATATATGGAATTAATACATTAATACGATGAAATTGGTCCTTGGTTGAGGTACTCGACAAAATACATAAAATAAATGTACAAATACATAAATGTTGAGAATCTTTTTTTTCTGTGTTTGTTCTCAAATAACAAAATTGCCTCAGATCCACCCTTAAACAAATTGGAAAAAAATTATCTAAATCTGAAAAAAATTATATATTCTTTTAGATTTTGTCATTCTACATACAATGGCGAATTCGACGTAGGATATTGGAAAAAAAAACGAAAATTATTGTTTTTAGGCATGATTATGCATGGCGTTAGGTGGAAATTCACACTCATATTTCTTGTATTTAAAATTTACATAAATGCTTACGCGTTAAATATTGATTTTTGAAATACTTATCATAGTTATCGAGATATAAGTAATGAAGGATCAAATTTTGGGATAAAAAAGAAATTTTTTGGGTATTTATTTCTCGGCATCTAAATGAACTATTTTTGTACTATAAGTTTTAACTTAGGCCCGGTTGCATAAAACTTTTAACTATGAGTTAGAGTTAATCGATGGAAATCGGCTAGTTAAAGTGATAGTTTCAATACTGAAATAAAAACAAATCAAAAAATGTAACTGTCAGATTGTCTTTAACTGATAGTTAAAAGTTTTATGCAACCGGCCGTTAGTAAATTATATCAGTTTCAAAACTGCATTATAATATTAACCCGCTTAACCCTACTAAACAAAAGTATGCTTTAAAATACACCATTTTGCTTTTGTCGTATTTCCTTGAAACTGAACATCTAGGAAAAAACGGCATACGCCGTTTATAATTTTGAAATTCATAAGATTATATAACTTTTATTTTTACTGTCGAAAATTTTACACACATCCTAATGAACAGAATAGAAAATTTGAGTTTTTTTTTCATTCTGTTGCATTCTGTGGCATTCAGACTGAGTCCGATTTTGTTGTTTGAGGACCCCTATCTCATTCTTTATGCGGAAAAATTTTGACAAAGATATTATGAAAGTTTTCTCAAAAGTTCACGAGGTATGACAACATTTGTAATTAGTAGGATTAAAATCCGAAAAAATTAAGTTTATAGGATATTCGCGATAAACAATATTGCTGAATACATCAAAGCTTTGTCTTTTGAAATTAAGAAAATATGTACAATCTTTAAACGCTCTAATTATGCATATTAACTGACAATATCCTTGAAATAGGACATCTACGCCGATTTTGTTATTTAAGAACCCCACCTAATTTTTTATGGCTAATATATTTCGCGAAGAGAGTATAATAGTTTTCTCAAGCGTGCACGAGTTATGTCAAAATTTGAAATAAGTAGCGTTAAAATTCGAAAAAACGAGGTTTACAGAAAAGCGTTGGGACGATGGTGTCAATGTAAAAAATGCGCCTGTTCATGATAAACAACATTGCTGAAAAAACCAAACCTGTATTTTCTGAAATTAAAATATGTTGTGTAATGGTATTAAATATCCTAATTGCTAATTGCTCTAACACCCTAATTGCTGATAGAGCAAAATGTACTTCAGATTCGAGATCAGCGACCCTATGTTGTCCTCAAGTAGTTATAAAATCGAAAGATGGAAGAAAAAGTTGAACATTTGTTACACTGTGTAATTTTGAATTTTTCTAAGAATTTATTTTATAAATATTTATTCATTATTAGTATATATGAAATTTCATAATAATTATCGTACGTATATAGTAATAGAAAAAACAAATATGCACAAAGCATATTTCTTATGTATATAATTTAAGCATAATAAAGGTTGATATGTACAGTCGTATATTTGTAAATATAAACTATTAAAACATAAATTATTACTTTTATTATTTTACATGCACTCCCAAACGCGCCATCTACAATTTATGCGAAATGCTTACGACATTTGTTATTACCCAAACTCTATATATAGTAAATACATGAACCTTTATATGGTGATCTTAAAAAACGGCGCTTCACAGGGTGTTCTCACAGAGTAAAGCTTTTAGATAAAAATAAAAATTCAAGGTGGATATATGGGTAAGCTCAAATTTGCCCGTTAAGGCGAAATTTCACTCTAGAGCAAATAGCTAGTGATAGAGTAAAAATCTCATAAAGTTTTGTAAACTATTTTTTCTAATTTCTCTATTCGATGCTTTATAATAAAAAATATTTGAAATTATATAAATTCAAATATCTGGACATATTTTTAACATCAATTTTAACCATGAAGAAATTAAAATAAAATGGCTGGCACTTTTTAAAAAAATAGAAGAATTAACAATATTTCATTAAAATGTAATATATTCAAAATCGTTTTACGTTATATAATATATGATCTTCAAATAATATCTTTTTTTTTTTTTCAAAAATACCCAATTAAGTGTAATAATCACATTATATGTCCAACGTCCGATTTATAATTTCAATAAATGAATTTTTTTCATTTTCAACCTGAAAAATGTCTCATATTCAGAGTAATTTTTCACCATGATCTTTTCTAATTTTTTTGTGGTCTGGTAAAAATTTTCGTAATAAAAGTTAGATTGGCCTATAATCATTTACATATCCAAAAATTGCGATGGGGTTTTTCATTTTAAGTGTTTTCAAGTTTTAATAAATGAATTTTATCCATATTGAATCTGAAAAATGTCTCATATTTAAATGCATTTTTCACCATGACCTATCCTGATTTTTTTGTGGGCTGGTACGATTTTTCAAAATAAAAGTTAGATTGGACCATAGTCTTTAACATAACCAAAAATTGCGATGGGGTTTTTTGTTTTAAGCGTTTTTTTTAATTTTTAAAAATGCATTTTATCCATATTGAATCTGAAAAATGTCTCATATTTAAATGCATTTTTCACCATGACCTATCCTGATTTTTTTGTGGGCTGGTACGATTTTTCAAAATAAAAGTTAGATTCCACCATAATCTTTAACATATCCAAAAATTGCGATGGGGTTTTTTGTTTTAAGCGTTTTTTTCAAGTTTCAAGAAATGCATTTTTTCCTTATGGAATTTGAAAAATGGCTCATATTTAAGCGCATTTTTCACCATGACCTATCCAGATTTTTTTGTGGGCTGGTACGATTTTTCGATATAAAAGTTAGATTGGACCATAAGCTTTAACATATCCAAAAATTGCGATGGGGATTTTTTGTTTTAAGCGTTTTTTTTCAAGTTTCAAGAAATTAATTTTTGTCATATTGAATCTGAAAAATGTCTCATATTTAAATGCATTTTTCACCATGACCTATCCTGATTTTTTTGTGGGCTGGTACGATTTTTCGAAATAAAAGTTAGATTGGACTATAGTTTTTAACATATCTAAAAATTGCGATGGGGTTTTTTGTTTTAAGCGTTTTTTTCAAGTTTCAAAAAATGCATATTTACATTTAAAGTTGAGATAAGTACCCCTTTTAAAAACGGCATTTTTACCATGATTTGGGGTTATATTGGTAAAATATTTGAATATTGAAATTAGCTAGAGCTATTTTAGTTAACATACATTCAAAATTTATGGCGCTCTTTGTATTTTAAGCGTCTTGTTATTATTTTAAAATATATTCAATTTTCGTAATTATAACCAGTTGGGAAGGTAAGATCACATGGGAAAAATAAAGTAGGTGTAATTATGATAGTTAGGATTATCAAAATTATAGTCGGTCTAAGCCGACTATAAATACCCTACACATATGTGTGGTTACCACTCAAAGTGATATATAGATCACCAAGGTATACGAATCCTGAAAATAACTACAAACATTCAATCGCTGAAGAATTTCCATTCATTTGATACCCATATTTACAAATGGGTAGGTGTACCGAATTTCGATTTTTTTTTTTGTGAACCACAAGTCTTTTCGCCGGAAAACATTATTATCATGTATTTGAGCATGATGTCAATATATATTTGACCAAAAAAGTTTACCTAAGCACGTATACATAAAAATTGATCTTTATATGTACATTTTATATGAGGTATTTGAACATAAGTGGTCGGATCATAGGTCACAATGGACCGATCTCGCCAATTTTTTCGCACATACAGCGTAGGTATATTAGTAATCTAAGTTATAAGTTTCATTTATCTAGCTCTTCAATTTTAAAAGTCTTAGGGATTTCAACAGACAGACAGACAGACGGACAGACAGACGGAGAGACAGACAGACGGAGAGACAGACAGACGGACAGACGGACATCGCTAAATCGACTCAGGAGGTCATGCTGATCAAGAATATATTTACTTTTCCATACCGGAGATGCTTCCTTCTGGGTGTTACAAACGGCGTACCAAACTGAATATACCCTTTCACTCTTAGTGTAGGGTATAAAAATATATGATTTTATATCGGTTTTAGTAGATTATTGATTATATTACATGGAAATGCAAAAAATAAGAAGATTTTAATATATAATATTGAAAAAAAAAAAAAAAAACCAGTTGGGAAGGTTAGATCACATGGGAAATTTTAAAGTAGGTGTAATTATGATAGTTAGGATTATCAAAATTATAGTCGGTCTAAGCCGACTATAAATACCCTACACATATGTGTGGTTACCATTCAAAGTGATATATAGGTCACCAGGGTATACGAATCCTGAAAATAACTACAAACATTCAATCGCTGAAGAATTTCCATTCATTTGATACCCATATTTACAAATGGGTAGGTGTACCGAATTTCGATTTTTTTTTTTTGTGAACCACAAGTCTTTTTGCCGGAAAACATTATTATAATGTATTTGAGCATGATATCAATATATATTTGACCAAAAAAGTTTACCTAAGCACGTATACATAAAAATTGATCTTTATATGTACATTTTATATGAGGTATTTGAACATAAGTGGTCGGATCATAGGTCACAATGGACCGATCTCGCCAATTCGCACATACAGCGTAGGTATATTAGTAATCTAAGTTATAAGTTTTATTTATCTAGCTCTTCAATTTTAAAAGTAGTAGGGATTTCAACAGACAGACAGACAGACAGACAGGCGGACAGACAGACAGACGGACAGACAGACGGACAGACGGACATCGCTACATCGCTAAAATGCTGATCAAGAATATATGTACTTTTCCATACCGGAGATGCTTCCTTCTGGGTGTTACAAACGGCGTACCAAACTGAATATACCCTTTCACTCTTAGTGTAGGGTATAAAAATGCGGCGAATTCAAATTGTGCGCTAACTTCACAAATTGTGGGATAACTCCAATTCGCCGCGATGCGCTATCTTCACACCAGTTCGTGGGTGGGTTATAATTAACTTCATAATAAAGAGGCTAGGGGAGATAGATTTCTGTTTGGCCATACTCATGAACATATGTCATTATTTCAGAATAACGGTATCTAACGAGGCCTAAAATAGGTAAGATATCGGGTGTACGATCTTCTTATAACGGAGTTTCCATCAAGAACTTTTGAAGGGTCATTAGGTCCTGGTTGGGCCATTTTCCATAGCCTTGTTAGAGTCCGAACAAATAGGTTTAATAGTTATAAAAACAGTATTCCATTAATAAAAATACGTGTAACTTTTTTGACAATTAAACATATACAAAACTAGCAATAAATTGAAAAAGGTTTCGATATTTATATAATATGAGAAAATATTAAATAAAACCAATCGATTTTATTTGAAATTTGTACTTACATTTCACAAAAATATTGTTATAATATTGATAAGTAATTCGAATAGAAAAACGCTGCAGGCGAAAATTTTTCAAATTTTTTGTTTAAATTTATTTATTCAACTTCAAAATACATATTTTATATACCAATTTATTTGTTAATGTATATTTCTATTTTTTTTTTTTTTTGTTGGTAAAAAAACATTTTTTTTTAATAAATAAAGGTGTTTTTGAAATATGAAAACAAACAAATTAAAATTTTAGCAGTACTATTTCAGAATTTGATCAAATTTGGAAGTATGGTGAAACAACATAAAATTAAGATATTGGTAAAATTTTAGCTTCCCAGATGGTGTGGTTAAAAGATTTGGTGATTTAATTTTGAAAAATATGTATAAATAATCAATAAATTAATCTTTTACATAACTTAAGCAATAGTGAAGCAAAATAAAACACTGAAGTCTCATTCAATAATAATAATAATAATAATAATAATAATATAATAGTTTGGCGCTACAGTCCTGTATAGAACTTCGGCCGAGCTCTCTCACCATTTTGAGCTGTGCGTGTTATATTTGTACTCAAAGTGGTGGGACCTACAGTTTATTGCTGAATCCGAACGGCTTTTTCATAGGCAATGGTTTTACTCTCGTAGGTTTGCCATTTACTGACGAGAGGTAGCGCGGTATAGAAAATGTTTCTATGAAAAGATGTTGTTAGCCCCTGTCCAGTCTTGAACCGGGGACCTTTCGGCTCGCAGTCCAACGCACTAACCACTGAGCTACCGCGGCTACAAAGGTAATAAAATTGCCAACATTTTTAAAGAAAGATTATTTTAAAAGGATATATCTCAAAGCAATGTCGAAAGACGACTTTAAAATTAAAATTAGCTTTTTGACGTTTTATTATTTATGAAAATTGTCAAAAAAGTAGACTTTAATTTTAAACTTGACTTTAAATTATCTTTGAATTTGATATGAAAAGACATATCATATTTTCATAATAAAACAAAAAAAAAATTGCGGCACATAAAGGGTGTAAAAGAAATTATTTTTACAAATTCAAATGCGGATATTGTGGTCAAAGCAAGTAACGGAAACAAATTCCGTAAATACAAAAATTCTCTGATTTAAGACAAACAAAAATATTAACAAGTTTCCAGTTATAAGTAATCGATCATGTCGTCAACAAAAGTGGGAAAATAAATTTTGGACATTTTGATAAGCTAGCCATTCTACAATGCATGCAATTATTGCAGGGATATGCTAGAAATATTACAATTCGGTTTCAAGAGACCATCTTCTTAAATAGTAAATGTAAATCAGGTCGAAAATCAGGATTTGTGAATCGTAAATTTGCGGCGAAAGTAAAGTGTTGGATCTAAGCCCAACAATCAATAAGAGATATGTCAAAAAAATATAATATATTTCATATTTTCAAAAAGTAAAGATGAGATTTAAACTAAAATAATTCAAAGTTCCAAATAAAATCGAAGAAATAGATTAAAGATCCAAATAAACGAGCTGAAACCGGTATAGAACAATATTATATAATTTGTTCAAAAGGATGTAACCCTCCAAACTGCCTGAGCTAGGTCCAGATTTAAAATTTTTGGCTTATATAAAATCTATTCTTCGAAAAATATTGAAATATTGTTAAACTGAAATAAAATAAGCGATAGTTGGATTAGTGATATCAAAAATGTTAGAAGAAATGGTGTCCAACGGCTGATGGTGGGCTGGAAGACTAAAATACGAAAATTCGTCCTAACTCATTCAGACATATAATTCTTTTCAATTTTAAAAACTATGCAGTATTATTCTTCATTTGTGATATATTCATTTTTACCGTGTTAACTTTTTAAGTTTAAAAGAAAATGCACCTAGAAAAAAATTCCCTCAAATCCCATTAAAATTGGTCAATAGGACAATTATTGATTTAATAGTATAATATAATAATAATATTTTGGCGCTACAGTCCTGTATAGAACTTCGGCCGAGCTCTCTCACCATTTTGAGCTGTACGTGTTAAATTTGTACTCAAAGTGGTGGGACCTACAGTTTATTGCCGAATCCGAACGGCGGGTGAGAGCTTTTTCATAGGCAATGGTTTTACTCTCGTAGGTTTGCCATTTACTGACGAGAGGTAGCGCGGTATAGAAAAATATTTCTATGAAAAGATGTTGTTAGCCCCAGTCCAGGCTTGAACCGGGGACCTTTCGGCTCGCAGTCCAACGCACTAACCACTGAGCTACCGCGGCTACTAGTATACAAAATATAAATATTTTCATATAAACTCAATGGCAATGTCATGGTATTTTCTAGTATTTAATGGTATTTTCCGATTAAAAAATTAATTTATCCTATTGACTACTTTTAATAGTAAAAAACTATTATTTCTATAGTATTTTTTTTCTGGGTGTGTATAAATAATTTCGTTTACACCCTTCATTTTGTAGCTGAGATTTCTTTGAGTATGGATTTAAAAGCGTTTTTACAAAATCAAATCATTTAAAGGTTTTATCCCCTTTTGAAATGTTACTATTAGATATTTTAAAAATCAATTCAAATTTATTTAATGCGAATAAAAGCTGAAAACGAATTATTATCGTACAACCATTTTCATATTTATACTCAATGAAGTCAGTAGCCATGAACTACTCCCAACTTTTTTCAAATGTTCGACCAAAAATTTGATATGCATTTCAAAACAAATATACCCCTTAAACGAATTGATCTAGAATTTATTTTTCAGATATTATTGTTTTTAGAAAATTTAAGAAAATACAGGATTTTTATGAAAATTCAGGGTCTTATTTCATAACACAAATATACACCAATTCTGGGGCCTTATTGATTTAGGGTCTTACTTCATTTTAAATTGTTATTGAAAATAAACGAAAAGAAATTCGTTGTAATTTCTTACGCTGTTACGCTGTTTTGTTTCGTTCTACGTTATAAGAGAGATATATGCATATTTTTTTAAATGTATTTTTAGTTAAAAAATATAATAATAAATTTACAAACAAAAATATTTTTTAAAATTCCAATAATTATTAGTTCGGAAAAAATGTTTCTTCAACAAAAATAACGGAAGTATTTTTCCACACAAAAGTTTTTCAACACAAGAAAAAAAAATGTTCGACCAAAATAATTTTAAACAATGAACATTTTTGTAAAGAAAGTTTAATTTTTTTTGAAGTATATATATATATATATATATATATATATATATATATATATATATATAACCTTTTATTACTATAGTATTTTTTAATTTCCTCAATACGTTCTTCTTCAATAAAATTTTATTAGAATAAGAATGAGTAAAGATAAAGTCAGCTCACAAATGAGATTGAACTTTATCACTTTTTTGCTCTGATCTTCTTTTATTGTTCTTTGCTTTTAGAAAATATTGTTTCGTTTTTACTCTAAATATTTTGTTCAATTTTTTATTGTTTAAACGACTTTTGATCTGAGCGTGTGATATTATAAAATTATAATTTACATTCATATACATTTTTAGTCTTTAATTTAATTAAATAAATGGAAAAAATGCTGCCCTGGACATATACTTCGCCGGGAAAAAATAGGTTATGGTCAAATACGTAGAAATAACTCGTCCTTAAAACTGCTTACTTAAAATTTGGACTTTGAAAACTTTTCTTCAGGGGGTCAAAATAAAAAAAAAATTAAAATTGAACTTTGACCAGTGTTGCTAGATTGATTAAATATATTTTGGAAGATTCTCAGTAATGTTATCTATTAAAAAAATATATCAAAAGTACACGTTACTGAAAATAAAATATTACGGAAAAGTCCAATATTCCAAATAAAAAGAAAAAAATGGATAATAAAAAAAATTGACGACTTTACAATTTTAAATTTACTAAATCACTTGAGATATATTAAAACGGTTTTCACTTCATGATTTATGTGTTAATTGTTTATAAAAGTCCCATGCAAATATTTTGACTTTATGATAATCTATGTACAATCAATGTATAAATATGTAAAGTAAAGTTTTCAAAAATTAAAAAAAAAACATGATCCTGTCTATATCTTTAAAACTAAAGAAGAATGTAAGCACATTTTCTTTATTTTCAATGTAAGCTTTTCATAAACAAAAGTATTTTAAAAATCGGATAACTTTTGAATTTTTTACAATTTTTGAAAAATTATTCATGAAAAAAATCTCAACTTTACTGATATATATCTCCATTACCATTAAACATGCAAACTCCAATTTAAAAACTTAAGTTCTCTCAAGTTCTTTCTATACAACACTTTTAAATTATTAAAATCGGTTGAGTTGTTCCGAAAATACTGAATTTCACCCGATTTATGAGCGTTTGAGCACACTGTGCGAAGTACGACACTAACGCAGCAAAGAAACAAACAACTCCGTAAATACAGTTTTGCGCCAATCTTAACGAAACTTAACACTAAGCATACATGGACTATGAATGGATTTTAATTTGAAAATGAACAAGATTGGTCCATTGCCACGCCCACCTGTCATATAATTGAAATGGTAAAATGACTATAACTTTTGTTTGGAACAAGATATTTGGTTTATAATTGGTATTTAGATACATACTGTAATTGCACATGAACATTCTTAATATGGACTTGATTGGCCAACTGTCACGCCTACCATTCTTCTTAAACTATATAACTCGACCATCGTAAGAGATATACTGATAATAATAGGTACTATGGTACATATCATAATTCTTAACTACCATACCAAATATGAGCCAGTTTTGTCAATTATAATGACAGAAAAGGCTAAACTGACATATTAAAATAACAAAATTTAGTTAAATTATTTTACGATTTTTTGTATATATCTCATTACTCAAACTCAGTTTAAATGACGTGTGGCAAACTAATGCTGGCATGTTTAACACCGTTCAGACATTATTCATGTAAAAAGATTTATGAGAGCATTTGAAAGCTTTTTTTCCATGTCTCCAAATAAATTGTCAATATTATTATTTTTCCAAATAACTATGATCAATTATCTGTAAAATAAATGTAATATTTTTTCCATGGTATTTAAATTTTAGAAGTTTGAATTAAATATACGTTAGTATCAACTTTTATAAATTTGAAAACCCCATGTATTTCATTGGGTGTTCCAGATACATCCCAACTCTATAACCTGTACACATTAGCATTATAGAAATCAAAAAATTAGGAAATAATAAAAATGTTAAAAAATAAAATATCTATTAATTTATTTAAAATTTACTACACTAATGCATACTTCTACTCCCATCAAATTTACTAATATATTTAAGTATCTACTCCTTTTACATCGAATCTACTATATTTTGCAATATTTTCAATTCTACTCCCTTCTACCAATTTCTACTTCACAAAATTTTCAGATCTACTCCTTTTGCATTGTCGAAAAGTGTGAACACTGGTTCTCGCAGTTGCGAGTGTTTTTGTGAAATTCGATTTGCCGTTACAAAAGGAACGGAAGAAAAGAATAACAAAACACATGCAAAGATCAGACCAAAGACTGTTGTTCTGCGAAATATTTAATGCTTTATAAAACTTTTGATTGTTTTTGTGCATCAAGAATTTTTTGGGGCTACAAAGAGCGAAAAAAGCATCCTGACACCCTGAATTATAAGATTAAATTGCAAAGATTTAATTTCTTAAATTTTGTATATTCAATTTTCCTTTATTGTCTCTCATGATGTCGCAAAAATTGTTTCATTCTGAAACTTGTAAATGCGTAGCGAATTTATAAAAATTCTAACTATTTATATTAAATTTAAATTCTAAGCAGTACATTAGCAAAAATTAAATTGGGTGCACTCAAAGAAAAAATTACTATAATAAATGTAGAAAACCGGTTTCCTATTATTAATGTTGTAAATTCCAACGAATGTGTAAACATAAAATTTACACATAAAAGTATGTAAAACTAGTACACATTTGTAGTGTCAAAATACAAAATTTCACACTTCAATGTGTTTAAATAAAATACATTGCAGAATCTGTAAATTTGTGTAAAAGTTCATTTATGTAAAATAACAAATTTTTGATGAAAAACACGTCAGATGTTTATTTTAACGGACGTATTAGTGCTTTTATTTGAAAAAATGATAAAATTAACTGTAGTAAATGTAGCAAATCCATTACTCCTAAATCAGATTTCTTAGAGTGTAAACAAAAAAAAAAAATAGTTAAGTGGATAATTTTTTATTTTTTTAATATACAGGGTCGGGGAATCGATTTTATATGCAATATTTTTATGTGAATATGTTTTGTACTGCGTTTTTATACAAAATATCACCAAAAAGAAAAATTTAGAACAAATTTTTTTGATCATGATTGAACTGATTTCAGACAAAAAAATTTAACAAAAATTAAAATGAATAAAAAATTAAAAATATCTTACTGAAAAAGGTGTTTCCTATGTCATACCATTCCACTATTAACATCATATTGTTGTATACAAATTTATAATAATATATTTCCTAATCTATTAAAATTTATTCGTCGTAAATGCCACCTTTTCTTGATATCCTTTTAATTTTCAGAAAAAGGGTAAAATTGAAAAAAAAGTATTATTATTGAAAAAAATGGTTTCAAATATAAAAAAGCTCTTTTTTTAAAAGCTCAAACCTGTAAAGATCACATTTTTGCTCTCTTTGGATCCGAGCCTGTGCTTTGACACTAAAATTTAAAAGTTTTTGATAAACGGAGTTAATCGATTTGGCAAGTGATCGGCCTAAATATGTTTTTGCTTTATTCCAGATTTTTATTAATATCACTTTATGAACTTTTTGTGTGAGCATAAAAATTAAATTAATAACATGAAAATATTTCATTATGAGATCAAATAATTGGTAACATTTTTTCCACACGTGAAGTGGGTAGCACATTGTGAGGGTTAATTTTTGTAACAGTTGGTTTGTGCGAAAAGATTTTATATTAGTTAAGAGATAATATAAGATTCAAAAGTTGCAGTGCTTTAAAATGTTTTCAAATTAAATACCGAGGATATGTGGACTTGTGTGTAAGTATTTTCGGTAGTTACGTTGTGGCGTTTTCTCGGTGAAGATAAGCATTAGGAGGTTCTTTAAGAAATTTGCTTACATATGCCGGGCATTGTTAGGAACTGAAGGTTTTTTCAACATTGAATGGAGACGTCGAGGATGATGAGAATGCGGCGCTGTAAAATTGTAAAAACCGGCGCAGCCAATAAGAATATGCCGTTATTTTCTTGCAAGTATTTCCCGATTGGTTCGCGTGTGCGCTGTAAAAAATAAATAAAGATAAACAACAAAGAAAAGAAAATGCGTGCGCGACGTCGTAAATGTTGTAAAATTTTTCAGTTTCGTTGAAACGAATGTTTACATCCTTGCAGCTATTTAGAGGAGCTAATTATAGTATCGCGAAAATAATCTTGAAGAAAACAACAACAGCAACAACAACAAAAAAATAGCATTTCTTATTCGTGGAAAATTACGACGCGCAGTTGCCGCCTCTTTTCTCAAATTTTGTTTGCGTTCTGTTCTTTTGCAGATGTAACATATTTTTTTTGATTTCGTCGCGTAGAGTCGCAGCCTCTGCCGCCACCCGAGCCAATGAAACGCGAGCAATGCGGTCGTGGTTTTCAACGGCAGGCGCGCTGCATTTGGTGATGCAGAAGCGAAGACGTTGATTGAGAAAAGGCTTTTCGCAGAATTTATTTAATTAAATTTTAAATGTTTCTGAAGCGGCTGTCAAATATGTCAAGATATAATTCAAGAGATATTTCAAACTTTTGAACGGTATATATATATAATTCGGCAAAATAACATACCCACATATATATGTATATATATATATATATATATATATATATATATATATATATATATATATATATATATATATATATACATATATGAGCTGTGAAAGATTGAATCTTTTTTTGAATTTAAACCATTTTAAAATTGAATGGTATGATTCAATTCCTTGATTTCCATTCAATTACTGATTGGAAAAAACAAATCACAATTCTTTTTGAACAAACAGATTGCAATCTCATTCTTCTAAATCTTATAATAAATTCAGTTTATTTTATTCACTTCGTTAAAATCTTTTAGAAACATCCTTATTAGAATCATTCTCAAATGAATCGTCAAGAGTTATTATTCATTTGATTCCAATCAAATTAATGTGCATTCGATTTTAATTAAGTGAATCAAGTCTTCTGCTACTTATAGTCTTAGGATTGAATCACTTTTTTTTGCAATCACTTTTTAAAGCAAAAGATTCAATCCCAAAAACACACAATCATTTGTCATAAGCGACTCGGAAACAAATGATTTTGCTACATATACGGCTCGAAGCAAATGATTTTGAGTTCGTTTTGTTGAAATCTTTTTTCACACTCAAGATTTAAAATAAAAATAAAAAAATTCACTTCTTTAAATATTTGTGCTTGAAACAAAAACAACTGGAAGTCTGTGCTCATATATCATCAAGAGGGGGAGTGCCTTGGGCATGAATGTGCGAGAGTCGAGTGACACAGGCTTGTTCGGTATATTGTGTGTGCAGCTCGCTGGCGGCTAACTTTCTTTGTGAGGGTTTCCTTGAATTTTTCGCAGCACATAAGTGTATGCGTACTTTGACTGCTACCAGAAAGAGCGATGTTGGCATTTCGGATCACACTAGAAGCTTGCCTTCTGTCAATCACAACCTGGTCAATTTGCTGCGTGTGTTCTGATCAGGTGACTACCACGTAGCCTTGTGAATACCATGTTTCATGGTGCGGTTAAGTCGATCAGACATTTTCGGAGGTGTTGTGGTGGAGGCTGATTTCTCCGACTGTTGGGCCAAAGATACCGTCATGACTCACTTTGGAATTAAAGTTGGCAATCACGATTTTGATGTCATGATGGGTGCAGTGCTCATAGAGTCCGGTGAAGCGTTCATAGAATGTTTCTGTTTTCATCGTCCATCTCATGATCGTGTCCGTTGAGCGATTGGCTCTTCTCCATACTCCATACTTTTTTGGTTAAAACATATTGAAACAAAAAATTTCGCATTCTCAGCAATATTTCTCAAATTATCGCGATTTCGGACAACCAACCACGACTCCTAACGGGCATTATAATATCCGCACAAATTTAATATATCCTTAATGCCACGAAATGTAAAATTTATTCATAATTTTATTTCTTAATAACCCCAATTTTCTTACAAATGTCAACATTTGTATGAAAATATTTAATCATCATTTCATTTCATTTTATTCAGTCTACTGATTTGTATCTTACAGACTAATTACAATTCAAAAAAAAAAAAAAATTTTAATTAATTAAACAGTATAAACAAATTTAATTTAAACCTATATTCATTAACATTGAAATTTACAAGAGGAGAAAAACTATTACATGATCTAATACATCTAAAAATAGGTACATTGAGAGCATAATTTAATCTATGTAATGACTCAACAAATAAACGATTATGTCTTAAATCTCTAGGTGGAACATACAAATTAAACATATTTAAGAGCTCAGAACCATTTACTTTTTCAGATAAAATATTATAAACAAACATTAATGAAAAATAAGTTCTTCTATCTTTTAAAGATTGTTACCCAGATTGTTACAGGTTAACATCAGACCAATGGAGTTTGAAAATTGCGTATCTAGTTAAATTTTTTTGAACTTTTTCAATATTCAAGATGGCTCCGTACTAAAGATATATAAAGAGCCTTAATTGTCATTGGATCCTTGAAATATTTCGAATTTCTTTTAACGAATCCTAACATAGCATATGATTTCGAAACAATATAGTCATAATGACTTGTAAATTTTAATTTAGAGTCAAATATTACTCCTAAATCTTTTATTTCAAATCTTCGATTTAAAATTAAATTATTAAGAGTGTATGTGAAATTTATTGGAATGCTAGATTTTGTGTAAGATAAAATACAACATTTATTATACCCTACACTAAGAGTGAAAGGGTATATTCAGTTTGGTACGCCGTTTGTAACACCCAGAAGGAAGCATCTCCGGTATGGAAAAGTATATATATTCTTGATCAGCATGACCTCCTGAGTCGATTTAGCGATGTCCGTCTGTCTGTCTGTCTGTTGAAATCGTTACTACTTTTAAAATTGAAGAGCTAGATAAATGAAACTTATAACTTAGATTACTAATATACCTACGCTGTATGTGCGAAAAAAATGGCGAGATCGGTCCATTGTGACCTATGATCCGACCACTTGTTTAAATACCTCATATAAAATGTACATATAAAGATCAATTTTTATGTATACGTGCTTATGTAAACTTTTTTGGTCAAATATATATTGACATCATTCTCAAATACATGATAATAATGTTTTCCGGCGAAAAGACTTGTGGTTCACAAAAAAAAAATCGAAATTCGG
Source organism: Dryomyza anilis (assembly GCA_951804985.1). Lineage (NCBI taxonomy): Eukaryota > Metazoa > Arthropoda > Insecta > Diptera > Dryomyzidae > Dryomyza > Dryomyza anilis. The sequence continues at coordinate 54,442,492 of OX638135.1, forward strand.
TACACCTACCCATTTGTAAATATGGGTATCAAATGAATGGAAATTCTTCAGCGATTGAATGTTTGTAGTTATTTTCAGGATTCGTATACCCTGGTGACCTATATATCACTTTGAATGGTAACCACACATATGTGTAGGGTATTTACAGTCTGCTTAGACCGACTATAATTTTGATAATCCTAACTATCATAATTACACCTACTTTAAAATTTGATATAAGACTTTAAAAATAGAGATTGCAATCTATTTGTTCAAAAGGAATTCTGATTGTTTTGTACCAATCAGTAAATGAATTGATGTCATTGATTGTGTTTCAAAATTACCATAATTTTTAGGGATTGAATCAAAAAAAGATTCAATAATTCACAGCTGTGATATATATATATATATATATATATATATATATATATATATATATATATATATATATATATATATATATATATATATATATACATACATACATACATACATATATATGGGGATGTAACGGATGTCACTTTTCATTAAATTCATACAATTAAAAAAATTGAAGCACGTATTAAGACATTTACTTTTGGCGAAATGTTTAATTTTGATTCTTCACATTTATTTGTTTACTTTGTATCACTTTATTTGCTTTAAAAATATATATCAAATAACACTAGACGCCAGATTAGTGCATTATTCAAATACATTTCAAATCAAATTTTATTAATAAGTTTTTAATAGTCAATTTTCAAACATATTTTCGTTATTAGAAATAAAAAAAAAATTATTGAAATAAATTTAATAAAAAATTAAAATGTTTGTGAATACAAATTTATTCTAAATAAACTTTTGAATATCGATTAAAAAAAAACTCAAAAAAATTTGAAATGATTTCCATACAAATGAAATTTATTCGTTATTCAAAATTTTTGAATAAAAAACTGAAAAATAACGAATAAAGAAATAGAGCTTTTTCATAAAGAGCTGAATTTTTTTGCGTTTGACTTGTTCTAACTTTGATCAACTCCAATTTCATTGCATATATATATATATATATATATATATATATATATATATATATATATATATATATATATATATATATCACCATTTTCGCAACTTTAAACTTTTGTAGTACGTCCAATACTCACAATCCCATTTTCAATTATACATTATTTTCTTGGAAAAAAGACAAACTTTCATATAAAAATACAAAAATAAAAACTGTATATTTTTCAAATACTGCAAAAACGTTTTTAAAATGCAATCATTTTGGTTAAAAAAATTATTTGTTCCAAAATACTTACTAAAGCAGTCATAGATATTTACAATTGAACTACTATGATAGAAGTTATAAATAATTAAATACAAGCATACGCGGTGAAAATTGCCGTATTTGAATCCCAATATCTCGACAACCAGTAATACTAGTCCATCCTCCTTAACAAGTTTTAATGAGGTCCACTTATATTACATGTTCATCCAATAACATTCAAATCAAACATTCAAAGCAAACAAATTTTGAAGCGTGAACGATTGACAAATTTTCACCCATATACAGATTGGTCCGCTTCAGGATGCAAATATTTTGTGCACTGATTCCTTGGTTCATTTCATTAAAAAAATGTTTGCAAAGATGGGGGTCCAGAACACCCAATGATATATAGGGTGTTTTCAAATTTGATTTTATAAAATTTGATATAACCTACTATTAATTGTATCTTCTACAATTTCTAACTCATACGAATTAGATTACATTCTGTTCACAGACAATTGACCGGATTTATTAGAGTTTTTTAATACTTAAATTTTGTATTGGAACATATGAGATTTTACCCATGAAATTAAAAAATATTTTGTTTAAACAACCTTTTTTTTAAAGGCTCAAACCTAAAAAGATCCCATATTTGCTCTCTTTAGATCCGAGCCTGTGCTTTGACACTAACATTTAAAAGTTTTTGATAAACGGAGTTAATCCATTTGACAAGTGATCGGCTTAAATATGTTGTTACTTTCTTCCAGATTTTTATTAATATCACTATATGAACTTTTTGTGTGAGCATAAAAATTATATTAATAACATGAAAATACTTCATTATGAGATCAAATAATTGGTACCATTTTTTCCACACGTGAAGTGGGTAGCACATTGTGCGGGTTAATTTTTGTTACAGTTGGTTTGTGCGAACAGATTTTATATTAGCTAAAAGATAATATAAGATTCAAAAGTTGCATTGCTTTAAAATGTTTTTAAATTAAATACCGAGGATATGTGGACTTGTGTGTAAGTATTTTCGGTTGTTACGTTGTGGCGTTTTCTCGGTGAAGATAAGCAGTAGGGGGTTCTTTATATACATATATATATATATATATATATATATATATATATATATATATATATATATATATATATATATATATATATATAAATTGATTTTTATTTTTTTTGCTCAAGAATAACGATTATTTTTTTACTCACAAACGAGTTGGAAAAGTTAGGTCACATGGGTAAGTTCGGTCACATGGGACGAACTTTTATAGAAGGTCCGGCCTGACTATAGAATACCCTACACTTTGCTGAAATATTAATGTGGAAGTATGTAGAGAATTAAGGCTAATATTTCATAAATTTGTTTTCAATAATTTGCGAATTAAATGTTCACTATGATAAAGCGGAAAATAATAAAAAAAATCAAATGTGGGCGTATCACGTCCATTTTTGGAATACATATTTCTAGGTGAATTATAAAAATATTTTTGAAATTTTATAAGAATATCTTGAATATTTTTCGAGTTATTGGTTCCTAAAGTGTTATATATAAGTGACTTGTATGGGATGTGGGCGTGTCCGTTGACCAATTTGGCTCATTTCCATTGACAAAACTAACTTTTGGCTAAAAAAAAATTGAAACGAAATTTCATCGCATTCTAAGAAGTATTTCTCAAGTTGTCGTGTATATGGACAGCAAGACAGGCGGGCAGACAGACATACAGACAGACGGACATAAGTAAACGGACTCGGGTGGTGAAGCTGTTCAAGAATATATATACTTTTCCATACCGGCCACGCCTCCTAAGGGCGTTACAATATCTGCACAAAGTTAATATACCCTGTACCTCATAGGTGTAGGGTATAATGAAAATTAGGGTACGGCGCGTTGTGCGCAATTTGTTGTCAAATCAAAAATAATGTTTATACAATGAAAAGGATTGACTCTAATACTAATTTGGGCTATGTTAATGAACACCTTCGAAAAATCACGTGTGGTGGTGGTCAATATTACAAATAATAATAATAGTTTGGCGCTACAGTGGCAGATCCACAGGGGGGACGCCATGATTTTGTCAAAAATTTATATTTTTTAAGAAATATTATTACAAACGTAGTAAATTTTATACTTCTCTGAGTACAACTCTACGTTTACTACCCAAATATATCAAGAAAGCCCTATAACACAGTTGAAAAGTATCTGTAATTCTTTATTTAAAAGTTATCATCGGTTTGTTATTAGATAGGATAACACATACAAGGAAAAGTGCTTGAATTTAAAAATGGCACTAAAAGTAACCATGAAGTCTCAGCGACATCAAATAATAAACTTAAGAAATAACGCATTTTTTGCTTCACCTTCGTTTGTTGAAGGAAATGTGTGCAAATATGTTATATCGAGCAATTCACTACAATTTTTGAGTTACTTGAAACTCGGATAATTTCGTTGAAATTCAACCTTTTGCACGTAAACCATAAATTATTATGGACAAATTGGGTCTTATTTAAATGTATTAAAATGCTTTTTATTATGGTTTAGTCATTTTTAAAACCTCTAACACAAGCATCACAAACATAATAAGAAATTATTTTATATTAATAACACTGCTCTATACGCATTATGGTGCAGTAAAAGTTGCAGCAAATATTGGATGCATTTGTAGCGCTGATTCCGAAAATAGCATTAGTTTTGTCAAATTGACTATAGTTTTTGAGATAAAGACCATTTTTCAATTTCTCATTATTTTGGTCTTCTTTTATATTTAAAATTCCAACAAACGAAACAATGGAAATGTCGTTTCGATATTAGACGCAAAACATAATCGCACTACAATACAAACATTTGACTTAATGCGTGAACAAATTTGTTTGCGAGATATAAATAAAAGAAATTCAAATATGTTTAAAAAGTTTAAACATTTTGGTAATAAAATACTTTATTACTTAGTGGACAGAAATGTTTAAACAAATTTGTATGAGCTTATATCTGCTTGTGCTTATATCTCGCAAACAAATTTTTGAATACAATTTTTTATTTTATGGCACAAGGTTTTCTGCGTCTTATATCGAAAAGATAATTTCATATTTTTCTGTTATTTGAATTTTAAAAATAAAAGAAGACTAAAATAATGGGAGATTATAAAAAGGGCTATATCTCAAAAACTAGAGCCAACTGATGCCATTTTCGGAATTAGCTCTACAAATGTATCCAATATTTGCTGTAACTTTATGAATTTTATCGGGCAGTGTAATGCAACAATACTGAATAATATAGATTTACTACGTTTTTTTGTCAATTAATTTTTTCTGACGTTTGAACTGCGTTAATTTATTAAGCTTGTCTATAAATAACAAGATAATGTAAATTAGGGCATAAAAATTACAATGTGCTGTTAGAGTTTACCACAAAAAATTTGAGTAAAAAAAAGTCCTGTATTCGCATATTGCAGATGAAGTTAAAAAAACATTTTAAATCCATATTTTTATTTTTTTTACCATCTAAATAAAGTTGTTTTGGATCGAAATAGGCTTAAAAATTTGAGATTGAATCTTTTAATATCCTCCTAAAACTTCACCAATTTTGCGTAAATCTCAAGCTCGAGCATCCTTCTTGAAGTTGAAAATACCCACCAAAATCAGTATCAGTATTATATAATTATTTTTTTAATGTAATATTTTCTAGTAAACTCTAGCACCACAATGTAACTTTTAGGCCCTATTACATTTTAAAATAAAAATAAAATTTTGGTTATGTATATGTCAATCATCAAAGTAATGGTTATTCAAATATATTGAATAAAAACTGGAATACAATTATTTTTATATTAAAAATTTACTACATTCTTCTCATGGTATTTTCAGTAAACAAGCATGTTATATGTATACAATTTAAGAATTTTTACGTACTTCAAACATAAAAAATTAAAGTGAAAATGTTCGAATATAGTAGCCTCATAGACTAGTTTTTATTTAATATATATATATATATATATATATATATATATATATATATATATATATATAAATATATATATATATATTATCATTTTTCAAAACCGTCCCCCTAAGAACGACATCTGGATCCGCCCCAGAGTGGTGGGACCTACAGTTTAATGCCGAAAGGCGGGGTGAGAGTTTTTTTTAGGAAATGTTTTCTCACGTAGGTTTGCATGTACTGCCGAGAGGTAGCGTTGTAAGAAAAATATATCTATATTTGGTATTGACAGTCGCTGCGATCGAACCGTGGTCCTTTCAGCTCGTAGTCGAATCCACTAACCAATTCATCGACGCTATAGCATTTCACCAGTAATACTATATACAGTGTTACTGGTGAAATTCTTTGTGCAAAAGAACGAGTATCTATATCCCTTGGAAAGCTTCAAATGACGAATCTGTTTCGTCCAAATATGGGTAGAACTACGGTTTACCGGCCAACTCTCATAAAAAAAAAATTTTGCTATAAATTGGAACTTATATTGGACGAATAGAAATATAGAGACACATCCAACTATGTGAATGGAGCATTTTTGTATGAATATGTCCCATCGTAATAACTTCACATCCATAAGCGTAAATTAAACCTGTTTGGATTAATCTTTCCCAAGTATCATTTAAATATTGCTTCAATGGAAAATTTCAAACAGAAAAGTTTCAATGACGTACTTGGATGCTTTTGTAATCACATTGGTACACACAGAAAAAAATCTTCATACTATTTATGAATTTGTTCATTGATTCTATGAATTTTCATTATCACTCAACCAATGACCAAATTCATCCAATTTATGAATCATTCATAAAACCGAAATAAATAAGTTCATAATATTGATGAACGCTTTCATAATATTTATGAAAAAATTCATGATATTTATGTACTTTAAACTATTTAAAAATAAAAAAATATTTGTTTATTTCCTTTTATTATTTTTTTTTTGTATTTTATTTCTTTATTATTTTATTTTATTATTTTAATTTATTTATTTTTTTAACTACTTACATTTTATTTTATATCTACTCTTGCTGTTGCTACATGCGGCGCACGTTTCTTTGGAGTTGTAAACAACAAAGGAAACGATTCGGTTTATTTGTACGAAATGACATAGGAATAATAAAAACTTAGAATTGTATCTACTATCATCGACTATCGACGCGTCGCGACAAAATAATCACTGCGTGTCATGCGGCATGACGCGCTTTGATTGGTCAGTAAATAAAAATATCTATTTATAGCATGGTCAAAAGTTGCAGGTCACACATACGACCATACACACATACTCAAATACGTACCTACCTACCAGAGTTCGGAAAGTCACATAAATGGATATACATAATGACTAACTCATGCATAATCCGCACAAGTGAGAAAGCACACATTTAATTTAACAACACACGACATGAGTGAGTAAGAGAAATAAATCCGACTTACTCTCTACTCATAAATGGACGATCATCGGAGAGTAAAAACTTTACTACTCATGAGTGCTGTCTTCAACTCATTTATTTTTCTCCTCACGAGGGAGTAGCATTACGCATTTTATCTTTTTCTCATACTCATAAAAGTACAAGGCCAAATTGTATGAACATGGTGCTCATTTTTTGTATGTATGCAACGAGTAAGCGGTGTTGCCAGACGAGTTGCGTTTAAACTTAAAATGTTTTATTTTATAAATATTGCCCGATTTACATTGGCTGCATTCAGCGATCTCAACAGTTTCGAAATTGCCGTTTATAATTATTTGAGTTAAAATGTGATTGAATGTAATCGAATGTTATCGATAACAAAACATGGACAGGTCTGATTTTATGAATGAAATAGCACAATGGAAGAAGTTATTTAAAATCAATCTCAAATGATCCGTCGTCCGTCTATGAATTAACAGTCGCGTTTTATTTAACGCGAACATCATGATGACTTGACTTGTGAAGTCCAGCATTTATGTGCACCATCACGTGCGCGTACGGAAACAAATATTTTGAATTTAAATTTGTTTAAAATTAGTTTTAAACTTCAAAACGTAATTTTTTAACTGTCAATATTTAAGAATATTAAAGAATATTTCTTTTTTTCCCCATATTTTTCTTAATTTATAAACTCTCTTTTATAAATGCACTAATGCTGAAAGCCAAAACCTACGAACAGCTCAGCCAACAAACATTAAACAAATTCGCAACGTTTTTCCAATTAACGCGAAATCAAAATATATATGTTGCATTGTGCAATCTCAATAACTTTATAATCATTCCAAATAATGAATAAAAAAATAGAAGAAAATTTGATATAAATGTTAAAATCATGGTTGAAGTATATGCAGGTTAAGTCATCTTTCAAAATTCAGTCGCCATTTACTTTTTTTTGAAAACTGTTTGAAAGACTCAACATTTCTTTACGAAAAATTTAAAACAAAACATCAATGCTTTGTTTACAAATTCATAAAAAAAATGTAAACTCAAAATTTTAAAATAATTAAATTTCAACATTTTTGTTATTTGCAATCTATGGACTCAGAATAACATTTCAGTTTATAACAAATGTGAAAAAGTGAATTTGTGGTGTGAAATTTTTATAAATTAGTCAAATTAAAGTGCAATAAAAAAACCTTGAAATAAAGTTTAAATTGACAATTAATTGTTGTATTTTTTAAATTTTCTTATTGACATTCTCAGCATAGTATCTGTCTAGATTAACTAACTTGTATATACTTCAACCATTATTAAAATAGTAAATAATATTTATATTTGCCTTTTTTTAGAAATGTATCAATATAGATTGCCAGCACTGATCGCTGCATATACAAACAACAAACATATGCGAATATAACAAGACAACATCCAAGCTTGTGATCTTTTTACTCGAGAACTTATTTTGTACAAGCTGTACTGTGTTGCTAGGCAGTGTTTTGCTGCTGTATTGCGTTGTTATGCTACCTGTTGTTATGCGATATATACAGGGTGCCACGAAAACTTCAATGTGCCTTTATTGTAGATTATGTATACGTATATGTATATTAGTTTTTATTTAATATATATATATATATATATATATATATATATATATATATATATATATATATATATTATCATTTTTCAAAACCGTCCCCCTAAGAACGACATCTGGATCCGCCCCAGAGTGGTGGGACCTACAGTTTAATGCCGAAAGGCGGGGTGAGAGTTTTTTTTAGGAAATGTTTTCTCACGTAGGTTTGCATGTACTGCCGAGAGGTAGCGTTGTAAGAAAAATATATCTATATTTGGTATTGACAGTCGCTGCGATCGAACCGTGGTCCTTTCAGCTCGTAGTCGAATCCACTAACCAATTCATCGACGCTATAGCATTTCACCAGTAATACTATATACAGTGTTACTGGTGAAATTCTTTGTGCAAAAGAACGAGTATCTATATCCCTTGGAAAGCTTCAAATGACGAATCTGTTTCGTCCAAATATGGGTAGAACTACGGTTTACCGGCCAACTCTCATAAAAAAAAATGTTGCTATAAATTGGAACTTACATTGGACGAATAGAAATATAGAGACACATCCAACTATGTGAATGGAGCATTTTTGTATGAATATGTCCCATCGTAATAACTTCACATCCATAAGCGTAAATTAAACCTGTTTGGATTAATCTTTCCCAAGTATCATTTAAATATTGCTTCAGTGGAAAATTTCAAACAGAAAAGTTTCAATGACGTACTTGGATGCTTTTGTAATCACACAGAAAAAAATCTTCATACTATTTATGAATTTGTTCATTGATTCTATGAATTTTCATTATCACTCAACCAATGACCAAATTCATCCAATTTATGAATCATTCATAAAACCGAAATGAATAAGTTCATAATATTGATGAACGCTTTCATAATATTTATGAAAAAATTCATGATATTTATGTACTTTAAACTATTTAAAAATAAAAAAATATTTGTTTATTTCCTTTTATTATTTTTTTTTTGTATTTTATTTCTTTATTATTTTATTTTATTATTTTAATTTATTTATTTTTTTAACTACTTACATTTTATTTTATATCTACTCTTGCTGTTGCTGCATATTGCTGTATATCGCTGCTGTTTGTTGCTGCGTGATGTTAAGTACATGCGGCGCACGTTTCTTTGGAGTTGTAAACAACAAAGGAAACGATTCGGTTTATTTGTACGAAATGACATAGGAATAATAAAAACTTAGAATTGTATCTACTATCATCGACTATAGACGCGTCGCGACAAAATAATCACTGCGTGTCATGCGGCATGACGCGCTTTGATTGGTCAGTAAATAAAAATATCTATTTATAGCATGGTCAAAAGTTGCAGGTCACACATACGACCATACACACATACTCAAATACGTACCTACCTACCAGAGTTCGGAAAGTCACATAAATGGATATACATAATGACTAACTCATGCATAATCCGCACAAGTGAGAAAGCACACATTTAATTTAACAACACACGACATGAGTGAGTAAGAGAAATAAATCCGACTTACTCTCTACTCATAAATGGATAATCATCGGAGAGTAAAAACTTTACTACTCATGAGTGCTGTCTTCAACTCATTTATTTTTCTCCTCACGAGGGAGTAACATTACGCATTTTATCTTTTTCTCATACTCATAAAAGTACAAGGCCAAATTGTATAAACATGGTGCTCATTTTTTGTATGTATGCAACGAGTAAGCGGTGTTGCCAGACGAGTTGCGTTTAAACTTAAAATGTTTTTTTTTTATAAATATTGCCCGATTTACATTGGCTGCATTCAGAGATCTCAACAGTTTCGAAATTGCCGTTTATAATTATTTGAGTTAAAATGTGATTGAATGTAATCGAATGTTATCGATAACAAAACATGGACAGGTCTGATTTTATGAATGAAATAGCACAATGGAAGAAGTTATTTAAAATCAATCTCAAATGATCCGTCGTCCGTCTATGAATTAACAGTTGCGTTTTATTTAACGCGAACATCATGATGACTTGACTTGTGAAGTCCAGCATTTATGTGCACCATCACGTGCGCGTACGGAAACAAATATTTTGAATTTAAATTTGTTTAAAATTAGTTTTAAACTTCAAAACGTAATTTTTTAACTGTCAATATTTAAGAATATTAAAGAATATTTCTTTTTTTCCCCATATTTTTCTTAATTTATAAACTCTCTTTTATAAATGCACTAATGCTGAAAACCAAAACCTACGAACAGCTCAGCCAACAAACATTAAACAAATTCGCAACGTTTTTCCAATTAACGCGAAATCAAAATATATATGTTGCATTGTGCAATCTCAATAACTTTATAATCATTCCAAATAATGAATAAAAAAATAGAAGAAAATTTGATATAAATGTTAAAATCATGGTTGAAGTATATGCAGGTTAAGTCATCTTTCAAAATTCAGTCGCCATTTACTTTTTTTTGAAAACTGTTTGAAAGACTCAACATTTCTTTACGAAAAATTTAAAACAAAACATCAATGCTTTGTTTACAAATTCATGAAAAAAATGTAAACTCAAAATTTTAAAATAATTAAATTTCAACATTTTTGTTATTTGCAATCTATGGACTCAGAATAACATTTCAGTTTATAACAAATGTGAAAAAGTGAATTTGTGGTGTGAAATTTTTATAAATTAGTCAAATTAAAGTGCAATAAAAAAACCTTGAAATAAAGTTTAAATTGACAATTAATTGTTGTATTTTTTAAATTTTCTTATTGACATTCTCAGCATAGTATCTGTCTAGATTAACTAACTTGTATATACTTCAACCATTATTAAAATAGTAAATAATATTTATATTTGCCTTTTTTTAGAAATGTATCAATATAGATTGCCAACACTGATCGCTGCATATACAAACAACAAACATATGCGAATATAACAAGACAACATCCAAGCTTGTGATCTTTTTACTCGAGAACTTATTTTTGTACAAGCTGTACTGTGTTGCTAGGCAGTGTTTTGCTGCTGTATTGCGTTGTTATGCTACCTGTTGTTATGCGATATATACAGGGTGCCACGAAAACTTCAATGTGCCTTTATTGTAGATTATGTATACGTATATGTATATTATATATACATAATGACGTCGCTGTTTTAAAAATCATGTAATATACGTATAAATTTATCAAAAATGTATCATGATATCCAGCAAAGAATAATAAAAATGATTTGGTCTTTGTTATATATGATTATAGCAGGGAAAAAATGTTTAGATTTTTAATTCGTTTTATTTGTTATAATACTTAGTAATTTAAAACGCGAGATATTTGCAAAACATTTTTCACACATTTTTTGACCACCTTATTGAAAGCTCGGTAAAAATGTTATTGGTTGATATCTCATAAAATGATGCATAGAAAATTTTATAACCCACATTTTAGAATGTTGCAGGTCATTTCCCATAATATGCTTGAACATTTGTTGGCATATTTGGAATTATTATTTGAGGTTTATGTCAATCGATAGACACTTTAAAAACAAATATTTAATGCCTTCACATAAATATTTTATCTTGTACATATAAAAAGTTATAGCAAAAAAACAATATCAATTATATAATTTTACACAATATTTAAAAAATACCACAAATGGGAAGATTCGAACAGAAATGGTAACAATGATGTTACACTTTGCAAGCCTGTACAGTGAGTAGATCAACGCATTCTCTTTGTCCTTGAACAAATATGAGTTGACGAAAAGTGAGAGTTTGCTTGTTGCACTCTCTTATGTGTAATGCGGATGGAGAGGTTAAACGTAAAACTCTCTTGTGAGTAGCAAAATCTCTACTCACAAAACGCGACTCTCTTATGAGTTGTGAGTTTGCCTTATATTATCTGGCTACTCACTCATGAGGTGAGTAGCAACGAGAAAAAAATATTTTGCAAAACTCATGAGTTTGAGTGAGCGTGAGTGAGGATTTCCGAGGTAGTACCTACTATGTGTTGTATTTTCTATTCTCCTTTATTGGACTGGTTTTTTTATTTTTCAGTATCGCCTTTATGCTCGGCTGAATTGCACGTGACGTGGAGACTGCGCTGCTTTGAGTCATATGAATACCTTAATGAACGCAATTCATAACAATTATGAAAGCGTTTATTATATGAATGTCGCTCTAATTGTGCGATTCGTATATACGAAGAATAGTTCATAAATAGAATGATTTTTTTAATATATATTATGAACGGTGTCTCAATTAACGGCGTTCATTCCATTTATGAATTTTTTTTTTCTGTGCAAATTCACCAAAAAAATCCAATGATGCACTTGGGTGCTTCTGTAATCCCATTGGAACAGATTCACCCATAATATTATCAATTACGCACTTGTAGCTTTTTTTGTAGTAACTTGTGTTCCAGTAGGTAAAATGCAGGCGAAATTTGTTTTTAAGTTTTATTTATCGATGGCCCCAAATTAATTTTAATACTGACCACCGGCACACTTGATCCTTCGAAGGTATTCAATAATATGACCCAAATTAGTACTAGCGTCCTTTCCATCGTAAGAACATTATTTTTGCTGCGCATCAAATTATGCACAACGCACCCTAATTTTTATTTTTGAGTAAAAAAAAGTATAAATCAAAAACAATCGTTAAATTAAATTTTGGTCAGCGTTATATTTAACCAATTTAACGGTCTCCCGGAATGTGGGCGGGTTGGACCACTGGGCGTGGCACCCCCTACCGAAGGTACATTTTCCAGATTGTGTATGTCAACAGTTATTATAGTAATATCAAGATATTTCACACTAGGGTATCAACCACCACAATTTGTTACTCACCACACCGAAATGCACCACATCAAAATTCATCACAGCGAAACTCACTACTATATGGGTCATTCCACACCAAATCGATCAAAAAAAGTCAAATTTGATATTTAACCTTTTCGATTTCACTAAAATTTGGGCAACTAATAAAGAGTATCCAGATATGTTCTGACCATGTTTTTTAATTTTTTTCGCCCACTACTTCCAGAGATACAGTGGCTCTTAGTTAAAAAATGGGAAAAAATCACTTTTGTATGGTTGTATATATTTAAATATCTCTTAAACTAGAAATGCTAGAAACCGTTGATGGCTCGTTTTAAAGCTAATAGAACTAGCTTTCAGAAAAATTAAATTGTAACTTCTAAACGTGAACATGTGGCCCGTGGTCATTGTCCTTGCACTTCAAAATTGATGTCCTTAAAAAGAACCCTTTATAAAATTCTGAAAAAATCCTAAGTTTTCGTCAATTTATTATAAATGTTCATTCAAAATTTCAAGGATGGTATTTTGATGGCATCATATTGTTACGAAAAGAGGCTATTTGCTCCACTGTGCAAGCAATCAACAATAATAAATGAGACGCAAGACAATTCAGCGCACTAAGCAATGTGTTAGAAAGAGACGGAAGATCATTCAGCGCACTAAGCAATGTGTTAGAAAGAGATGGAAGATCAGCACATTAAAACACATGAGTGCGAATGAGATGCCAATAGCAAGCGTCATTCACGAAACGAGTAGAAGGTTCTCGAAACAAGTCGAAGCTTTTCGAAACTTGTCGAACTGATGCCTGAAGTATATAAGGCCGCGCATCTGACGCACTGGACTTCAGTTGTGATTTAATAGTGAACTAGTGCCTCTCGTGATTGAACACTGTAAAGATAAATTGTAGTAATTAAGCAGTTGATATAAGTGATTATTCTTTAAGTTGTTATTTAAATTAATAAAGTTAATTAATACTAGTTGAAATAATACTAGTTAAAACCAAATATAAGTGCGTTTTTTATTTTGTACACAATCCAGCGATAGGAACTCGTAGAACAGTTTTCCGTAGACTGAATTTTCGTAACAATATTTTAAAAAATAATTTTCAAATTTTTTTTTTTAACAGAAAAAAATGTTTTTGCTACAGTAAAAGTTGTATTTTGATTGCATCATATTTTAAAAATTGATTTTCTAAATTTTTACATATTTTTTGTATTGAAAAAAAATATATATATATTTTTTTCAAAAGTAAAATGTGCACTCATTTTTCAATGTATTTGTAACTCTGATTGCGAAAATGGCGTCAGTTTTTTCAAATTGTCTCTAGTTATTGAGATATATACCTTTTTTCGAAAATCGCAAAAACTATATCCCAAAATCAATATCTCAAAAACTATATTCAATATGATAAAGCTGACGCAATTTTTTCAGAATAATATACATAAATTAAATACTAATAATAATACAAATTAAATAAACAATTTAATTAAATTATGTATTAAAATAAGTCATTTAATATACAAAAATACATATAGGTAATAAATTCTAAACAATAAATGACCTAAAATATATTTATGTTATCTTCGAAATAATTGCTTTTAGTTACTTTTAACATATCGACAGACTGATACACAAACAACCAGATGGCGCTGACAGGCGGACAACGCAAAACAAAACATAATAGCGACAAAGCAAAATCGAAAAAACAACATCTATACCCGGCATGTCAAACTCATTTGGCATCACGGGCCGCATTGGCAATTCAAATGATGAGGCGGTCTGCCTTTGTGTACCATAAGAAAAAAAAAAATCGCTCGTTTTTTACATTTGTTAAAAAATTCAATGTTAAAATTATAAAATGATCGTACGATAGATCTTCGTTAAAAGTGCCGCAGGCGAAATTTTTTTTGTAAAAAATGGTGCGATTTTTGTCTGTTTGAAATAAGTGAAAAAATGTCCGAACTTATTTGATCCTGCCAAATATTTTGTCTGAGGTATTTAAATTACAATGACAGTGACCATTGATTAGATGTTCAGATTTAGGACTTATGGTTTTATTTCCTTTTGAAACTTTGAACCAATGTATCTTTGGAGAAGGTGAGTGTTGAACTCTGGTAGTTTTGGTGTGGAATGTCTCTAATACAAAAAAAAATTACTTACTAAAAAAAAAAATTAAAATGATTCCAATTCCAGTTTGTGCAAAGCAAGTTTCTTGGTTCAAAACTTGTCGTTTTTTTTTATAAAATTGCAAAGTCTGATGCGGCTTTATTTGATACTGGAGCTAATTCCGAAAATGGTTTTGTTAAATAGGGTCCAGTTTTTAAAATTTTTAAGTTTTATTTATTTTTCTCTTATTTTATTTTTAATAGTCGAATCAAAAACAATAATGCAATTTTCTTTTCGGTGTTAGACGTACAAAACTATGCGCAAATATATATTTTTTATTCAAAACTTTACAATAAATTTTAAATTTTATGAATAAAAAACAATATTTCTTCATGAAAAAAATTTAAAAATTATTGTTGTGCCATTTTGCAAAGTCATGTATAATATTTAAAATGATATTATTAAATTTAAGAAAATAATGTAACTACAAAAATATTAATATTTTTAATAAATTACAAGTTTTTAACCAAGATTAGTAATTTAATTTCATATATGGTATGTTAAATTTGATACATGGCGCTGCACAACAATACATAATAATCATTTTGACGCCTGAAATTAAAATAAATATTTAATATTATTAAATATATTAATAATATTTAAAAAGTTCGCGGGCCGCAGATGAAAGGTTGGCGGGCTGCGTGTTTGTCATGCCTGATCTATACGAACACGTGTTCATTAAATTTTGGAACGAATACAACAACAACATTTTTGATACCTAAGAAATTATTAAATGAATTCAAGAATAATTCTTTTCTAGTTACTTTCTAGTTACTTTTTTGATACCTAAGAAATTAATAAATGAATTCAAGAATAATTATACTTAGTTACTTTTCGTTGACAATCCTTTTCTTGAAATTAAGTATTTTTCGTTTTAGCTGTATATCACTCCGTATACTTCTTGATTCCTTCTGGATTTTAGAACTTTTTTGCCTCCGTGTTGAATAAAAAAACATTCTTTCCACAGTAAAATTTGCAATAAGTCTTTAATGTATTTTTGTAACTCTGATTTCTAAAATGGCGTAACTTTCATCAAATTATCTCTAGTTTTGGATAAATATACTATTTTTCGAAAAATGTAAAAACTATATGGGCCATTCCATACCAAATCGTCATTTTTTTTTTTTTTTTATCATTTGTTTTTTTTTTTTTTGAAAATTGGAAAATCTCCGTAAGTTTGTTTTCTTCAGTAACATGTACTTTTCTTAATTTTTTTTGATAGATAATTTTTTTTTGGAATAACTACTAAGATCCACAGCACTCAGTCAGACTATATCCATTGTACTGTGAAATCTATTCCCTACAATTTTTAATATCACCACGAGCGCCCATGCCCAAGCCGGGATTCGAGACCTTCAGAATTCAAGTCCAGCGCGCTACCTCTGGACTGCTGAGGCCGGCCTAATATAGTTAACATTACTGAAAATCTTTTAAACGACAATAGTTATCCAAAATGGGGTTCAGAATGGTGTAGTGCATGCGCAAGCCAGTAACCGACTTCTGTTAGTCACCATAGCCTCTCCTACACACTTCCTAGTCTCACCTTCGCGTTGGTGAACCCCGTTAACCCGAGCAACCAGCTGAAGATCGGGTTTCAACCCCGTTGAGAGGTCTGGTCGGGGACAACCGAGACAGGGATATTGGCCCTCCAAAATGGGGGTTGTACGTTGGGTTTGTGACCCGTCATATAAAAAAACTGATTCTACGAAAACAGATAACATGCTTCGGATACCGACCCGAAAATACGATGACAACCTACGCAAACGTATAAAGGACCATGATTTACGGATATGCACCTGGAATGTCCGAACACTTTATAGGAAAGGTGCCACTATTCAACTGGTTGATGTCCTCGATAGATACAAGACTGACATCACCGCAATCCAGAAAATACGATGGACAGGACAGGGCTGCTCTAATCAGGCATCCTGTAACATTTACTACATCTGCCATGCGGAGAGACATGAATTTGGTTGTGGATTTGTAGTCGGCAAAAGACTCCGCCACTTTGTCTCTAGGTTCACACCCATGAACGAACGACTGGCATCAAGGCTATATAATTCAACATCAGCCTTATTTGTGCGCACGCTCCGACGAATGAGAAGGCCGATGAAACCAATGAGACCTTCTATGAGCGCCTCGATGAAGTATATGAGCGCTGCTTCCGACACGACATCAAAATTGTGATTGGCGACTTTAATGCCAAGGTGGGCCATGAGGGTATCTTTGGTTCAACGGCTGGACAATTCAGCCTCCAAGACCACACCTCCGACAATGTAATGAGGTTGATCGATTTCGCCGCAGCACGAAACATGGTA
This sequence comes from Dryomyza anilis, assembly GCA_951804985.1. Lineage (NCBI taxonomy): Eukaryota > Metazoa > Arthropoda > Insecta > Diptera > Dryomyzidae > Dryomyza > Dryomyza anilis. Next base: position 54,459,975 of record OX638135.1, read on the forward strand.
ATTAGTGGTACTAGATTCAAGCATCAATATTCACAAGGCCACGTGGCGGTTACCCGATCATAACACGCGCAACCAAATTGATCATGTTGTGATTGACGGAAGGCACGCTTCTAGTGTGATGGACGTACGCTCGATCCGAAATGCCAACATTGACTCGGATCACTTCCTTGTAGTACCAAGGTTCGCATACGCATACACGGAGGGATAAAAGCTCTAAAATCCAGAAGGAATCAAGAAGTATACAGCTAAACCGAAAAATTCTTAATTTCAAGAAATGGATTTTCTTAGTTGTCAAAAAAAAAGTAATTAAGTAGAATTATTCTTGAATTCAGTTATTTATTTCTTAGGTATCAAAAAAGTAACTAAGTAGAATTATTCTTGAATTCAGATATTAATTTCTTAGGTATCACAAATGTTGTTGTTGTTTTTGTCCCAAAATTGAATGAACACGTGTTCGTATACTTGTTGTTTTATCGATTTTGCGTCACTATTATGTTTTGTTTTGCTTTGCCCGATGTCAGCGCATCTGTTTGTTCGTGTGTCTGTCTGAAAGTATCTAAAAGTAACTAAAAGCAATTGAAAGTAACTAAAAGCAATTATTTCGAAGCTAACATAAAAAAAAATATTTTAGTTATTTTATTGTTTATTTAGAATTTTATTACCTATATGTATTTTTATATATTAAACGACTTCTTTGAATACTTAATGTAATTGAATTGTTTATTTTATTTGTATTTATATTATATTATTATTTAAATTAATCTATTGTATATTATTCTGAAACCGTTTACTTTCCTTATACACTTTCCTCTCCTCCGGTGCCTCTGCTGTTGGTAGAGGCACCGCACGTTGCCCATAAGTGTTGAATAGTGTATTTAGATAACAATGGAATGAAATCAACTTGGTATTTATGCAAAATCGAATCCCAATTAATGTTTACGAACTGAAACCATGCCAATATTTGTAGGAAAATTCGTTATTTCTTTTTTTAAATCTTTAACATTCATACACACACAGACGCTCGCTTGTCTGGCTGTGTTGTTCTATTCGTGAAAACACACACATGCAAACATTGTATAGCATATGCACACTAACAATCAGATGGCGACATCGCAATACAAAGCAAACGAGCGAATATTACAGACAAAGAAAGACCGATGAAAACAGCAGCAGATACATGAACACGTGTTCCTTTTGGGAAGAATACAGCAACTATTTTGCGTGTTCTTTTTGGTTTTAATAATCAATAAATTAACTTCTGAAAATTCAGTAGAATAAAGTTTGTTTACTTTTTTGACAACTAAGTAATTTGCTTTCTTAATATTCAGATGACAAATTCTTGAATTTTAGTAGTATTTTATTGATATTAGTCAAATTCTACTATTTTTAATTCTAACCGAATTCTTCTCGAGTTTGCACTTGGAGTGCAAAGCTGTCGCCAGAGCGGGCAATGCGACTGGCGAGGGGTTATTGCTGCGGCCGAAACCCATCATGGGTTGTAATGGCCAAATATGTAAGTAAGTTATCCAAAATATATTTAACTAATGTGGCAACGCTGGTCAAAGTTCAAATTTTAAAAATTTTCTTTGACTTTGACCTCCTGCAGAAATGCTTCAAAGTCAAATTTTAAGTTAATACTTATTTAGATATATTCAATCAAATTTTAATTTTTTTTTAAAATTTTTTTTATATTTTTATTCTTTTTCAAAAAAAAAAGTTTTAAGAATCTATATACAATTACCTTTATATTCGCAACGTAGATTCCTCGAAATCTCTTCTTTTCAATGATACCAAACACTTATATATTTACTTCACATAAGTGTGCAAAATGACATATTCAATAATATCATGTTTCATAAAAATTTTGTATTTTTAAATTTAATTTTGATTTTGCACACATACATTTTACAGGTAGATATAACGATTTTATGACAATCCTTTTAAAAAATGTATATATTCTGAAATAATGTTGTACTGTACATATACTTCGACGGGGAAAAATTAAGAAAGTTTAAAAAATGTTTAGAACTAATTTATCTTTCAAATTACATACCTTAATTTTTACGTTAGGCTTTGAAAACTTTTCTGCAGGTGTGCAAAATAAAATTAAAAATATACGAAATTTCGATGAAGCATGATGTTAATTAATAAATCATTTTGCACACATATGTAAAGTATGTATATAAGTGTTTGGTATCATTAAAAAGAAAAGTGATTTCAAGGAATCTATGTGGCGAATATAAAGATAATTTGTATACAGTTTCTAAACACTTTTTTTTTTAAAAGAAGAAAAATATTTTTTAAAATATTTTACAAAAAAAAAACTTGAAATTTGATTGAATATATCTAAATAAGTATTAACCTTATCATCATTAAAAATTTACCTCATATACAATAGTTTTATGTACTTATGCTTTATTAAAACATTTTTAGGAATACATATATTATAAAGTGAGATACCTATAACGGTTTTAAACCCATGAAAAAATTAGTATTTTTGAAAAAATGCTGCCCTGCACATATACTTCGCCGGGAAAAAAATAAGTAAAGTTCAAAAATACGTAGAAATAACTTGTCCTTAAAACTGCGTACTTAAAATTTGAATTTTTTTCTGCAGGATGTCAAAGTAAAAAAAAAATAAAAACCTTAACCTTTGACCAGAATTGCCAGATTGGTTAAATATATTTTGCAAAACTGTTGAAACAGTAACATTCAAACAACTGCTCGTCAAATAATTCATAGACTCTTTTTCAGACGATAGATGTTTTATATGCAGTAATTAAAATGATTAAAATTAATAGTGAAATTGCGTGAAAAGTGTAATAAATTCCATATGTTTTCTCTTGACACGCTGTTAACGCAAAAGTAAATCGTATCCCCAACAGTGCAAAACTGTTGAAAATGTAACATTCAAACGACTGATTGTTATATAATTCATAGACTCTTTTAAAGATGATAGATGTTTTATAAGCAGTAACATTTTTTTATTAAAATGAATTCAACAATGGTGTCATTGTTGCTTGAAAAGAGATAATTTTGTTTCAAAAAATATATTTTAGGGGAAGAATACATTCGTGATTGAAGATTTTTATTGTCGTGGCAAAAATTTTCATATAACAATATTTCAACAGCTAAAAGTATTTGTTTTAACAACCTATAATTTTTTCAATGTACAGTTTATTGTATGCAAATGGGGTCGAATTCGGGATAGTTGAGTATCTACGGAAAACTATACCAATACTAGTATTCAACTAGTCCTTTACACTGCAGTGTGAGGACACATTTGAATCTAAACTTTAGAATTTTTTAGAATTTTTTTTTATTATTGGCCTATGACCACTGTGCATCAGTTCCTAAAAAGCCGCTCCTCACACGTTCGATGTTTGCTGCAAAATTGTATTTTTTTGGATTTTCATCGCACATACCATGGAAAAGTTTTTGTTGTTGTTTAAATAATGAAAAAATATATTTTTTGAGGATAGAGCATAATATAATGGATCAAACATAGTTTAATCCGATCAAATTTAAATAATATCTGAAAAGTTATTTTTAGGAAATGGTGATATGGCACATTTATGCGACATATATTTTTGTTTGTATTCGGGTATTAGCTAGCAACTGTATTAAAATTGTGGCGATATCTTGCAAGTCGTAGCAATAGTGATGATTCACGAAGGGAAATAAAATTCTAAAACTCGAGAAGAATTCGGTAATTACTTCAATAAAATACTACTAAAATTCAAGAATTTGTCATCTGGATATCAAGAAAGCAAATTACTTAGATGCCAATAAAGTAAACAAACTTTATTCTACTGGATTTTCAGAAGTTAATTTATTGATTATTAAAAACCAAAAAGAACACACAAAATTGTTGCTGTATTCTTCTCTCGTATGAATTGTTTTGCGAGGTCACAACCTGTTTGTTTGTGCATGTCTGTCTGTTGAAAGTAACTAAGTAAAATTTTCTAAATATTCAGGTATCTTAGGTATCAAAAAAGTAACTACGTACAATTTGTCTGGATGCCATATGTTTTTTTTCTTATGTATCAAAAAACGGCATGATATACAATGTTTGCATGTGTGTGTTTCACGAATAGAACAACAAAGCACAGCCAGACTAGCAAGAGTCTGTGTATGTATGAATGTTAAAGATATATAAATAGAAAAAATGAATTTTCCAACAAATATTGGTATGGTTTCAGGTCGTAAACAAAAATTGGGATGAAATTTCGCATAAATACCATGTTGATTTCATTCCATTGTTATCTAAATACACTATACAATGCTTATGGGTAACGTACGGAAGGTTTATACATAACCAACAGTAGAGGCAGCAGAAGAGGAGAAAGTGTATAAGGTAAGTAAACGGTGCTTCGTTGTGTTTGCCTGCCTACGTGCTCAGAACCAGGGCATCGAAACGAACGGATGGAAAATCTATAGCCATAAACCAGAGCGAGGTCCGGAGGACAAGGAGGGCTCAACCCTGGTTGTTGGCTTAGACCAGAAGTCGTTAGATGTCATGCTATCTAAGTACGACAGCCATCTAAACTTATTCTTTGGACGGATCAAATTCCGAATCAATTCCAAATGAATAGGCACATTATGAGAAACGAGTTAATTATCCTGTCATGATATTTACTCAGATCAATCTGCAACATTCTAAAGCTGCTACCGCTTTACTAGGTAAGCGGCTCTCCATGTTGCATTACCTCACATCACAGCTATTCAAGAACCATGGGTGTATAACAAACGCATCTGTGGTCTTAGTGAACACGTGGTGAAACCATACTATACGATGAGCAAGCCGCAAGGCCTAGAAGCTGTCTTATAGTATCGAAACACTATGCTGTCACCAAGTTAACCCAATTCTGTGGGCAAGACCTGGTGGCAGCCAAAGTGAGCTATGAAAGCGATAGTGGATGGAAACATCTGATTGTCGCCTCAGGCTACTTGCCCTATGAATCACTACTGCCTCTTCCGCCAAAGGCAATTGTTGAGCTCATAGAGTACTGTGATCTTAAGGAGACCGGCCTTATTCTTTGCTGTGACGCTAATGCTCAACACACTGTGTGGGGCAGCGGTAAATGCAACGCACGAGGTACCAGACTCCTTGTCTTCATCATGATCTCCAATCTGAACATTCACAACACTGGTAATAAACCCACGTTTGTGACTGCTAGTGACCCACGTTTGTGACAGGAAGTGATTGACCTTACTTTGTCTAACTGTAGACTGAGAGAATCAATCTTTAACTGGAAGGTTCTTAAAGAAGATTTATCGGACCACACGTATATCGAGTTTCATACAGACCGAGAGGTGCTGCCCTCTATGACGGTAAGAAACTCTAGAAAAACGAACTGGGCACGCTTCAGACATGAACTTGAGAATTCCCTCAATATTCCTGTCAGAATTCGTACCAAAGAAATTATTGAGACGTCCGTTCAAGTTATGAACGATGTCATAAATTCTAGTTTTGTACGAACATGTCCGGTACGAAAAACGTTATCTAGACCTCCCGTTCCTTGGTGGAACGCTTGTCTTGAAACCTTGCGCAATGATTCCAGAAACCTTCTATATAGGGCCCTAAGGAGCAACTTAGACTCTGACTGCTTTCTTTATCGAGCTAAGCAGAAAGAGTATAAGAAACGAATCCGTAAATCGAAAAGTGTTTCTTATAAAGACTTCTGCAGTAGCATCGAATACTGCAGTGAGACTAGCAGATGGGTCAAGTTTCTTAAAAGAGACCGAACTGCTCGACTGGACTCACTGCGGAGACCTGATGGCTCGTATACTGAGTCTAAGACAGAGGCACTCAGTGTCCTAGTTGAGACTCACTTTCCGGGAAATCAAATCCACATAGGGTCACTTTGTAATCCCAGCACTGGGGACTGCAATAACAACTCTAATGTGACAAAACATGACTGGCAGGTTGCCAGATTGGTTGTGTACGATGAAGCTATCTAATACGCAGTGGCCTCTTTTGATGGCTTCAAGTCACCTGGACCGGATGGCATCTACCCAGTCATACTACAGGAAGGTATAACCCAATTGCTACCATGCCTAAAGAAGATCTTTAGAGCAAGTCTCGCATGGGCATACATTCCGACATCCTGGCGTTTAGTGAAAGTAGCCTTCATTCCTAAAGTTAGAAGAGAAGACTATTCCATAGCCAAGAGCTTCAGACCCATTAGTATGATGTCCTTCATACTAAAGTTTCTAGAAAGACTAGTTGAGTTGCACATCAGAAAAACATCGCTGTCAAGGTACCCACTATCATCAAGACTACATGCCTACCAACGTGGAAAATCCTGTGAAACAGCATTGCAACATCTGGTTGGCCGGATCGAGCATGCTTTTCAGAGGAAGATGTACGTGATGGGTATATTTGTTGACATCGAGGGTGCTTTTGATAATGCGACTTTTGATGGAATGTGTGACGCAGCTAGAAGGAATGGAATAGATGAAACATTGGTCAAATGGCTAAGGTCAATGCTAATGTTTAGGACCATCACTTCTGAGACGGAGTGCGGTCAGTATATTATGGCAGGGGTGAATAGAGGTTGTCCTCAAGGAGGCGTTCTCTCCCCCCTGCTCTGGTGTATGCTGATTGACTCTCTAGTCAACGATCTCGATGGACCAGGTGTCTATTCCCAGGCCTATGCAGATGATGTTGCCATTCTTGCCACAGGCTTTTCCCTCAATGAGGTCTGTGTTAAAACACAAAACTCATTGAACCGAATTGACAGCTGGTGTACTGCAAACGGACTTTCCGTCAACCCTCACAAAACAGGGATTGTTCTCTTCACTAGGAAAAGAATAATGACAGGATTATCTCTACCAGTACTTAAGGGTGTCACTATTCCTCTGTCTAACGAAGTAAAATATCTGGGCTTAACTCTAGATAGTAAACTACTTTGGACAAAACATGTTGAAAATAAAATTTCGCGAGCAATTAATGCCTTCTGGCTATGCAGAGGAATTTTTGGGAAGACAAGGGGACTATCGCCGAGCAAAACCTTATGGATTTACACGGCAATGATAAGACCGATGATATCATATGCATCGGTAGTCTGGTGGAACAAGCTGTCGCGAAAATGCGTGGCAACTAGTCTTGCCAAGATTCAGAGAACCGTGTGTCTGGGTGTTACGGGTGCCTTTCCCACTACACCTGGTCCAGCACTGAATGCAATCTTAAACCTACCACCACTTGACATCTTCATCAGAGGCGAAGCCATGAAAGGCTGCTGGAGACTAAAACGAGGTGGTTCCTGGTTTAATGTTCCCTGGAATATCTCTGACATTGCACTTGACACTCCATTAGACACCTGTCTACTGGAGATGCCCTCTGATGCAATGATAACAGAAATATTACCAAGACGAAATTTTGAGGTCTGCCAACCTGACATTCAATACTGGCTAACGCCTGACTGTGAGCCAGGTAGAGGGTCACACCGCATTTTCACAGACGGCTCCAGAACCGATCAGGGATCTGGTCTATGCTATACTTATGGCTATGGACTACATTGCGGATAATAGATGGCAGAACAGGGCTATATCAGTTTGCAGCGATAGTCAGACTGCTCTTATGGCTTTGAACAACCCGGTCATCACATCCAAAATTGTACGTCAATGCAGATCTCGTCTCAATTGTGTTGGTAAATACAATACACTGAAACTGAGTTGGGGGCCGGGCCATAAAGGAGTTTCGGGCAATGAAACATCTGACGAACTAGCACGTGCTGGATCTGAGGATAATCCATTTGGACCAGAACCTGTGCTTGGACTACCTGCATCTACGGGAAAATTCGTCATCAGCTCTTGGGTCGCCTCTGCACACAAGAGCAGATGGCTGAATGAGACGAAATACAGATTCTCCAAGCTCATGACACCGACGATAACCAAAATATCGGCCTCGTTTCTACTTTCCTTAAGTAGAAAGGAGTGCAGAAAACTGACGGGACTTCTAACGGGACACAAGGCATGTGAAAAACACATGAACGCAATTGGCCTGGCTGAAAGCGCCTTATGTTCTGCCTGCTACGAAGAAACTGGCACCACAGAGCACGATCTCTGTGACTGTCCAGCATATTCTAGAATTAGAAGGCAGATCTTTGGCACAGACGTGATGAGAGAGGATCAGCTTCACTCTCTATCACACAATAGCCTTCTTAGATTCAATAATGAATCTAAGAAGTATCATAAAAACCAGGGAACTGGGTCACAGCACAATGGATATAATCCTGTCTGAGTGCTGTGGCTCTATTTTTTATCCCACATTAAAAAAAAAAAAATAAAATAATTATACAAATAATAATAATACAAATAAAATAAACAATTCAATTAAATTAAGTATTCAAAAAAGTCGCTTAATATATATAAATACATATAGCTAATAAAAATTATAAACAAACAATAAAACACCTAAAATATATTTTTTTTGTCTTAGCTTCAAAATAATTGCTTTTAGTTACTTTCAACATATCGACAGACAGACACACGAACAAACAGATGGCGCTGACAGACGGAAAACGCAAAACGTAATAGCGACGAAGCAAGATCGAAACACCAACAACAATTCGAACACGTGTTCATTAAATTTTGGGACGAAAACAACTACAACATTTTTGATATCTAAGAAATAATTAACTGAATTCAAGAATAATTCTACTTAGTTACTTTTTTTGATACCTAAGAAATTAATAACTGAATTCGAGATCAATTCTTAGTTACTTTTTTTGATACCAAAGAAATTAATAACTGAATTCAAGAATACTTCTACACACAAAAAAAATATCGTTCCCTGTAAACACTTTCTCAAACAAACACTAAAGTGTTTGCAAACTCATTTATAGGAAATAATCGAAGTGTTTCTCACAAATGATCAGTAGTGTTTCCCACAAATAATTGTAGTGTTTCTCACAAACACGAAAAGTGTTACTCACAAATACGAAAAGTGTTTCCCAAAAATATTTGAAATATTTCCCACAAACACGAAAAGTTTTCCCCACAAACATAAATGTGTTTCCCACAAACACGAAAAGTGTTTTCCACAAATATTTGAAGTGTTTCCCACAAATATTTCAAAATTTGGTAGTGTTTGCCAAAAATACTTGAAGTGTTTCCGGCAAATATTTGACACTTTTAAAATAGATTGCGTACTGTGAAAAACTTAGTGTTTGTCCCAAAGAAATAGCATGTATTTATTACTTATCTTAAACACTTTCATTATTTACTGGTAACGAATGGGTGTTTGGGAGTAATAATTGAAGGGACTTATTGAATGTTCTTGGTAAACATTTTAAACACTAGAATTATGTAATTGTTTGCAATAAGCCATTAGAATTTACGACTAACAATAATTATTTCTGCCACCCAATATGTATTTACCAAAAGTAACCGATAGCTTCCCACAAGTATTTTATAAACATTCCTTTTTTAGAGTGTACTTATTAACTTTTTTGACAGCTTAGTAAATCCTTTTCTTGAAATTAAGGATTTTTCGGTTTAGCTGTATATCACTCCGTATACTTCTTGATTCCATATGGATTTTAGAACTTTTTTCCCTCCGTGTTAGAACGACACAAAACGTTCGCGTATCATCGGTATTTATGATGTTTTTCTTGATTGATTGATTGATTGAAGGAGGAGGGAAAAACCCCTCTGTGCATTGCACAGAGTATACCTAGGCCATAAAGTTGGCCCGTTGTGACCCCTCGGATCATGAGTCGTCTGTAATATGTTGTAGCTGTTATGCTACTCAGTGGAGTTTAGAAATTCAGTGGATTTGACAAATTTTCTTAGTACTTTCCAGTCCAAGCTTCCCAGTTGTTTCAATGATGAAATAAGCGGAGCTCCAAAGTGGATGAATCTAAGTCTGGCAAATGCCGGGCAGTGACACAAGTAGTGTTCAAGCGTCTCTGTCTCTTCCTCACAGGCCTTGCAGAAGTAAGAGTCGACTCTTCCCAATTTGAAAAGATGACCTCTTAGCTCATTATGGCCCGTGAGGATGCCTGTGTATTGTTTTAACTCCTTTTTATTAAGCGTTAGAATTTTGTTTGTTTCGGATTTGTTCGGGGGGCCCCATAGCCATTTAGTTGCTTGGCCTACGCTCGATTCTTCCCATGATGTTTTGTGAAGTAGATAAGCCCATGAGCTCAACTCGTTTTTTAGAAATTGGAAAGGTCTGCCGGTTATGACTGAGATTGCGTCCATTTTTGATCCATTTCTCGCCAATTCGTCGGCTATTTCGTTCCCCTCAATGTTACAGTGTCCTGGAACCCAGATAATGTCCACAGTGTTAACAAGTAAGAGATCAGCAAGGGCCTCTTTACATTGTAGAGCCACTCTGGATTTCACCTTGTCCGTGGATAAAGCTCTAATGGCAGCTTGGCTGTCTGAGAAAATTTTAATACACTTGTCTACACAGTGAGTGCTTTGTATAAATTTAGCCCCTTCTGTTATAACCCACTGAAAGACGGTGTTGTGGTCATGCAGACGAAGGCTTTCTTTTGCAGAAAAGGCTTCACAGAAAAAGCCCGCTCCAGTGTGACCGTTTAGTTTTGATCCGTCAGTGTAGAGGTGGATCCCCGGATGGCTAGACAGTACCTGACCGTTGTCCCATTCCTCCCTAGTCGGGAAAGCGAACTTTGCGGCGGTATGATTGGTTTCCTCCGGGATGTGGTGCAGTTCCATGTTTTTCTTACTTTGGCCACATAAAAATCATGTTATGTGATTTTTGTTACACTCTAAGAAAAATTTACTATAATAAATGTAGGAAACCGGTTTCCTCTTATTAATGTAGTAAATACCAATGAATGTGTAAAAATTAAATTTACAGAGAAAAGTATGTAAAATTTATACATATCTGTAGGGTCAAAATACATGTAAATGAGTGTTAAAAATGCATACAAAACCCTGTATTTATGAACATAATACGTGTTAAAATAGGACAACAGAACAGATATATTTATTATATATTTATATATTACAGGAAATTTATTAACTTTTCATTTAGTTTTTTTAATGTTAAATATTATTAGAAATCTTTATATCATTGTTAAGGGGCGGATTCCGCAATTGTGACAATAAATTGTGGACACAAAATTAAAACGAATGTTGAATGAATGTCCGCAAACATGAAATGTACACCTTGGGAGATGCCATTTCAATTGCATCCAATTTAAATTCACATTTTTATTCACCAACTTAATTCACATTTTATTGAAAATGGGCAAGTTTTATTTTCTTGATGAGTCTTCTAAAATGACGCAGACAAGAGAGTTCGCATTAGCTAAAGATCTTGTTACACATATATGTGTGTCATTTTAACACCCTTCTATGTGTTTATATTAACGAAGGGAAAATGCACACCATCACAAAATGCCCGAGTGTTTGTGCTTTTAAATACCTCTACACTAAAAACAATTTTGGTTGAAAGCTCTTGTAAAAGATTTTTGTTTATGTCACAACCTATTTTTGTACTTTTTGTTGTGAATGTTGTGATTGTGAATAAAGTGCATTATATATAATGCATTTTAACATAAAATTGTCTACAAAAAGCTACTGTGCGCCGACAAATTATGCATTCTCCTTTAAAAATAAAATCTTAGTAAGTAAATATTTTTATTCCCACTCAATTAAAAACATTATATTTAAATAAATATTAAAATATATACAAATAAAGGTTTTATATAACAAAAATTTAGTCAATATTAAAATTTTTATTTTTTATAGTGTAAAATATATTGTGTGAAAATAGAACAGCGATGCGCGGTATTACTCGCATGACAGCTCAACAGAGACTGACGTGCTTTCGTTGTGAAAGCTCTATGTATACGTATAGAAATGATAAAAGCTCAAATGCATGTTTGCAAGCAAATGCCCATCCCTGAATTATATACAAAACATTGCAGAATCGTAAATTTACCATTTTAAAAGTGCGATTTATCTGCAACAGTTTGTTTGTGTAAAATAACATTTTTTTTTATTAAAAACACGTCAAATGTTAATTTTTACGGACGTATTAATGTTTTTATTTTAAATAAGTAAATTAACTACAATAAATGTAGCAAATTCACTACTCCTAAATCAGATTTCTTAGAGTGTATACTAATTTTTAATAGTTGAAAATATTAAGTTAACATGAATATCTGTTTAATTTATAGAATTGTTGTTGTTTTTCATAGTTAAGCTCGGGTGGAACCGGAACTAGAACCGGACCGGAACCGTTTCATTTTTATGGAACTGGAACCGTTTTTTAAATTTTTATAGAACCGGAACTGGAACTGGAACCATTACTAAATTAATTAGATCAGAAATTAATATATCAGAAAAATAACAATTAAATCAATTTGGACAATGAATTTGGAAACAAAAACAAATATTAATTAAGTTACACATGGACAATGGCATTTTAAAAAATGTTGAGCTTTGCAAATTTTCTTTATACTTATTGATTGTCATACAAAATATGTTTTGTATTTTTCACAAATATTTCATTCACTTATTTCTCAAAAGATATATATTATAATTAATGTTGACGTTTTACTTACGTTTAAAAACGCGAGGAAACTTAAATACGACTATGAAACCATGCGACTTTATAAATGGTCAATTCCCATATAATGCTTGGATATATGTTTTTTTATATCAATATTTTTTGGTAGTTTAAAACATACCTCTGTCAAATAATTATATGTGCAATGTATTATATTGAGATATAGATAAGAAAAAAATGATATTTTCATATTTGTTTCATAGGTTGTTATGTTTTTATTAGGTCTTCTAAAATCATAAAAAATACATTTTAAATTTAATTTTTTTAACAGAGAAAAAGAAAAACAAATATACTCCATAGAAATTAATTATATAGACATAATGAAAATTCATATTGTTTCTTATAGTTTAACAATTAATTTAAGCAATTAATAAAATATTGTTTTGCCCTTGTGTATTAAAACTTGTTGTAGTTTACGTGGTATAAAACCCAACAAGTTTCTTAAATTGACAATATCAATTTTTTCCCATTCAGTCAATATTGCTAGTTTAAGTTCTTTAAGCGTCGTGTATTGCTTTGACTTTGAAAAGACCTTTGCAGAAAGAATATCTCAGATATCTTCAATTGGATTAAGGTCGGGACTTATGGCTGGCCATTGCAATACCGGTATATTGTGCTCATTAAAAAATGGTTTGGTCAAACGAGCGACACGGATCGGAGCGCTGTCCTGTTGGAACATCCAATTATCTCCATATAGTTCGGCAGCTACATCTATTAAATTGTTCTCCAACAAGTCAACATAAATTTCTGCATTCATTGTAGTGGGGACGAAGCATATTCGGGACTTTCCACGTGCTCCAAATGCAGCCCATACCATGAGATCCACCACCGTGGTTTCGCTTAAAGCACGTTAGGCGAGGATATCTTAGATCACTACAATATTTATGATGACCATCAGGACCGTCCAAATTAAACTTCTTCCCGTCACTTAATATGATGGTTTCGAATTCTTCCTCCCAAAATTTGTATTTATCTGCAAATGCAATATGCGAATTTTTATGCCGCTGGTTTAGGCGGGGTTTAGCAATTTTGTTTTCATAATTAAGACCTATATCGTCTTTAAGCAGTTGCTGGACACGCTGCCTCGTAACATTTAGGTCTAGTTCCACCATTATTTGTCTGCAACTCATATTTTCATTTGTTGCTAATTATCGAATATGCCGCTTTGTCCTTTGGTCTATAGTTGGGATGACTACACTGCTCTTATTAGTGGCGTATTATTTGGGGTTCTTAAAGAAGTTTGACACAGTATTGCGCTACCGATTTATCGCAACTGCGATTTCAACAATTCCCATCCCAGCAAGTCGCATTCCCTCAATTTTCCCGCGCTCCTCTTCCGAAAGTTCAGATCCACGTGGCATTTTCAACTAAAATCAAAACTGTTTCTTAAAATTTATATAAAAAGCTTTATTTACTCACCTCCGGGAAGAGTTTTTATATTACACACAAAAGAAAAATACTGATGTTCACTTTTCACCATCATAAACGCAAATGGTAATCAATGCACATATAATTATTTTCTATAGCATTAAAAACTTAAAACGATAATCTCAGATAACGGGACCACAAATGAAGTCAAAAGAAAAAACAAATTACATGATTAAGAGAGACTACACCGTGTCCAATATATTCTCATACACTATCAGTAATTAACATAGAATTAAATGTCAAAAATTAGGCAAAGTTTTTAATGTCAAAATTTATTCGTCGAAAATTTGGCAATCATTTCTTAAAATATACCCATTGTGTAAAATTGTGTTAATTAGCAATCAGCGATAAAAGAATTTCGGGCAATCGTAATAAACCTATTTATAAAAGGAAAAAATGCAGGCAGCATTTTTAAGGAGTTAAAAAGGGCATGGTGTAAAACGTGATTTTATATACAGAACTATACGAAGATATAAGGAGACCTCTTCTATTAATGACCGTAAAAAATCTGGTCGAAATCGTTCGGTGAGAACTAAATCTGTGATTAAGATTGCCAAAGAGAGAATTAGACGAAATCCTCAACGAACAATAAGAACTCTGGCTTCTGACCTAAATATTTCAAGAGGAACTGCCCATAACATTCTTAAATTGGACCTAGGATGCAAAGCTTACAAGAAACGCAAAGTTCATGGAGTTTCCGAAGCATCCATGATAAAACGACGGGAAAGAGTGTCTCACATTATTTCTTGGCACGGTGGTGACGAGTTTATTTTCTCTGATGAGAAACTTTTTGACTTGGAGCAGTCGTAAAATGCTCAAAATGATCGAGTTTGGTCTGTTTCGATCACAGATATTCCTGCTCACCAAAAACATGTTTCAAGATTTCAAAGTGCCGTTTCTGTGATGGTATGGGGAGCCATTTGCAAACGAGGAAAACTTCCGTTAGCTTTTATCAATAAAGGAGTCAAAGTAAACGCTGAATATTATAAAACTGAAGTTTTGGAGAAGATTCTTTTGCCTAATCTCAACATTTTGTACGGAGATGAGTACTATGTTTTTCAACAAGACGGTGCTCCTGCACATACAGCTAAAATAGTTCAAGACTGGTTGAAAAGCAATTTGACTGATTTTCTTGGTAAGGATGAATGGCCTCCTAGCTCTCCGGATTTGAATCCATTAGATTTTTTTGTTTGGTCATACATGATGTCAAAATCAAACAATTACAAATTCAAAAATTTGGATAAATTTGTGGAAGTTATTAAACGAATATGGGATGAAATGCCAATGGATGCCGTTCGTGCTGCCTGCAACGGATTTGAAAAACGATTGAAGCTGGTGATTCCAAAACAGTTTTTATAAATAATATCAATAAATATAGTTTTACTTCCTAATAAAAATAAATATTATACAATGATTGATTAGCGAGTTATATACATTTAAAAGTGTATGAGAATATATTGGACACGGTATAAATAAATGGAAAGATAAATTGCTAAAGTCAAAATTAAACTACCGTTAGTTTTTAGAAAGAAACACAATATACTTTTGAACATATAATTATTTATCATAGGTACATGTAGGAATAAGCCCCACGACGTTTGAATATAAACACAAATTATTTTCTATTTTCTATAAAAGTTTATTTAGCCCCTTTTATTATCGTCTCGTTTTCAGTCCTCTTCGTCTAAAATTGGTGTAACGTATTTAAAACGTTTCGTTCGTTTCACTCTTTGATTCGAACGTTTGTTCAATATTTTTGTTTTGCCAACTATTTTTTTGATATACAAAAATTCCTTTTTTTTACCATCGCGTATGATTTATATGAAACAACTCTCAAAACAAGCGTACTCAACGTTTCATTTGATACATAAATTAAAAATTGTAGTCACACGTTATTGAACCGATTTTAAAACGAAATGTAACCGATTTCGTTGTAACCGGGAAATAAATTATCAGGGGGGTTAATATAATAAATTGTCGCCCGTTCGAGCTGAATGTCTGCCGTGTGAAACTCTCTCCTAATATTCTAAAAATTCTGTCACCCAAATTCCTTCGTTAAAGATCACTATGTTTTGTCTAATTTCTAAAGTGTCGCCTGTCCATGATTCTTCGTCCGTCTTACACCACCCCTATACTCATTTTAGTGTAGGTTAAGATAAGTGTCAATATGTAATATATATTATTATAAACATTTCAGATATGTCAAAATCTTTGAAACCACTCCATATGGAAAGATGATTTTTAGCTAATAAATTAAAATTGTGTTGTTTCACAATACCATAGATATTGGTGTTAAATAAATACTGAATGTAGTTAAAATAAATGAAGATGTAGTAATGTATCTAATGTAGTTATTTTCAATACAAATGTATTAAAAATTGTATATAAATTCAGTAAAATTATGTAGTTAATTGCATACAAAATAACTATATCAATGAAGTAAAAACGAATACATATGTGTATGGACGTAAATCAAATACATTTGTATTTATTTTAAAGACATTTTTCTTCCCTTTAATACAGTTTTTTTTCGTTGTATGTATACTAGCTGGATATGTGCACAGCTTCATCGGTGCGAAGTTTTTGTATATATTTTTTTGATTTGATTTATATTGTTACGAAAATTCAGTCTACGGAAAACTGTTCTACGAGTTCGTATCGCTGGATTGTGTACAAAATAAAAACACACTAATATTTGGCTTTAACTAGTATTATTTGAACTAGTATTAATTAACTTTATTTAAATAACAACTTAAAGAATAATCACTTATATCAACTGCTGAATTTATACAATTAAGCTTAGCAATGCTCACTCACGAGACGCACTAGTTCACTATCAAATCACAACTGAAGTGCTGTACCTCAGATGCGGCTCCCTTATATACTGCATGCATCAGTTCGACACGTTTCGACAAGCTTCGACTTGTTTCGAGAACCTTCTACTCGTTTCGTGAATGACGTATGCTATTGGCATCTCATTCGCACTCATGTGTTTTAATGCGCTGATCTTCCATCTCTTTCTCGCACACTGCCTCAGTGCGCTGAATGATCTTCCGTCTTTTTCTATCACATTGCTCAGTTCGCTGAATTGTCTTGCGTCTCATTTATTATTGTTGAATGCTTGCACAGTGGGGCAAATTACATCTTTTCGTAACTATATATTAGTACAATATGAAATGATTATTTTACAGTTAAAAAAAATTAAAATTACGGAATTAAAAGGTCAGTCTATAAAAAAGTAAAAATTAAGAAAATTAAAAATTAAGAATAATGCAAAAAATGTACTTATAATGTAACATATTTAAAGAGAAATTAGATGTGTGGTTACTTATAAATAGTAGATTTGAGATGTTAATAGATTATTGTTCTGAAAAATGTATTAATATATAATACCTAAATCTACATGTTCTGTTTATATTTTAAATATTAAGTGATAATAAATTCCAGAGTTGAATTGCGTTAATGAAAAATATTCTTTGCGATTGCAGATAGTTAAATTTTGGTAAAATTAAATTGAGCCTTCTATTTGAAACGCTAATACGTAGCTTATCACAAAGATATGATGGAGTTTTGAAATATAACAACTTTTGCAGAAATATGCATTTTCTTATATCCAGATAGTTTGTAATGCTACAAACTAAAATGTCCTTACTTACATCTTTGACATGTGAATAACGTCTCAAGGGAAAAACATATCGCGTCACATTATTAAAATCTCTCCTTAGGAGGTCAAGAGTAATAGCATTTAAAAAAGTTTATTGTAGGGGACGTGCCACTCCCCTTTGTCCAATCTATCCGTAGTGGCTATATAAACGAATCCTCATTATTAAAATACAATTCCCATTGGTGGTGCACTTAATGCATTCTCTTACAAAACAGAAATTTCGATTTTTCCGATTTTTCAGTTATTCCTTGGGAGTTTTCCGAATTCCCAGTATTGAGACGAATAAAACAAAAAAGAATCATTCATATAAGTCGATCCGTTCTCATGTCTTTGCGAGACTAATGCACGGCAAATATGTATATAAATTTCATAAATGGTGTTCATCTAATCGAATAAGTTTGCTTTTTGTGTATGTTCATATTTATATGAGGTTGTTATATGAAGGAACATTTTTAAAAATTTAAATGTGTACTGTGTATATAAAGCAACCAATTGATAAATGCCAAACATTTTAAATATTGAACCACAAAAAACACAGAAATTGATCAAACAATAAAAATTTATCAACAAATTTATTGTGTCGTGCAAACAAATGTCCGAAAAAATGCTGAAGATGAATGGTCTAGTTGCAAAAATAGCCTTTTCAAAAATTTATTATTTCGGTTTTTCAAAAAATCTAATGCGCAAAGATATCGATTTTGTGTATAATATTTTTCATACAAATGTTGGCAGATCGTATATGAGACGGTATATTTATGCAGATACGCGGTATACGGCTCATTTGCTATCTTAGATGAATACCATTATTATGTTTTTAAATAAAAATGAAAAATATTTATATTTTTATTGCGTTTTTTGGCTTGTTTGTCAAACCGGAACTGGAACCATTACTGGTAACCGGAACTGGATCTGGAATCGTTATTTTATTATTTTATAGAACCGGACACCGAAAAAATTACTGTAGTAAATTATATTACATTTATGTCTTCGTTTTGAAAAAATGCAATTCTATTACATTTTGATCGTTTTTTCAAACATTATTTGTCTGGATTTTACTACACAATGTATTAGAAATTCGTTTTCTACATATTGCCGAATATGTAGTTTGTATTTGTTTTCTGTAGTTCTTATTTTTGAAGTACGTGTACTACATAATACATAAAATGTATTATGCAATTATTTTGTGTATTTGTGTAGTTTAATATTAAATTATAAATTATTAACATATTATTATAATTTTTTTTATAAATTAAATTTTTAAAATTTACTATAAATTCCCCTGTATTCAAAAATATGTATCACAAGTTAATTGTTTTTATACAAATATGGTTAAAATTGAATTTATTATACAAAATCTTAAAATTAACAGCCTTATTAAAATGTCTCTAAATATGAAAACATAATTTACTTTTAAAAACAGCTAAGTTTTGTTTATATTTTTAAAACCAAATGTTTAGCGTTTCCAATAATAAAAAAATAATGTCCAATTTAAAATAATATTCGAATGTATATGGAAGACTTGTCAAAAAGCCACCAATTTGTTAAAGCTGTACACCGAAAAAATTACTGTAGCAAATTATATACATTTTATGTTTTGTTTTGAAAAAAATTATTTCTACTACATTTTGTTGGTTTTTAAATACATTTGCCTTTATTTTTCTTATTCTTTACTACACCTTGTATTGAAAATTCGTTCCTACATATTGCACAAACTGTATTGATGTTTTGTTTTTTGCTTTCATTTCAATTCTTGTGGGATCACTGACGAATGAATTACGAAAGGTCGTCCCTCGTGCAGTATAAACGAATTCTTTGGTTTCATATTGCAGAAACTGGTTTTGTTGTTGTTGTGCACACGACGGATGACTGCGAAAGAGGTATATAAATAAATCTAACCTGTCCGTAGGATCTCACCGAACCGTCTTAATGAGAGATGACTATAGAGCTGCCACCTAAGTTTACCGCTGAATATTTTTGATTTTAAAACTTAGTTGTCAACTCTGCAGTATACAAATGAGCTGCAGATGAGTAGTTTGCTGATGTGACGCGCCATGACGTTAGCATTGAGACGGCAAATTTTTGTTGTTTTCGCTCTCTCATTTTTCGAATGCCGCTTGTATTCTGTTCAGGCAGTAATAGTTGATATGACATCTTTATGGTTTTACTATGGTATGATTTTACCATAGCATATTATTCTTATGTGTTTTAACCGAAAAGAAACACTTAAGTGCTTGCCATTTCATTGAGTCGTCAGAACTAGGGTTCTAAATTCGAACTCAAAAGTCGACTTTTCGACTTTTTCAAAATGTCTAAAAGTCGATTTTTCGACTAATCGATTATTTAACTAGTAAAAGTCGATTATTCGAATTTTTGTATGAAAATATCACTTTTTGATACCAAAATATATCACTTTTTTAATATATCACTTTTAGCTAATTTCGGGTAGGACAGATAAATCTGAACAACGGATATTTCAATTATAAACGTTGTGAATTCATACAATGTATAAAAATATTTATGATAAAAATTTATGACGATGAACATTGTTTACCCTAAAATGTGTCATTATCATTTATTAATGAGAAAATTAAAAATAAACAAAAAACAAAATCTCCCAAAATTTTGAAATTTTCTTCGGGTCAGTTGTCATTATTTGTTGTATTTATAACAGTTAGATTTATTTAATTGGTTTTAATTGCAGAATTAACAATAGATGTTCATCTGCACCACACCACTGGCATTATGCCTTTTAAGGATCATGGGCAGTCGCGAAAGGGTATATTGTGATTATTTAACGTATTAATTTTTTTATAATTATTGTGTTTATAGATTGAAGTTTACGGCCACTGCAAACTTGTGGCCATGCACTTGGAACGTCATTGAAATAAATCTCGCAAAAAGTTTGTCCTTTGCATACGATGTCTTAATTCATCTCAAAAGATATTGTGCTCAGCACCAATTTCGTCCGTGAGTTTTCATCATACATTAAAATATCATATTTGTATAAACAAAAAAAAATTATTAACATTATAAGATAAATAAAATCAATTACATAATTAATATTTTGTTTTTGTATAATAAAAATTTTAATTACGTATATAATTTGTACCATACTCATAATTGATTTTCAAAAAGCATTATTTAATATTTTTATTGCGTATTTAATTAATAATACAAACATGTACATCATTGATATTTTCTCTTAGTATACTAAGTTTTACTTGGCTTGGAACCATAAAAATAATACACTCTGACTGATAAACAAACGATTGAATGGAAAACACGCACATATTAAAATTCTCAAATTTTATATTTTCACAAATTGTCAGTGTAGTCACATTTTTTCAGGGTTGCAATTATTTATTTATATTACTAGTTATTTTTCAGAATGAATTTTTTAGCTATCTAGCTACTAATAAGAAAAAATCGATTATCGACGGACAAAGTCGAATATTCGACTTTTTACAATCAGATAGTCGACTTCAAATAATCGAATTTTTATATCCAAAAGTCGATTAGTCGATTAATGAAATATCGATTAGTATAACCCTAGTCAGAACTGATGATACTTAGTGGTGCTTCCATCTTATGATCAGGAAAAATATTGTTTTATTTATTTATTTATTTACAATCTTTAGTTGTATTTGTACTATACAACTAAATAGTTTTCAGATTTATAATTCTTGTATCTTATTATTGGTATTAAAAAAAATATATTAATATTCATTCATATAATTTTCCGAATTAATAAAAATAAATATGTTATTTAATAAATTATCACAACAAAGTAAAATAACTACATATTATTGTAAAATTAAAGGCATATGTAGTAATTTTTCTACTTATTTCTGGACGTATAAATATAGACAAAATGTAGGTTTTTTAATACATATGTATTGAAATTACAGATAAAAAAACTGTTGAATTATGTAGTAATTTTCCATATAAAAACAACTACATCAGTTTAGTAAAAATAAATACATATGCTTTTGAACGTAAATCAAATACATATGTATTTATTTTATAGAAATTTTTAGTTATTTTTAATACAGTATTTTTTTCGGTGGAACTAAAACCAAAATAAAAAATAATTTAAGAACCGGAACCGGTACCAGAACCATTTTTTTATAGAACCGGAACTGGAACCGCAGAGAAAAGAATTTCGGTTCCTAGCCGTGGTTAAAAGTACCATGAAGAATTAACATGAGTTTGCTTAACAAATTTACCGTTCAAAGTTCTCTGAGTGTATCAAATTGACAGAGCAATTATGAATTCAAAAATGGTTAAGATTTATTCTTAATGGTTATAATATAAAATATAAAAAACAAGAAATCATTTTTATTCATTGGTTTATGTCAATATCATGAAGGTTAAAAGTTTTCTTGATTTGCTCATATATATAACCAGGTCTGGTGACGTTGTTATCAGAAAGGTGTACATTGAAAAGAAATCATTTTTCATCACGTGTTGAAAATTTCAATCTCAGTAATTCTAATTTTTACTTTTACCATTAAAATGAGATTTTTGAATTAAAGCCTTTTAGAAACCATTGGATTGGAGAAACACGACCATTGCCACTTTTATATTAGTCAAATCAGGTCAATAGATTTGCTGCAAATGTCCCGCAATTCAGAATTTTTGCTTTTATATCCATTCCCAATTTTTTATTATATGCATTTCATTTCAAATTAACGTCAACTTTAAAACTAATTTCTACTTTTTTTGACAATTATCACAAATAATAAAATCTCAAAAAGCTTTAAGCTTTAAAATTTGACTTTAAATGGTTTATGAATATGCGTCATTGGTCCACTCCACTCTAAAATCTAATGTAGGCAATTTTATTATCTCTAAAATGAGACTATAGTTTTTTATTTTGTTTCACTATTTCTTACATTAAGTTCAATTATTTAATATGACTTTTGTGATATTTATACAGATTTTTTTCAATTTTAAAGCGCAAAATATCTGAAACCACACCATCTGGGAAGCTAAAATTTGCCAATATTTTAATTTTATGCTGTTTCACCATACTTCCAAATTTCATCAAATTCTGAGATAGTGCACAAAAATAAAAATTCATACTATTTATGAATTTGTTCATCTATTTTATGAATTTTACATTACGATCCAACCAATGACCAAATTCATCCAATTTATGAATCGTACATGAAAAAGTTCATAATATTGAAGAACGCATTCATAATATTTATGAAAAAATTATGATATTTATGAAACTTTTTATTAAACTATTTAAAAATAAAAAATATTTTTTTTATTTTATATTCTTTTATTTTATTATATTACTTTTTTATTTTTTTATTTTAATATATTTTTTTTTAACTTACATTTTATTTTTTATCTAATCTTGCTGTATTTGTGTTGTATTTTCGCGTTTATTATTTCAGTTTCGCTCAAATTGTGCGATTCATATATAGAAAGAATAGTTCATAAATAGAATGATTTTTTTCAATATATATATTATGAACGGTGTCTCAATTAACGGCGTTCATTCCATTTATGAAAAAACTTATTTCTGTGTACTGAATTTGAATATGTTTTGGTTGATTTGATATGAAATGACTCATATCTAAAAAAAAACAGCACAATTGCACCACCCAAAACGAGTTTTGCCATGGACACTCCATACATAAATTCTATATAACTCGCTGAGTTTGACTGCATACTCGTAACGTTTTTTGAGAAAAATGCAAAAAAATATGAACTTCTTATAATTAAAAAGTGCAGAAAACGAAGACACTGTAGATTCTGTAATATATAGAAATCGAATTTCAAATATAATGTGTTGGTAAATTATGTCAAATAAATACAAATGTATTTAAAAACTATCAAAATGTTGTGGAACTACATTTTTCAAAACAAAGACATAAATGTAGTATAATTTACTACAGTATTATTTTTCGGTGTGGCTAAATTGTGTTAAATTATATATTATGATAAATTTCAAATTAAAGTGTTGCACTTTGAATTTGTCCAATCTTTAAATTGATAGCGTAAACTTTAAAATTCAAACTTTACCAAAGTTATATTTACATGGCATATTTTAAAAAGTCGATTAATTGGAAAAATAGTAATTTTGGTATATAGTGTAGTTTTTGCAATGGATAACCATATGTTATTTGTTTATCATTAGATCTTAAATACTAAAAAAAAAATTTTAAAGTTGTTAAAAAAAACTGAGTATGTACTCGAAATGAGCACAAGCGATTTATATAGAATTGATTTGTGGGATGTCCATGGGTAAATTCGTGTTGGGTAGTGTAATTTCATTTATGTCCTTTGTTAGAATTTCTTTATGTTTTTAATTAGCATTAGTTGCAATATTTACGTTATTTAAATTTGTTTTTATAGAAAAACGTGTTTATCAATTAAAGTTTCCTACCTATATTTAAATGACATACAGTAATGAATATAAATTTTTCCTATAATTCTCAGCATAATGCTATTTTTTAAATGCGCAAGCGTGAGAACCTATATAAGACTTCTTGTTTCCTTTTTGCTTTTTAACTCATACAATTTTTCACACATATAAATTATAATATAAACGTGTTTTTTTCTACTTTACCATTAAATTGTCCAAAAACTGACCATTGACCTGTTACAAGCACAATCGAAATAGAAACAAACACGAACCATCCCTCGTTTCCCAAACTGGCACAAGTCTCAAAGACATTGAATGTTTTCTGTGATCTTCTTCATGCCCATGAAGGAAGTAAAGAAGGACACTTTGCAAGCAAGAACACTGTCCTGTCCGGTGGAAAGGGTTGTACATTGCAAACATTGATAAAAGACGGATAAATGCATTGTATTATTTTTGTTCATGTTTTTATGTGAGAAAATTTATATTTTACATATTTTACAGTTTTTAAGGGCCAGTTTTTCAGTGGTAGTTTAAACTTATTTTAAACTAAGTTTAAACTAGAAACAGAGTTCAACTAGCACTGAAAAACTGGCCCTAAGTCGACTAACCAAGCACTCCGTTCATACATACCTTTAAAGCGTTGCACATCTAAAAAATAATACAAACATGTGAAATAATCTAATAATTTAAACAAAAGCAATTTTAAAAACAAGATATACCTATTTCACACAAATTAAAATTATTGTTCAAAATTCATATTTTCTTTTTAAATTCATATATCATAACATAACGAGAATGAAATATTTACTCTAATGTATTTTTTTAACAAATTAATTCACACACATTTTTATTTTATTCAACATTTTAATTCTAACTTAAAAATATTTTTTTTTCTCATGATTTAAATTTTCCAATAAATATTAATTTTTTTAAAACAAATAAAAATTAAAAATTTTAAATCTATATTTGTCGTATATGGGCCATTCCACACCAAAAAAAGTAAATTTGAGATTTTACTTTTTGATATCAATGAAATTTGGGCAACTGATAAAGCTTATTGGGATATGCATTGACCAATTTTATTTTTTTCGACCACTACTCCAGACATACAGTACAAAAACAGTACAAAATTACAAAATATGGGACAAAAATCCCTATTGTATGATTTTTCATATTTCAATATCTCTTTAAGTAGATATGATAGAAACTTTTTTGATAGCTCGTTTTAAAGCTAATAGAATAAGCGTTTAGAGAAATTACGATGTATCTTCAAAACTTGAACATGTGGCCCGTGGTTAGAAGTTACAACCTTATTGCTCTAAAAGGTTATTCTATTAGCTTTAAAACTAGCCATCAACATTTCTACTTTAAGAGATATTGAAATATGAACAACCATACAAAACAAATTTTTGGCCCATTTTTTGTAACTTTGAAGCACTTTATCTCTGGATGTAGTGGTCGAAAAAAAATGGTGAATGAATATCTCGATTGCCCAAATTTCATTGAAATCGAAGAAGGTGAGTTCCAACCGCTGGTCGATTAGGTGTGGAATAGCCCAAATATCCCATTTTACTTTAATATAATAAATCTTTTATATCGGCAATACCAATGGAAATTTAATTTCAATTTCATATTCGGTTTGTTCTGAAACATAATTATGTTTAAAAACAAAGACCCACAACATACTACAAACGACGACAAAAGAAACGTAGGTAGAAAATGCTGATCAACTTCGTCTGTCGACAAATTACCGAATGCAAGATAAGCGTTGCGAGCACACTTTTACTTAAATATTATATTATTTTCATTTGTGATACATAATAATAACCAAGTAACTGGTAAGCATATTTTAGTTAAATTCAATTAAAATGTTATTCATGGTAAAATTGTCAAATACTGCCAACAACCAGTATTCATCATATTGATGATTTCATTCATTGAACTAAAATTTTTCCAATGTTTTTCACTTTCACTTTTATAACATCAAATTTCAAACAAAAATGTGTCTCCATTTATACATTTATGTATTTATAATTCTTATAAGATTTATGATATTAAAGTGTTTACTTTAAATTTTAAATACATTTTATATTTTCATGTGACAAATTTTAAAGTTGTACTTTTACTTCTAAAGTGTCACTTTTAATTTTTTGTAAGAGTACAAAAAACTCTCTCAATGAGCGTCATATGATTTTGTATCCCGAGTCACCTCGATTCTACATCCACTTTCCGCATTACTTTAACCGAGGCGTTCCATCGGCAGGTTGATGACTTACGCCTTCCTTGACAAAGTAATATAAGGCGAATGAGGCTCCATGATTACTTCATTACATTAATATGTTGGCATTGGAACACGGATCATCCATTATCTGACTTACAATGTATGTTAGGAATAGGATATACTCCACTCCTATTCCAACAAATGAAAGTGATAAAGCAATGATGGGGCCTTATTCGCCTCTCGCTTACTCTGTAATGGAAGGCGAATGGGAATTGTAGATTTATTTAATTTAAGAAAATCAAATTTTGTTTCGAAAAATCATCGAAAATGTCTGCTTTTATTAATATTTATAAATATCTTTCTTCGGGCATTCTTCTGTTTTAATAGCTTCCGTAAATAAAATACCAGTTGGGAAGGTTAGATCACATGGGAAATGTTTAAGTAGGTGTTATTATGATAGTTAGGATTATCAAAATTATAGTCGGTCGAAGCCGACAATTAAACATTTTACAAATAAGAGGATAGTTGATGAATATTTGGAAAATGTACTCCATTCGAAATCGGGGAGTAATTTTTATTGAATTTAATTTTAGAATTAAAACAGTATCCTGGTTATACATCGCCATCGTCTTTATAAATCCTTCTAAGGTAAAATTGTACAATGACTTGAGACTTCTTCGCGGAAGAACAAAGTTGGCCCGGCGCACAGTGGTCCAAAATTGAAAAAAGCTGGCCAAAATTCTAAAAATCGTCTATTTCGATTAAAGACAAGTAAACGTTCAATATGTGATTCTGACAATTTTTTTGTTTAGAAAAAGTTCAAAATATTTTTTATTTAGTCAAATATGAACATACAATTTATAAAAAAATCGTTTAATAGGGGTAATAATAAGAGAAAGATGATAACGCCGATGAAGAAGAAGATGATAAAGAAGACATTTATAAAGAGTTTCAATCTTTTTTATCATCTCTCTCACATCCATTTCTATTTTATATTAAAAATCCTATTTTTCAAATATAAAGTTAGTTTTTTTTCGCAAAAGCACTTATTTGCAAAATTTAAAAACTGATTTGAAATGCTCCTACATTTCGCAATAAAACTGCATTAAAAATTTAGGGGAACAATGCGGAACACTTTAACTTTTTTACCTTTTAACAATTTACTTGTTGTTTTAGAGGCTAACATATATTGTATGATATCGTATTGGTCCTTTAGAATAATTACGTTTTTTGTTGTATTAAAAGTTCTTAAGACATATATTTATATAACTATCATATAACAATATGAATAGTATATCTACATTTGCAGTAATCTTAAAATCAAAACACACTAAAATGAAAAAAGTACTTATTTTGAGAGTTAATATCTGAAAAAGAGTATTTATTTCGAATAACATTCTTGGGCGCATTTATGGCCTGGAATGTTTATAAGTGATTTGTTATACTCTTGCTTGCATTCTAATTTAAAAAAAGTATTGAATTTTGGCCAGCTTTTTTCACTTTTGGACCAGTGTGCGGCGATGCTATTTCCATCACGTGTTGACAATTTCAATCCGGGAAATTTTATTTTCACTTTTAAAATCACTATTCAAATGTATTATTTAATGAGCTGACACTTTTTTAAATCATTGGATTTACTTAATTGTTGAAGATAAATCGACCGTAAGAAAAAAGTACGCCATTTTCCTTTTTTATAGTAGTCAAATGTCAAAATAACTCAATAGTTTTGTTGCAAATGTCCAAGTTGTCAGGATTCTTGCTATCAGTCAACTGTAAATATCTCAATTATCATTGCTGTTGTGGCAAACAACTCATAACAATCTGCATATATGTCACATTTAAAAAATATTAATAGTTTTGCTGCAACTTTATTGAAACTTATGGGATGTTTGAATATTTGCTACAAGGCGTAAATTTAAACAGATAGTTGCAGCAAGACTTTCATAAACATTTTGTTTTTTTAGTGTATTGCTGTCATTTTTCCGTCATTTGTACGTACGCAATACAGAAAGAGACCTTTAATGTTTTAAGATTACAGTCCATTAAATGTTAGATTTCCTTTTTCACGAAATGTGTATAAAAATATTGAAAGACTTTTGATTAAACTATTAAAAATTGATCTACTAGCATTTTTTGTAGTCCCGAAAATCCCGGGATTTAACGATGATCCCGGGATCAGTTTTTCGGGACTGATTTGACTCAAATCCCGGGATCCTGAAATCTCGGGATCCCGGGATTGACATCCCTAATGTATACTGTAAAATTGATCTGTAGATGTAAATTTTATATGAGGTATTTGAACATAAGTGGTCGGTTCTCAGGTCACAATAGACCTAATATATAAGTAATCTTATATATCAGCTTAGATATATAAGTAATCTAAATCTAAAATTTCATTGCTCTAGTTCTTCTACTTTTTCTGTAATTACATCAGACAGACTGAAGGACAGACGGACATACAGACAGACGGTCAGACGGAAATCGCTTAATCGACTCAGGAGGTCAAGAATATACATACTTTTCCATACCGGAGATGCTTTCTTAAGGGTGTTACAAACGGCGTACCAAGCTGAATACACCCTTCCACTCTTAGTGTAGGGTATAAAAATAAATACTTCAAAATAATATATAAAAGTATGTATATATTCTTACCAAAAACCTCTGTATGCCGTCGTTATTGCAATATTGAAAAATCATAAAAATTAGTTTTATTTCTGGCAATCTTAATAAAATAAAAAAAGATGATACAAATTAAAGATAATAGCAATATGAGCCTTACATTTTTTTATATTAAATATTTCATTTACTTACCAAATACATCCAACTTTTACAACGTTCAAAACATAGATGCGTGCGCATAGATGTCAACTTCGTGGGAAAAATACCTTTTGAGGGATTTTTTTATTGCCGAGGGATTAGGGATTTCCCTCGAGATTTTTTAATTCAGTGAGGGATTTTTCAATTCATGAGGGATCGCACACGTTTTTTTATTATTTGGCGTATATTTTTTTGAAACATTTTCTATATTATTTTGTTTATATTTTTGGTTTTTGACCCCAAAAAAAACACTTAAAACTAATTAGTATGCAATACAATTTTTTATTTTATTGCTTTACAGAGTTGCCATGTTTTTTTAAATATTACAAAAATAAGTTATATAATTTTAAAACAAGTGGATTTGAAGAAATTTAATTTACAATGAAATTATATAAAATGATAAAATTAAATGTCAGCCAAAAATTATAAATTTTTTAATTATTTGATGCAAATACAGACATTCAGACAAAACAATAGATGTCATTTATGAAAGATGTTATATTTATGAAAAAATTATGATATTTATGAAACTTTTTATTAAACTATTTAAAAATAAAAAATATTTTTTTTATTTTATATTCTTTTATTTTATTATATTACTTTTTTATTTTTTTATTTTAATATATTTTTTTTTAACTTACATTTTATTTTTTATCTAATCTTGCTGTATTTGTGTTGTATTTTCGCGTTTATTATTTCAGTTTCGCTCAAATTGTGCGATTCATATATAGAAAGAATAGTTCATAAATAGAATGATTTTTTTCAATATATATATTATGAACGGTGTCTCAATTAACGGCGTTCATTCCATTTATGAAAAAACTTATTTCTGTGTACTGAATTTGAATATGTTTTGGTTGATTTGATATGAAATGACTCATATCTAAAAAAAAACAGCACAATTGCACCACCCAAAACGAGTTTTGCCATGGACACTCCATACATAAATTCTATATAACTCGCTGAGTTTGACTGCATACTCGTAACGTTTTTTGAGAAAAATGCAAAAAAATATGAACTTCTTATAATTAAAAAGTGCAGAAAACGAAGACACTGTAGATTCTGTAATATATAGAAATCGAATTTCAAATATAATGTGTTGGTAAATTATGTCAAATAAATACAAATGTATTTAAAAACTATCAAAATGTTGTGGAACTACATTTTTCAAAACAAAGACATAAATGTAGTATAATTTACTACAGTATTATTTTTCGGTGTGGCTAAATTGTGTTAAATTATATATTATGATAAATTTCAAATTAAAGTGTTGCACTTTGAATTTGTCCAATCTTTAAATTGATAGCGTAAACTTTAAAATTCAAACTTTACCAAAGTTATATTTACATGGCATATTTTAAAAAGTCGATTAATTGGAAAAATAGTAATTTTGGTATATAGTGTAGTTTTTGCAATGGATAACCATATGTTATTTGTTTATCATTAGATCTTAAATACTAAAAAAAAAATTTTAAAGTTGTTAAAAAAAACTGAGTATGTACTCGAAATGAGCACAAGCGATTTATATAGAATTGATTTGTGGGATGTCCATGGGTAAATTCGTGTTGGGTAGTGTAATTTCATTTATGTCCTTTGTTAGAATTTCTTTATGTTTTTAATTAGCATTAGTTGCAATATTTACGTTATTTAAATTTGTTTTTATAGAAAAACGTGTTTATCAATTAAAGTTTCCTACCTATATTTAAATGACATACAGTAATGAATATAAATTTTTCCTATAATTCTCAGCATAATGCTATTTTTTAAATGCGCAAGCGTGAGAACCTATATAAGACTTCTTGTTTCCTTTTTGCTTTTTAACTCATACAATTTTTCACACATATAAATTATAATATAAACGTGTTTTTTTCTACTTTACCATTAAATTGTCCAAAAACTGACCATTGACCTGTTACAAGCACAATCGAAATAGAAACAAACACGAACCATCCCTCGTTTCCCAAACTGGCACAAGTCTCAAAGACATTGAATGTTTTCTGTGATCTTCTTCATGCCCATGAAGGAAGTAAAGAAGGACACTTTGCAAGCAAGAACACTGTCCTGTCCGGTGGAAAGGGTTGTACATTGCAAACATTGATAAAAGACGGATAAATGCATTGTATTATTTTTGTTCATGTTTTTATGTGAGAAAATTTATATTTTACATATTTTACAGTTTTTAAGGGCCAGTTTTTCAGTGGTAGTTTAAACTTATTTTAAACTAAGTTTAAACTAGAAACAGAGTTCAACTAGCACTGAAAAACTGGCCCTAAGTCGACTAACCAAGCACTCCGTTCATACATACCTTTAAAGCGTTGCACATCTAAAAAATAATACAAACATGTGAAATAATCTAATAATTTAAACAAAAGCAATTTTAAAAACAAGATATACCTATTTCACACAAATTAAAATTATTGTTCAAAATTCATATTTTCTTTTTAAATTCATATATCATAACATAACGAGAATGAAATATTTACTCTAATGTATTTTTTTAACAAATTAATTCACACACATTTTTATTTTATTCAACATTTTAATTCTAACTTAAAAATATTTTTTTTTCTCATGATTTAAATTTTCCAATAAATATTAATTTTTTTAAAACAAATAAAAATTAAAAATTTTAAATCTATATTTGTCGTATATGGGCCATTCCACACCAAAAAAAGTAAATTTGAGATTTTACTTTTTGATATCAATGAAATTTGGGCAACTGATAAAGCTTATTGGGATATGCATTGACCAATTTTATTTTTTTCGACCACTACTCCAGACATACAGTACAAAAACAGTACAAAATTACAAAATATGGGACAAAAATCCCTATTGTATGATTTTTCATATTTCAATATCTCTTTAAGTAGATATGATAGAAACTTTTTTGATAGCTCGTTTTAAAGCTAATAGAATAAGCGTTTAGAGAAATTACGATGTATCTTCAAAACTTGAACATGTGGCCCGTGGTTAGAAGTTACAACCTTATTGCTCTAAAAGGTTATTCTATTAGCTTTAAAACTAGCCATCAACATTTCTACTTTAAGAGATATTGAAATATGAACAACCATACAAAACAAATTTTTGGCCCATTTTTTGTAACTTTGAAGCACTTTATCTCTGGATGTAGTGGTCGAAAAAAAATGGTGAATGAATATCTCGATTGCCCAAATTTCATTGAAATCGAAGAAGGTGAGTTCCAACCGCTGGTCGATTAGGTGTGGAATAGCCCAAATATCCCATTTTACTTTAATATAATAAATCTTTTATATCGGCAATACCAATGGAAATTTAATTTCAATTTCATATTCGGTTTGTTCTGAAACATAATTATGTTTAAAAACAAAGACCCACAACATACTACAAACGACGACAAAAGAAACGTAGGTAGAAAATGCTGATCAACTTCGTCTGTCGACAAATTACCGAATGCAAGATAAGCGTTGCGAGCACACTTTTACTTAAATATTATATTATTTTCATTTGTGATACATAATAATAACCAAGTAACTGGTAAGCATATTTTAGTTAAATTCAATTAAAATGTTATTCATGGTAAAATTGTCAAATACTGCCAACAACCAGTATTCATCATATTGATGATTTCATTCATTGAACTAAAATTTTTCCAATGTTTTTCACTTTCACTTTTATAACATCAAATTTCAAACAAAAATGTGTCTCCATTTATACATTTATGTATTTATAATTCTTATAAGATTTATGATATTAAAGTGTTTACTTTAAATTTTAAATACATTTTATATTTTCATGTGACAAATTTTAAAGTTGTACTTTTACTTCTAAAGTGTCACTTTTAATTTTTTGTAAGAGTACAAAAAACTCTCTCAATGAGCGTCATATGATTTTGTATCCCGAGTCACCTCGATTCTACATCCACTTTCCGCATTACTTTAACCGAGGCGTTCCATCGGCAGGTTGATGACTTACGCCTTCCTTGACAAAGTAATATAAGGCGAATGAGGCTCCATGATTACTTCATTACATTAATATGTTGGCATTGGAACACGGATCATCCATTATCTGACTTACAATGTATGTTAGGAATAGGATATACTCCACTCCTATTCCAACAAATGAAAGTGATAAAGCAATGATGGGGCCTTATTCGCCTCTCGCTTACTCTGTAATGGAAGGCGAATGGGAATTGTAGATTTATTTAATTTAAGAAAATCAAATTTTGTTTCGAAAAATCATCGAAAATGTCTGCTTTTATTAATATTTATAAATATCTTTCTTCGGGCATTCTTCTGTTTTAATAGCTTCCGTAAATAAAATACCAGTTGGGAAGGTTAGATCACATGGGAAATGTTTAAGTAGGTGTTATTATGATAGTTAGGATTATCAAAATTATAGTCGGTCGAAGCCGACAATTAAACATTTTACAAATAAGAGGATAGTTGATGAATATTTGGAAAATGTACTCCATTCGAAATCGGGGAGTAATTTTTATTGAATTTAATTTTAGAATTAAAACAGTATCCTGGTTATACATCGCCATCGTCTTTATAAATCCTTCTAAGGTAAAATTGTACAATGACTTGAGACTTCTTCGCGGAAGAACAAAGTTGGCCCGGCGCACAGTGGTCCAAAATTGAAAAAAGCTGGCCAAAATTCTAAAAATCGTCTATTTCGATTAAAGACAAGTAAACGTTCAATATGTGATTCTGACAATTTTTTTGTTTAGAAAAAGTTCAAAATATTTTTTATTTAGTCAAATATGAACATACAATTTATAAAAAAATCGTTTAATAGGGGTAATAATAAGAGAAAGATGATAACGCCGATGAAGAAGAAGATGATAAAGAAGACATTTATAAAGAGTTTCAATCTTTTTTATCATCTCTCTCACATCCATTTCTATTTTATATTAAAAATCCTATTTTTCAAATATAAAGTTAGTTTTTTTTCGCAAAAGCACTTATTTGCAAAATTTAAAAACTGATTTGAAATGCTCCTACATTTCGCAATAAAACTGCATTAAAAATTTAGGGGAACAATGCGGAACACTTTAACTTTTTTACCTTTTAACAATTTACTTGTTGTTTTAGAGGCTAACATATATTGTATGATATCGTATTGGTCCTTTAGAATAATTACGTTTTTTGTTGTATTAAAAGTTCTTAAGACATATATTTATATAACTATCATATAACAATATGAATAGTATATCTACATTTGCAGTAATCTTAAAATCAAAACACACTAAAATGAAAAAAGTACTTATTTTGAGAGTTAATATCTGAAAAAGAGTATTTATTTCGAATAACATTCTTGGGCGCATTTATGGCCTGGAATGTTTATAAGTGATTTGTTATACTCTTGCTTGCATTCTAATTTAAAAAAAGTATTGAATTTTGGCCAGCTTTTTTCACTTTTGGACCAGTGTGCGGCGATGCTATTTCCATCACGTGTTGACAATTTCAATCCGGGAAATTTTATTTTCACTTTTAAAATCACTATTCAAATGTATTATTTAATGAGCTGACACTTTTTTAAATCATTGGATTTACTTAATTGTTGAAGATAAATCGACCGTAAGAAAAAAGTACGCCATTTTCCTTTTTTATAGTAGTCAAATGTCAAAATAACTCAATAGTTTTGTTGCAAATGTCCAAGTTGTCAGGATTCTTGCTATCAGTCAACTGTAAATATCTCAATTATCATTGCTGTTGTGGCAAACAACTCATAACAATCTGCATATATGTCACATTTAAAAAATATTAATAGTTTTGCTGCAACTTTATTGAAACTTATGGGATGTTTGAATATTTGCTACAAGGCGTAAATTTAAACAGATAGTTGCAGCAAGACTTTCATAAACATTTTGTTTTTTTAGTGTATTGCTGTCATTTTTCCGTCATTTGTACGTACGCAATACAGAAAGAGACCTTTAATGTTTTAAGATTACAGTCCATTAAATGTTAGATTTCCTTTTTCACGAAATGTGTATAAAAATATTGAAAGACTTTTGATTAAACTATTAAAAATTGATCTACTAGCATTTTTTGTAGTCCCGAAAATCCCGGGATTTAACGATGATCCCGGGATCAGTTTTTCGGGACTGATTTGACTCAAATCCCGGGATCCTGAAATCTCGGGATCCCGGGATTGACATCCCTAATGTATACTGTAAAATTGATCTGTAGATGTAAATTTTATATGAGGTATTTGAACATAAGTGGTCGGTTCTCAGGTCACAATAGACCTAATATATAAGTAATCTTATATATCAGCTTAGATATATAAGTAATCTAAATCTAAAATTTCATTGCTCTAGTTCTTCTACTTTTTCTGTAATTACATCAGACAGACTGAAGGACAGACGGACATACAGACAGACGGTCAGACGGAAATCGCTTAATCGACTCAGGAGGTCAAGAATATACATACTTTTCCATACCGGAGATGCTTTCTTAAGGGTGTTACAAACGGCGTACCAAGCTGAATACACCCTTCCACTCTTAGTGTAGGGTATAAAAATAAATACTTCAAAATAATATATAAAAGTATGTATATATTCTTACCAAAAACCTCTGTATGCCGTCGTTATTGCAATATTGAAAAATCATAAAAATTAGTTTTATTTCTGGCAATCTTAATAAAATAAAAAAAGATGATACAAATTAAAGATAATAGCAATATGAGCCTTACATTTTTTTATATTAAATATTTCATTTACTTACCAAATACATCCAACTTTTACAACGTTCAAAACATAGATGCGTGCGCATAGATGTCAACTTCGTGGGAAAAATACCTTTTGAGGGATTTTTTTATTGCCGAGGGATTAGGGATTTCCCTCGAGATTTTTTAATTCAGTGAGGGATTTTTCAATTCATGAGGGATCGCACACGTTTTTTTATTATTTGGCGTATATTTTTTTGAAACATTTTCTATATTATTTTGTTTATATTTTTGGTTTTTGACCCCAAAAAAAACACTTAAAACTAATTAGTATGCAATACAATTTTTTATTTTATTGCTTTACAGAGTTGCCATGTTTTTTTAAATATTACAAAAATAAGTTATATAATTTTAAAACAAGTGGATTTGAAGAAATTTAATTTACAATGAAATTATATAAAATGATAAAATTAAATGTCAGCCAAAAATTATAAATTTTTTAATTATTTGATGCAAATACAGACATTCAGACAAAACAATAGATGTCATTTACGAACGCTTTTTAGTTTGTAACAATATGTTATGAATATTTATTTGAGATGTTTCATATTAATCTTGTTAACGAACTTTTTTTTATTAAATCACTTTTTTAAACTTTATTTTTTTTTATAAATGTGCGATTTTTTGAGGGATTTTTAATGCCTGAGGGATTTTATGTGAGATTTTTTTTTTATTGCTGAGGGATTTTATTTCTGAAAAAGTCTCACGAGGGTTTCTTTATTTTTTGCTGTGGGAAAAAGAGATTTTTTTGAGGGATTTTAGGTTGGCATCTATGCGTGTGCGCAACTGAAATTCAAAATAGCGGATTTCAAGGTTGATCCCATTCTTTCGTCATGGCATTGTAAGCAAAATTCTGGATGTGATAGATACGCAGACGATTTAAAACAATATCAAATAAAACGAAAGCATTGTTCGGCACTGCATTCGTACCACATTACGCTGTAAGGGGAATCGTATACACGGAACCAAAAAAGTACATATTTACAATAAAAAAGTACATTATCACAAAATATATTTCGTTTAAATTAGTCCAATGTAACTGTGTATTGTCAGAATGAAACTCCGGTAATACTTCAATGTGCAAATTCATTGAATTACATATTACGGATCATTAAACCGGTGTGAAGTTAGCAGTGCGTGCTCAGCACTGGGCGAATATTACTAACATTTCATGACTTTTAATAACATTAAACGACGAAAATTAACAGAGTTGATTTTTGAGACGAATTCGCCTTTAAAATTATTTATCAAATAAAAAAACTCACGCCGGCTCCACCGGGACTCGAACTATATCACTTTTGAACGGCATGCACACACTCTACCACTGTGCCACACCGGCTCGTTAGCGATGATAGAACTTTCTGTCTGTCTGTCTGTCTGCCTGTCTGTCCGTCTTGCTGTCCGAATACAGAATAACTTGAGAAATACTGATCAGAATGCGATGAAATTTCGTCTCAATATATTTTAGCCAAAAGTAGGAACTGAGTTTGTAAATGAGCCAAATCGGTCAACGGACACGCCCACCTCCCATACAAGTCACTTTTATATAACTCTTTCGGAACTAATAACTCGAAAAGTATTCAAGGTATAGTTATAAATTTTAAAACGTATTGTTAGAATTCACCTTAAAATATGTGGTCCACAAATGGGCGTGATCCGCCCACTTTTTTTCATTATTTTCATAGTGGAAATTTGATCCGTAAATTATTAAAATCAAATCTATGAAATATTTTAAATATGGGCGTGGTCCGCCCAATTATATTTTTGAATTTTTTTTTTTTTTAGTTTTTTATACTTTTATATAATTTTTTTAATTTATGGGGATATAAGACGTAAATTTCTGATATATGAATAATATTCTGAGGGTGGGGAGGATCAGCATAATTAAAAACTTTAAAATTAAGGTATGCAATTAAATATCCCACATTAGTATCCATTAGTATTAGGTGTAGGGTATTCCATAATCGGGCCCGAAAAACTATAAAAATCCGCCCCATGTGACCGAACTTTCCCAACTCGTTATATATAAATTTAATTCGTTTAATTTATATTACATACACTATATAAATTGTATAATATAGAATAGATTATTTAATAAAAAAACGTTTTTAATATTTTAAGGATACAATAGATTAGATTATCTACCGCCCCACGTTTCACTTACTAAAAGTAATACTAAAAATTTACATTAAAAACGTTTTATATTAAAAATATTTTGTATTTCATATTTTTTTTATTTTCTTATTTTTTTTTTCTTATGTGTTTATTAAGTTATTATATAAAACACTGAACACTTAAAATCCAATAAATAAATTTGTAACGAATATGATGGTATTTTATGTAAATCGGAGCAAATCATACTCCAATCAAATCATACAGCTAAAATTTAATAAAGATCGTTGTTTTTCTTCTAATTCCATATAATTACGTACAATTTTATTAATTTAATTTATGTGCAAATCATGTAATATTTAAATATATAATCACCAAATACAATGTAAAATATTTTTATTTTATAAATTAAAAAATAAAAATCTAATATCTATCCAATTTTGTGACAAACTTATAATATTCCAAATCATATTAAAAAAAAAAATTATCAAAAAAGTCCGACGCAATTCGCATAGTTTCGCGCATCACGCCATTATCTTTAATTGCTTATATTTTAGAACCATGCAGTTGATTGTTTTAATATTTTTTATTAAATAGAGAGCTACTTACGCCCTAAACCAAAATATAAGATGCAGTTGATTGTTTTAATCTTTTTTATTAAATAGAGAGCTACTTACGCCCTACACTATGTTTTTCCATGTTTTTCATCATATTGAAACTTACGATTGTCACAAACGTTATCATAGAAAATTAAACATTTAATTGTTATATTGAGTAAAATACGTATTTTTTATTTAAATAAAAAAAAATAAAGATGATAGCATAAGAAGTTGCTATAACTTGAGCATATGCATAATTTTTATAAAAGTACATTTTTTCTTAGAACACTATAATAAATTTATCTTGAAGTATACAAGTGAACAGGGCCTTAGATATTTGCATATATATTAGGGGTCCCAATCCCGAAGCATTTTGGCAATCCCGGGACTTTCGGGATTAGAATAATATCCCGGGATATATTCCGGATTATGTCCCGAATGATTGAAATTTGTATTACATGTACCAAATAAGTAAATTTTACACATTAAGTCGGATCGGCATATTTTTCCCATAGTTGTAAAAGGTCTTAATTGACATAGTGCTGCTAGAGTTTATCACAAAAAAATTTGAGTCGGAAAATAATTTCCTGTGCTTGAGTATTGCAGATGAAGTTAAAAACACTTTAAATCAATATTTTATCATCTAAATAAAGCTGTTTTGGATCGAAGTAGGCTTAAAAAATTAATGATTGAATCTATTATTGTCTTATGTTCGCGCATCGTCTTTGAAGTTTAAAAAGAACAAAAATTTTACATTTTCTCAAGTTAAACCTGTCAAAAATATAATTGTGTTTATACATTCTTTGTAGTTCTGAATCCAAATATGTTAACGATCAATTTCTGTGGCATATTGTGAAAAAATCCTAAAGTCTGCCAATAGTTAAATTTTTACTCAATACATTATATTGTTTATGATTTATTGGCGTACGCGCATTGCAACTGAAGGTAAAAAAATAAATTTTAAGGATATTAATATATTCAAACTCTATTTATTGAGCCTATTCCGATATTTACATGGTAAAAAAAAATACGAATTTTGTTGTTAAATTTATCTGCAATACTTAAGCACAGGACATTTTTTTCGATCAAATTTGTATGTAACTTTTAGGCCGTATTACAATTTGATATTAAAATATAAGTTTGATTTAATTCGAAAAATAATTAAAATATGCTTACGACTGCAAATTTAAAATTTAATAGTTTTAATATTTTCACGTTATTTTGATTGGCAATCCCGGGATTTCATTTCGGGATTTCGGGCACATATATGGGATATATATATATATATATATATATATATATATATATATATATATATATATATATATATATATATATATATATATATGTATATGTATATGTATATATATATATATATATATATATATATATATATATATATATATATATATATACATATACATATATATATATATATATCCCATATATGTGCCCGAAATCCCGAAATGAAATATATATATATACATATATATATATATACATATATATATATATATATATATATATATATACATATACATATATATATATATATATATATATATATATACATATATATATATATATATATATATATATATATATATATATATATATGTATATGTATATGTATATATATATATATATATATATATATATATATATATATATATATATATATATATATATATATTTCATTTCGGGATTTCGGGCACATATATGGGATATATATATATATATATATATATATATATATATATATATATATATATGTATATGTATATATATATATATATATATATATATATATATATATATATATATATATATATATATATATATATATCCCATATATGTGCCCGAAATCCCGAAATGAAATCCCGGGATTGCCAATCAAAATAACGTGAAAATATTAAAACTATTAAATTTTAAATTTGCAGTCGTAAGCATATTTTAATTACTTTTCGAATTAAATCAAACTTATATTTTAATATCAAATTGTAATACGGCCTAAAAGTTACATACAAATTTGATCGAAAAAAATGTCCTGTGCTTAAGTATTGCAGATAAATTTAACAACAAAATTCGTATTTTTTTTTACCATGTAAATATCGGAATAGGCTCAATAAATAGAGTTTGAATATATTAATATCCTTAAAATTTATTTTTTTACCTTCAGTTGCAATGCGCGTACGCCAATAAATCATAAACAATATAATGTATTGAGTAAAAATTTAACTATTGGCAGACTTTAGGATTTTTTCACAATATGCCACAGAAATTGATCGTTAACATATTTGGATTCAGAACTACAAAGAATGTATAAACACAATTATATTTTTGACAGGTTTAACTTGAGAAAATGTAAAATTTTTGTTCTTTTTAAACTTCAAAGACGATGCGCGAACATAAGACAATAATAGATTCAATCATTAATTTTTTAAGCCTACTTCGATCCAAAACAGCTTTATTTAGATGATAAAATATTGATTTAAAGTGTTTTTAACTTCATCTGCAATACTCAAGCACAGGAAATTATTTTCCGACTCAAATTTTTTTGTGATAAACTCTAGCAGCACTATGTCAATTAAGACCTTTTACAACTATGGGAAAAATATGCCGATCCGACTTAATGTGTAAAATTTACTTATTTGGTACATGTTATACAAATTTCAATCATTCGGGACATAATCCGGAATATATCCCGGGATATTATTCTAATCCCGAAAGTCCCGGGATTGGGACCCCTAATATATATGCAAATATCTAAGGCCCTGTTCACTTGTATACTTCAAGATAAATTTATTATAGTGTTCTAAGAAAAAATGTACTTTTATAAAAATTATGCATATGCTCAAGTTATAGCAACTTCTTATGCTATCATCTTTATTATTTTTTATTTAAATAAAAAATACGTATTTTACTCAATATAACAATTAAATGTTTAATTTTCTATGATAACGTTTGTGACAATCGTAAGTTTCAATATGATGAAAAACATGGAAAAACATAGTGTAGGGCGTAAGTAGCTCTCTATTTAATAAAAAAGATTAAAACAATCAACTGCATCTTATATTTTGGTTTAGGGCGTAAGTAGCTCTCTATTTAATAAAAAATATTAAAACAATCAACTGCATGGTTCTAAAATATAAGCAATTTAAGATAATGGCGTGATGCGCGAAACTATGCGAATTGCGTCGGACTTTTTTGATAATTTTTTTTTTTAATATGATTTGGAATATTATAAGTTTGTCACAAAATTGGATAGATATTAGATTTTTATTTTTTAATTTATAAAATAAAAATATTTTACATTGTATTTGGTGATTATATATTTAAATATTACATGATTTGCACATAAATTAAATTAATAAAATTGTACGTAATTATATGGAATTAGAAGAAAAACAACGATCTTTATTAAATTTTAGCTGTATGATTTGATTGGAGTATGATTTGCTCCGATTTACATAAAATACCATCATATTCGTTACAAATTTATTTATTGGATTTTAAGTGTTCAGTGTTTTATATAATAACTTAATAAACACATAAGAAAAAAAAAATAAGAAAATAAAAAAATATGAAATACAAAATATTTTTAATATAAAACGTTTTTAATGTAAATTTTTAGTATTACTTTTAGTAAGTGAAACGTGGGGCGGTAGATAATCTAATCTATTGTATCCTTAAAATATTAAAAACGTTTTTTTATTAAATAATCTATTCTATATTATACAATTTATATAGTGTATGTAATATAAATTAAACGAATTAAATTTATATATAACGAGTTGGGAAAGTATATATATATATATATATATATATATATATATATATATATATATATATATATATATATATATATATATATATCCCATATATGTGCCCGAAATCCCGAAATGAAATCCCGGGATTGCCAATCAAAATAACGTGAAAATATTAAAACTATTAAATTTTAAATTTGCAGTCGTAAGCATATTTTAATTATTTTTCGAATTAAATCAAACTTATATTTTAATATCAAATTGTAATACGGCCTAAAAGTTACATACAAATTTGATCGAAAAAAATGTCCTGTGCTTAAGTATTGCAGATAAATTTAACAACAAAATTCGTATTTTTTTTTACCATGTAAATATCGGAATAGGCTCAATAAATAGAGTTTGAATATATTAATATCCTTAAAATTTATTTTTTTACCTTCAGTTGCAATGCGCGTACGCCAATAAATCATAAACAATATAATGTATTGAGTAAAAATTTAACTATTGGCAGACTTTAGGATTTTTTTACTATATGCCACAGAAATTGATCGTTAACATATTTGGATTCAGAACTACAAAGAATGTATAAATACAATTATATTTTTGACAGGTTTAACTTGAGAAAATGTAAAATTTTTGTTCTTTTTAAACTTCAAAGACGATGCGCGAACATAAGACAATAATAGATTCAATCATTAATTTTTTAAGCCTACTTCGATCCAAAACAGCTTTATTTAGATGATAAAATATTGATTTAAAGTGTTTTTAACTTCATCTGCAATACTCAAGCACAGGAAATTATTTTCCGACTCAAATTTTTTTGTGATAAACTCTAGCAGCACAATGTCAATTAAGACCTTTTACAACTATGGGAAAAATATGCCGATCCGACTTAATGTGTAAAATTTACTTATTTGGTACATGTAATACAAATTTCAATCATTCGGGACATAATCCGGAATATATCCCGGGATATTATTCTAATCCCGAAAGTCCCGGGATTGCCAAAATGCTTCGGGATTGGGACCCCTAATATATATGCAAATATCTAAGGCCCTGTTCACTTGTATACTTCAAGATAAATTTATTATAGTGTTCTAAGAAAAAATGTACTTTTATAAAAATTATGCATATGCTCAAGTTATAGCAACTTCTTATGCTATCATCTTTATTATTTTTTATTTAAATAAAAAATACGTATTTTACTCAATATAACAATTAAATGTTTAATTTTCTATGATAACGTTTGTGACAATCGTAAGTTTCAATATGATGAAAAACATGGAAAAACATAGTGTAGGGCGTAAGTAGCTCTCTATTTAATAAAAAAGATTAAAACAATCAACTGCATCTTATATTTTGGTTTAGGGCGTAAGTAGCTCTCTATTTAATAAAAAATATTAAAACAATCAACTGCATGGTTCTAAAATATAAGCAATTAAAGATAATGGCGTGATGCGCGAAACTATGCGAATTGCGTCGGACTTTTTTGATAATTTTTTTTTTTAATATGATTTGGAATATTATAAGTTTGTCACAAAATTGGATAGATATTAGATTTTTATTTTTTAATTTATAAAATAAAAATATTTTACATTGTATTTGGTGATTATATATTTAAATATTACATGATTTGCACATAAATTAAATTAATAAAATTGTACGTAATTATATGGAATTAGAAGAAAAACAACGATCTTTATTAAATTTTAGCTGTATGATTTGATTGGAGTATGATTTGCTCCGATTTACATAAAATACCATCATATTCGTTACAAATTTATTTATTGGATTTTAAGTGTTCAGTGTTTTATATAATAACTTAATAAACACATAAGAAAAAAAAATAAGAAAATAAAAAAATATGAAATACAAAATATTTTTAATATAAAACGTTTTTAATGTAAATTTTTAGTATTACTTTTAGTAAGTGAAACGTGGGGCGGTAGATAATCTAATCTATTGTATCCTTAAAATATTAAAAACGTTTTTTTATTAAATAATCTATTCTATATTATACAATTTATATAGTGTATGTAATATAAATTAAACGAATTAAATTTATATATAACGAGTTGGGAAAGTTCGGTCACATTCGGGCCCGATTATGGAATACCCTACACCTAATACTAATGGATACTAATGTGGGATATTTAATTGCATACCTTAATTTTAAAGTTTTTAATTATGCTGATCCTCCCCACCCTCAGAATATTATTCATATATCAGAAATTTACGTCTTATATCCCCATAAATTAAAAAAATTATATAAAAGTATAAAAAACTAAAAAAAAAAAAAATTCAAAAATATAATTGGGCGGACCACGCCCATATTTAAAATATTTCATAGATTTGATTTTAATAATTTACGGATCAAATTTCCACTATGAAAATAATGAAAAAAAGTGGGCGGATCACGCCCATTTGTGGACCACATATTTTAAGGTGAATTCTAACAATACGTTTTAAAATTTATAACTATACCTTGAATACTTTTCGAGTTATTAGTTCCG
Source organism: Dryomyza anilis (assembly GCA_951804985.1). Taxonomy (NCBI): domain Eukaryota; kingdom Metazoa; phylum Arthropoda; class Insecta; order Diptera; family Dryomyzidae; genus Dryomyza; species Dryomyza anilis. The sequence goes on from OX638135.1 coordinate 54,504,742, forward strand.
AAAGAGTTATATAAAAGTGACTTGTATGGGAGGTGGGCGTGTCCGTTGACCGATTTGGCTCATTTACAAACTCAGTTCCTACTTTTGGCTAAAATATATTGAGACGAAATTTCATCGCATTCTGATCAGTATTTCTCAAGTTATTCTGTATTCGGACAGCAAGACGGACAGACAGGCAGACAGACAGACAGACAGAAAGTTCTATCATCGCTAACGAGCCGGTGTGGCACAGTGGTAGAGTGTGTGCATGCCGTTCAAAAGTGATATAGTTCGAGTCCCGGTGGAGCCGGCGTGAGTTTTTTTATTTGATAAATAATTTTAAAGGCGAATTCGTCTCAAAAATCAACTCTGTTAATTTTCGTCGTTTAATGTTATTAAAAGTCATGAAATGTTAGTAATATTCGCCCAGTGCTGAGCACGCACTGCTAACTTCACACCGGTTTAATGATCCGTAATATGTAATTCAATGAATTTGCACATTGAAGTATTACCGGAGTTTCATTCTGACAATACACAGTTACATTGGACCAATTTAAACGAATTATATTTTGTGATAATGTACTTCTTTATTGTAAATATGTACTTTTTTGGTTCCGTGTATACGATTCCCCTTACAGCGTAATGTGGTACGAATGCAGTGCCGAACAATGCTTTCGTTTTATTTGATATTGTTTTAAATCGTCTGCGTATCTATCACATCCAGAATTTTGCTTACAATGCCATGACGAAAGAATGGGATCAACCTTGAAATCCGCTATTTTGAATTTCAGTTGCGCACACGCATAGATGCCAACCTAAAATCCCTCAAAAAAATCTCTTTTTCCCACAGCAAAAAATAAAGAAACCCTCGTGAGACTTTTTCAGAAATAAAATCCCTCAGCAATAAAAAAAAAATCTCACATAAAATCCCTCAGGCATTAAAAATCCCTCAAAAAATCGCACATTTATAAAAAAAAATAAAGTTTAAAAAAGTGATTTAATAAAAAAAAGTTCGTTAACAAGATTAATATGAAACATCTCAAATAAATATTCATAACATATTGTTACAAACTAAAAAGCGTTCGTAAATGACATCTATTGTTTTGTCTGAATGTCTGTATTTGCATCAAATAATTAAAAAATTTATAATTTTTGGCTGACATTTAATTTTATCATTTTATATAATTTCATTGTAAATTAAATTTCTTCAAATCCACTTGTTTTAAAATTATATAACTTATTTTTGTAATATTTAAAAAAACATGGCAACTCTGTAAAGCAATAAAATAAAAAATTGTATTGCATACTAATTAGTTTTAAGTGTTTTTTTTGGGGTCAAAAACCAAAAATATAAACAAAATAATATAGAAAATGTTTCAAAAAAATATACGCCAAATAATAAAAAAACGTGTGCGATCCCTCATGAATTGAAAAATCCCTCACTGAATTAAAAAATCTCGAGGGAAATCCCTAATCCCTCGGCAATAAAAAAATCCCTCAAAAGGTATTTTTCCCACGAAGTTGACATCTATGCGCACGCATCTATGTTTTGAACGTTGTAAAAGTTGGATGTATTTGGTAAGTAAATGAAATATTTAATATAAAAAAATGTAAGGCTCATATTGCTATTATCTTTAATTTGTATCATCTTTTTTTATTTTATTAAGATTGCCAGAAATAAAACTAATTTTTATGATTTTTCAATATTGCAATAACGACGGCATACAGAGGTTTTTGGTAAGAATATATACATACTTTTATATATTATTTTGAAGTATTTATTTTTATACCCTACACTAAGAGTGAAAGGGTGTATTCAGCTTGGTACGCCGTTTGTAACACCCTTAAGAAAGCATCTCCGGTATGGAAAAGTATGTATATTCTTGACCTCCTGAGTCGATTAAGCGATTTCCGTGACCGTCTGTCCTTCAGTCTGTCTGATGTAATTACAGAAAAAGTAGAAGAACTAGAGATATTAAAATATAAGTTTGATTTAATTCGAAAAATAATTAAAATATGCTTACGACTGCAAATTTAAAATTTAATAGTTTTAATATTTTCTACACGTTATTTTGATTGGCAATCCCGGGATTTCATTTCGGGATTTCGGGCACATATATGGGATATATATATATATATATATGTATATGTATATATATATATATATATATATATATATATATATATATATATATATAAAATTGTATCAAAAATTATGGAAGACGCCCTGTATGCAGACAAACGAAAATTCGATAATATTCGAAATTTAGTTCACAGTTATATAGAATTTTCGAAGAATAATTTCTAATCCTTAGAGATGTTTTTTACTAATTTGTAATCAGTAACAATTAGTGACGTGCAAAATAATATCAACGTAGTGCAGCGGTGGAGCCTGCGTGTAGCAGTGTGATGATGACGGGTTCTATTCCCGGTTCTTGCAAGCAATTTTTTTTTATTTATTCACAATTTTTTTTTGTTTTTGTACATATTCATCAATGCTATTGGAAAGTTACGATATTAAACTTCGTGAGAATCAGAGTTTTAACATATTTGTGAAAACTCGGATTCTATCGCAATTTTCGAAAGAATTGATGGATGATATATACACACAAACAAAAAAAGGTGAATAAATAAAAAAAAAAAAAAAAGCAACGGACCGGGAATAGATCCCGCCACTATCAAAAAAGTGTGGCACGCAGACCCCTACCACTGTGCTACTATGCTATTACTTTTTAGGTCGCTAATTGTTAATTAATTCATTGACCAAGATAAAATATCTATATGGATTGAAATTTCAAAAGCTGTACCCTATTCTGAGAAAACTAAAATTCGAACTAACTGTAATTTGAAGGTTTTCGAAGTTGATTTCGCGTGATTTTTGAACATTCTTTCTTGAACTCTCGATGTGTGAAGATCTTTTATTAAAATCAAATCATCTTTTATCAACATCATAATGGACTTGGTAAGTAACTATTTTTTTATAAAATGTCTACATCTTTTAGTGAAAATATAAAAACTTCATTGTTTAGGTTAAAGTTAAGTTTTCATTAAATTTTCAATTTGTTAGTGAAAATTGGTTTTTTTAATAGCGAACATTTTTTTTTGTAAAAATTGAATTTATTAGTGAAAAAAAAATTTTTTTTGTGAAAATTAGCTTTTTTTTTAGTAAAAATGTATTTTTATTTAGTGAAAAATTGAATTTATAGTGAAAAATTGAATTTATAGTGAAAAATTGAATTGATTTTTTTTTTTAAATTGAATTTATTAATGAAAATTTTTTAGTAAAACTGTATTTTTATTCAGTGAAAAATTTAAATTATAGTGAAAAATTGAATTGAAAAATTTAAATTTTTATTGTGCAAAATAATTTTTTTTGGTGAAATTTGATTTTCTTTAGTAAAACAATTATTTTTGCTTACTGAAAAATATAATTTATAGTGAAAATCCTTTAGTGAAAATTTGAATTTTTATAGTGAATTTTTTTTATTTATTTTTATTTTTGTGAAAAATTGAATTTTTTTTGTTAGTGAAATTTTTTTTTTTGTTAAAAATATAAATTTCGTAGTCTAAAATTGAAAATAAATGTGAAAAAATGATTTTTATTTTTTGTGAAAAATATATTTTTTTTATTATATTAATTCTTCACAAATACAAAATATTTGTTAAAAAAAAAATCAAAATTTCACTAAAAAAAAATCAAATTTTTCTTTAAAAAAATTATAATTTTCACTAGAAAATTTAATTATTCACTTAAAATATTCACTAACAAAACATATAAATTTTCACTAAAAATTTATTCGTTTCAAAAATGTACACTTAAATAAAATTTTTAACTAAAAAAAATTGGATTCTTCACAAAAAAAAATTGTGATATATGTTTTTTCATTTTCAAATTTTACTTTAAAAAACTATAATTTTACTTTAAAAAAATATATATAATTTTACTTTAAAAAAAATTATAATTTTCACTAGAAAATTTAATTCTTCACTAAATTTTTTTTTTTTATAATATATTATAAATTATGGAATAATTTAATATAATATTATATTTTCTTAGATTAACTTTAGTGATCATTCACCCATAAGAGCTCCACCGCCGACCCCGAAAGTCAGCGTGTTTGACCGGCTGGGCGAAAGAGCCCTACAACCAATGCCAGGACCACCAAAATCGGCAACCTCAAAACAACATATTTAAAAATAATAATACCAAAAAATAATAAAAATAGTAATAAAACTAATAATAAAAATAATAATAAAAATAACAATAAAAATAAAAATAATAATAAAAATAACAATAAAAATAATAATAAAAATAACAATAAAAATAATATTAAAAAAAATAAAATTATAAATAAAAAAAATAATAACATGGAAAAGGAGATTGTGGGCCTCGCAATAAATAAGACTGCGGTGGTCCACATCCATTTTCATTATAATAATTAAAAAATGAAAATAAATGATTTATTAATATGAAAAAAATTAAAATTTGGATTTAATCGGAATTTATTTTAATTTATTTGACATAGGTTCACTGATGTTTGAAGTATATAAAGTACACTTAGAACAAAATACTATATAAATAATAGTTTTTTAATATTAAAAATTGTCAATAGGATACATTATTATTTTAATCGGAAAATACCATTAAATACTAGAAAATACCATAACATTGCCATTGATTTTATATGAAAGTTTTTTTGTATACTATTAAATCAATATTTGTCACATTGACCAATTTTAATGGGATTTGAGGGATTTTTTTCTGGGTGTAGATTGATTCAAATTTGTAATTAAAAATTTAGAGCTAATTTTTTCTTCCCTTCGCGCCGACTTTCTGAAACTAGGCCTTCTAAAACAAAGAACAAGTGAAAAAAAAACAAAAAAAAAATCCTCAATAAAATAATTAAACCGTGATATTTTAAAAAATCTTCCAACGATTTTTTGTTTCTTTTGATCTTAAAATAATCGGAAGCGACTCCGAAACATTTTCTAAACAAATTTGAGGTAGGCATCGAATATTGGGTTGACAGTGTTTTAGGCTAGGTGTGCATAATTTTACTATCTACTAATAAGACGATATCTGAAAAGATAAGTGTAACATATCATTTTAGAGATAATTGTATGTGCAAAAATACAAAAATATTATTCCAAACTTGTTGGAATAAAATTACAAAAATTTCGACAGTTATATTTACTATAGTAAGAAAATGTCAACATTTTATGTGTTCGGCAAACCATGAAATTGTAACGGTTAACTAAAATTTAATAATTTTAAAAACCATAATTTTAGTAAATGATTTAAAATTAAGAAATATATTATCTAAATATAAGTAAAATATTAGTAAATGATAGTGATACATTTTTTATACTTTAAGCAATAATAATTTAATTGAAAAAGGTCGTTAAAAGTTCAAAAATGTCCTTTATGCTCTTTGCGCAACGTCGCAAGGTAAATTTTATTTTGTTTTTAAAAGCTTGTTCTTAGTTTTAGAGTCAACGCGGAGTGAAACATTTTAACATTTTTGGAATTTGAATCAGTATATAGGTTAGTTCATCAGATAGTTGACATAATGGTGAGAATGTCAAGAAGAAAAAATTGAAAATAAAACAATTAATTGTCATTTTAAAATTTATTTTAAGGTTATGTTTTTCTACACTTAATTTTCACTATTTTATTAAAATTTCACTGCAAAAATAAACTATTTCACTTTTTCAATACACGGTGGTTAATTTTAAAGTCATTGAGATATTTAACTAGGCTCGATCAGAACTGTTCGACAGATTTTGAGAAAATCGATCCAGTGCTGGCTGTATGTTACCACATATAGAAGATAATATATTGGGCTATATCTTGCAAACTAAGAAAACGCCTTTTACGAAATTTATTACGTTTTAGAGTCGAGATATCGTACTCTCATTTGAGACTAGTCTCGATCAGAACTGTTCGACAGATTTTGAGAAAATCGATCCAGTGCTGGCTGTATGTTACCACATAGAGGATAATATATTGGTAACATACAGCCAGCACTGGATCGATTTTCTCAAAATCTGTCGAACAGTTCTGATCGAGACTACTCTCAAATGAGAGTACGATATCTCTACTCTAAAACGTAATAAATTTCGTGAAAGGCGTTTTCTTAGTTTTCAAGATATAGCCCAATATATTATCCTCTATGTGGTAACATACAGCCAGCACTGTATGTTACCACATACTCTCAAATGAGAGTACGATATTTCGACTCTAAAACATAATAAATTTCGTTAAAGGCGTTTTCTTAGTTTTCAAGATATAGCCCAATATATTATCCTCTATGTGGTAACATACAGCCAGTGCTGGATCGATTTTCTCAAAATCTGTCGAACAGTTCTGATCGAGACTAGTCTCAAATGAGAGTACGATATCTCGACTCTAAAACGTAATAAATTTCGTAAAAGGCGTTTTCTTAGTTATTTTTATAGTGATTTTTTTTTATTTATTTTTATTTTTGTGAAAAATTGAATTTTTTTTTAGTGAAATTTTTTTTTTTTGTTAAAAATATAAATTTCGTAGTCTAAAATTGAAAATAAATGTGAAAAAATGATTTTTATTTTTTGTGAAAAATATATTTTTTTTATTATATTAATTCTTCACAAATACAAAATATTTGTTAAAAAAAAAATCAAAATTTCACTAAAAAAAAATCTAATTTTTCTTTAAAAAAATTATAATTTTCACTAGAAAATTTAATTATTCACTTAAAATATTCACTAACAAAACATATAAATTTTCACTAAAAATTTATTCGTTTCAAAAATGTACACTTAAATAAAATTTTTAACTAAAAAAAATTGGATTCTTCACAAAAAAAAAATTGTGATATATGTTTTTTCATTTTCAAATTTTACTTTAAAAAACTATAATTTTACTTTAAAAAAATATATATAATTTTACTTAAAAAAAAATTATAATTTTCACTAGAAAATTTAATTCTTCACTAAAATTTTTTTTTTTATAATATATTATAAATTATGGAATAATTTAATATAATATTATATTTTCTTAGATTAACTTTAGTGATCATTCACCCATAAGAGCTCCACCGCCGACCCCGAAAGTCAGCGTGTTTGACCGGCTGGGCGAAAGAGCCCTACAACCAATGCCAGGACCACCAAAATCGGCAACCTCAAAACAACATATTTAAAAATAATAATACCAAAAAATAATAAAAATAGTAATAAAACTAATAATAAAAATAATAATAAAAATAACAATAAAAATAAAAATAATAATAAAAATAACAATAAAAATAATAATAAAAATAACAATAAAAATAATATTAAAAAAAATAAAATTATAAATAAACAGTTCTGATCGAGACTAGTCTCAAATGAGAGTACGATATTTCGACTCTAAAACATAATAAATTTCGTAAAAGGCGTTTTCTTAGTTTGCAAGATATAGCCCAATATATTATCTTCTAAATGTGGTAACATACGGCCAGCACTGGATCGATTTTCTCAAAATCTGTCGAACAGTTCTGATCGAGACTAGTCTCAAATGAGAGTACGATATCTCGACTCTAAAACGTAATAAATTTCGTAAAAGGCGTTTTCTTAGTTTTCAAGATATAGCCCAATATATTATCCTCTATGTGGTAACATACAGCCAGGACTGGATCGATTTTCTCAAAATCTGTCGAACAGTTCTGATCGAGACTAGTCTCAAATGAGAGTACGATATCTTGACTCTAAAACGTAATAAATTTCGTAAAAAGCGTTTTCTTAGTTTTCAAGATATAGCCCAATATATTATCTTCTATATGTGGTAACATATGGCCAGCACTAGAACGATTTTCTCAAAATCTGTCGAACAGTTCTAATCGAGACTAGTCTCAAATGAGAGTACAATATTTCGACTCTAAAACGCAATAAATTTCGTAAAAGGCGTTTTCTTAGTTTTACAGATATAGCCCAATATATTATCCTCTATGTGGTAACATACAGCCAGCACTGGATCGATTTTCTCAAAATCTGTCGAACAGTTCTGATCGAGACTAGTCTCAAATGAGAGTACGATATTTCGACTCTAAAACGCAATAAATTTCGTAAAAGGCGTTTTCTTAGTTTGCAAGATATAGCGCAATATATTATCCTCTATAAAATACTTTACTTATAAAATCATGGCAACCCTGCACAAAATTGTGTAATTTAAATTTATTTCGAACTAAGTAATATATTTAAAAAACCTAGCATCTTTTCATATAAGCGCTTTGGTGCAACGGATGAGTAGCTGCTTTGTGAATGGAAGGTCCGTAGTTCAAATCAGCTCCGGGGCAGTAAATTTTTTAATTATAAATAAATTTGTAAAATTTTCATTGCATACTCTCAGGTAACAGGCTGCTTCATTAAATGTTATACTTTGCAATTCGCTTCGTGTTTTTAACATAATAGCAATTCGCTCTGAACTGTGCTATGTAAATTGCATTTCGCCCAGTGTTGCAACGTGCTAACTTCATGCAAGTGATCATTAAACAGAACGACAAATATTCATATTCACAATGAATATTTCATTACCTATATTGTATGCGAGAGTTCATTGTCGCAATGAATCGAATACACACTCTAATGAACGAGATCATAAACGCAAAATGAATTATGAATTCAGAAAGTTTTGTTTTATTTTTTTCATTAAATTATTTTAATGTAAATTTAATTAATATATACATTAAATACAATAGTATAATACAAATTAAATGTAATTTCACACTTCATTTCAATTCATTTCGCAATTACTTTTTACATATGTAGCAGCTTTCTGCGAATTAACTAAATGTTTTTTTGTAGTAGCAGAGCGAAGCTAACGTTACTAGAAAACAACACGAAAAACGAACATAAAAAATGTGAAAAAAGTCATTATTTGTGCGTATTATGAACGCAGATTCTTACTGAAAATGACAAGACAATGTACATTGTCACAATGTATCATGCATTAAAACGTACGAATTTGCCTTTATGAACAGGATTCGTTAATATTATGAACCAGTTTATTTTCTGTGTATAGTTACTATTTCATATTACGCAAATTCAGCGAGTCTGTTTATACCTGCTACCCGCAGTCCTTCGTCGATTGTGTGAATTTGTAGTATACAATTGCACTGGATAACCATATATTATTTTCTTGTATATCATAGATCCTAAATGCTAAAAAATAATTTTAAAAAATTGTAAAAAAAAAACAAAATTGTCCTAGTTTAGATCCAATTATTTAAAAGCGTATTGGAATATAATAATTTATTAGAATACTAAAATTAGCATGGACAATTAAAAAAATGCATTTAATATTTTTTGTAAAACCATTTTTAAACAGTATTGTATTTTATTACTCAAGTAGTTTCTCAATAACGTTACGTACACAGAAAAAAAATATTCTCAACATTTATGTATTTGTACATTTATTTTATGTATTTTGTCGAGTACCTCAACCAAGGACCAATTTCATAGTATTAATTCCATATATTTTATGTACATATTTTCATACATTTTATGCACATAATCTCAACATTTATGTAGTTTTTACATTATTTAATATTATTTAATAGCGTCAACATAGCCATGGGGGACGGTCGTGTCGCCTAGACCTCCTACATGTTTACTCGTTCGTCGTCTGTCCGTCGTCTATTTAAATTATGTGTGTTAAAATTCGTGCAAAGTCCAGTGTCGTTTTTTAATAGCTACAAAATAAAATAATGTCGAAAAATAAAGAAAATTAATATCAATAAATCAGCGCAAACAATAAACCAAATAAATTAAAAACAACATTAAACCCACAAACACAACAACAACAACAATAAACCAAAACCGGTTTCGTCTGCTGCACTGGCTGCACTTGGGGCAGAGGGCTCTTCTATGCCCTCTGCCCCAATTGGGTGTTTGTTTTTCGTTGTTCTTCCCTTCCCATCCTACTCCCCGCTACTGTCCTGCACGGTTGATGCTGCACTCAGTGCGTAAGCTACGCTGTGGTTAAGGCATAACACTCGCCACTGCTTTGCTTGCTCTCTCATTTGTTTGTGTCAACTCCTGCACGTTAGTGGTATGTTTTATTGTTTTGATTTTGCCCAGTAGGAAAATGTCGCAAAAATTTCGCATATATTTTTGCAACGTTCGTGGGCTGAAGGCGAATTTTTTCTCTGTTTATGCAATATGTCCATCCATAGGCCTCAAATAATGGCACTAGGTGAGACTCAGGTTCATGAGGATACAGATCCACTGGATTTTCATGTGCCTGGTTATCACCTATTGCCATTATTCTCTGCCCATAGGGGCCTTGTTGTATTTATTCGGAGTGACGTTGCGTATCAACTGCAGCAAACATAGTGTGTCGAACAACATAGTGTGTCGGATAGCGAATTTAATACTATTTGGGTTAAATTCAAAATCCAAACACACATCATGTACTTGTGCTTTCTTTATAGGAGTCCGAATCTAGATAGAGTTTCCACCTGTAATAAGCTGGATGCCTTATCTGATTCGATCTCAAATATATTGGAGCAATGTCCAGGCAGTGAAATTGTTGTTGCAGGCGATTTTAATATGCACAAAGCCACTTGATTGAGCCACTCGGGCCTATCAACACAGGAGGGTTGTTATGTTGAACTTTTTGCCGAGTGTAACCAACTCACTCAAATGGTGAAGGAGCCGACGTATATTCCTTGCACCTCTTGGTAACTCCGACCACTGTACTGTTTCCGCTGATTTTTTTTATTCTAGTTTACGCGCCTCTTCGATTAAAGCCCCGAAGAGGACTGTATGGCTTTACGAAAAACCAAATTGGGTTGCATTAAATGATTTTTTTCACAACTTTAATTGGAAATTGTGAGTTCGCAGACAGAGACATAAATGCCGCGGCTTTAATGGTACAAAATATTATGCGGTCCTTCAAACTTCTAAAAAAAATTAGCATTAAACCTAAGGACCTCTCATGGTTTAATGAGACTTGCAGGATTGCAGTCAGGTCGAAAGAGGAAGCCTTTCAGAATTGGCGGTCCAACAAGAATGCTGACACAGAAAGACTTCGCATACAGGCTAGGAATCGTTATAATGCCGTGATCTCGCACGAAAACTTTCTTCACGAGCAAAACGCGCGCAAAAAGGTCCTACTCTACCACAGAGCTGGTAAAAATTTCTGGTCATTCGTAAAAAGAGTGAAGAATCAGACGACATCGTCTCCTCCAACTGTTATTATGAATGGCCAGACCTTCACTGACCCGGTTGATAAAGCAGAATTATTTGCTAATAATTCAACGCTACCAGATTCCAATCAACTGCCCGATGTCGATTTTGTTTCTTCTGCAATTCCGGAGATTGATTTTCGAACTCGGGCAGTTAAAAATGTTTTAGCTAACCTAAACATTAACAAAGCCTCTGAGCCAGATGGCATATCTGCCCATGTGTTGAAGAAGTAGGCGTCAACGCTGGCTTGTCCGTTGTGTAACCTTTTCAACATCTCCTACACGACAAGAATTTTTCCATCTTGTTGGAAGGTTGCCAATGTCCATCCAGTTCCGAAAAAGGGCGAGGCTACGAACCCTGCCAATTACCGACCCATTGCAATATGCTCTGCACTCTCCAAGGTAATGGAGAGCGTAATTAACTTCCACCTTGTGAACTATCTTGAGCACAACGAATTGCTCAGTGAACGCCAGTATGGTTTCCGTAGGGCCAGATCCACAGATGACTTGATGGCGGTCCTCTCCGAAAAGTGGAATAATTGTGTTCACCTTTTCGGGGAGAGTAAGGCTGTTGCTCTTGATATTTCCAAGGCTTTTGATCGAGTGTGGCATAAAGCCCTCGTTTCAAAACTAATTGCATTTGGTGTCGGTGTACCATTTACTCGATGGATATCGAGTTTTCTCCAGGGTCGTTCAATACGAGTAGCGATGGATGGTGTTCTTTCAGAACAACATTCCATCAATTCTGGAGTTCCGCAGGGTTCCGTCCTATCCTCCATCCCTATTTCTGGTCTTATCAATGACCTTCTGTCATTGACCCAGAACCCAATTCATTCCTTTGCAGATGAAGAATGGATTCACCCCTATATCCCTACATATATTTAATAGGGGATGAAATATTTCATCGTCTATTGGTTCTCTTGAGCACCGAAGGACCGTTGGGTGTGTAAGCCTGTTTTATAGGTATTACAACGGCAAGTGTTCGAGGGAAATACATGGCCTGATTCCACCAGGTCGTGTGTTCTCTCGTTCTACTCGGGCGTCAAACCAAGCCCACCCCTTCGTAGTCCACTCGGCTCTCAACAGAACCACGCATTATAGAGTTAATTCGTTCTTCAGTCGCACGATTCGTTTGTGGAACAATCTCCCTGCGTCCGTTTTTTACGACATTTTTGATATTGGCAAGTTCAAAACAAACATTCACCGACACTACTCTATCTTTCCCCCCTCCTTTTAACCTATCATCCCTTCTTACGATCAACACTGTGCTGTGCATGTATAGGGGGCATCCCCTGAGCGTTGGTTAATTTGTAAAAAAAAATATATTCGGTTTCAAATACTTTCGATTATATTTCGAATATGGGCCATTCCACACCAAATCGACCAAAAAAAATAAATTTTGAGATTTTACCTTTTCGATAAAGCTTATTGAGATATGCATTGACTATTTTTTTTTTATTTTTTCGACTACTACTTTCAGAGATACAGTGCTACAAAGTTACAAAAAATGAGCCAAAAATCACTTAAAGTAGATATGCTAGAAAGCTAAGAAGAGCTAATAGACAAGCTTTTAGAAAAATTAAATTGTTATTTTTAAACTTGAAAATGTTTCACGTCGTCATTATCCTATCACTTCAAAATTGATGTCCTTAAAAAGGACCCTTTTTAAAATTCTGAAAAAAAATCACGTATTTTGGTTGATTTAATACATATGTTCATGCCAAATTTCAAGATGGTATTTTGATTGCATCATATTTTAAAAAATTATTTTCTAAATTTTTATTTACTTTTTGCATTGAAAAAAAAAATTTTTTTTTCGTCAATAGTTAATGAATGTATTTCTGACTCTGATTTCTAAAATGGTGCCAGTTTTATCATATTGACTCTAGTTTTTGAGATATTGATTTTGGGGATTTTTTTTTTAAATTTTTTCAAAAAATGGTATATATCTCAAAAACTAGGGACAGTTTGATGAAACCGACGCCATTTTCGAAATTAGAGTTACAAATACATTAGAAAATGATTGCTTTTAAAAAAATAATTTTATTTTTCAATACAAAAAATTTGTAAAAATTTAGAAAATTAATTTTTAAAATATGATGCTATCAGAATACCATCTTGAATTTTGGCATGAACATTTATATTAAATCAACCAAATTACACGATTTTTTTCAGAATTTTTAAAAGGGTCCTTTTTAAGGGCATCAATTTTGAAATGCAAGGATAATGGCCACCGGCTGCAGTTAAGGATTAGAATTTACAACTTAATTTGTCTTAAAGCCCGTTTCTATTACCTTTAAAACGAGCCATCAAAGAAGTTTCTAGCTTTTCTACTTTAAGAGAAATTGAAATATGTTTATACAAAAGTAATTTTTGGCCCATTTTTTGTAACTTTGAAGCACTGTAACTCTGGAAGTAGTGGTCAAAAATATAAAAAAATTGGTCAATGCATATCTCAATAAGCTTTATCAGCTGCCTAAATTTCATTGAAATCGAAGGAGGTGAGTTCCAACCGCGGGTCGATTTATAGTTTGTTCCTAAACCAAATATGTCTTATAGACATCTGCACAAATGGTTTTGAAGTTTCCTCTGCAATTATCCAATACACTCTACAGTTTTGAATTTATTGAGCAAATGACAATCGACAGTATTATGGTGAAGTCTCTCTGAGCGACTTCACTTCACTTCAGTATTTGTTTCATTGATGTCAAGCACTGTCAAAACATCAAGCCATTCAAAACATTCAATGTTTTGAAAAACACAACAAACGACAACACTATCGCTTAGCATGCAACGAATACATTAGGTGCAGCGAGTGAGCGCAACGAGTAACGAGTGAGAAGACGAACATTGAAAACAACAACAAATCTGATGCTCGTTCGACGGCAGTAATGTTGTTATTGGTAGTTATGTGTTAATAAAAAATACAACAAACAATATAAAAAAAAAACAACGCTTTGGTCGGAAATCAATATAAACAAAAAAAATGAATTAAATAATGAAAAAAATAAATAATGAAATATTTCGTAAAATAAAAAAATAAAAAAAAAAATTATGTGATTTTCTTATACCTTTTGTTTTTTTCTTTCTTTCAATATTAATGAAAATTCCTACTTTATTCCTTACTCTAGTAAGAATAATAAAAAACTGCACTAAGTTCTCGGTTCATTTCAGTAAGTAAATTTTTATTCCACATCATCATAGACATCTTCACTTCAGTTTTGTTTTGCTTGTGTTTTGTTTTGACAGTACTTGGTTCTTTGTTGTTGTGAGCAAGACATTCATTTGATTTTCAAGCATAGAGTTGACGACAGTAAATGTTTTGAAACGAAGTGAATGTCTTGAAGTGGGTTTCAAATGGACTTGTGCAGATGTCTAATGTCTTATACACAAATCCACTCTATAAGCCCTTCAGAAACCCCAAGTCAGAAAGTTTGTATGTAAATAAAAATATATGTATCTGGTTAAATCAATGTCCTTAATATATTTGGATTCTCCATTATTATGTACAATTCATAAATATTAGAATTTATACATAAATATTAGAATTTATACATAAATATTAGAATTTATACATAAATATTAGAATTTATACCAGGGGTAGAAACCGGAACTATAAAAAGAACGTTTGGCAATCGTTCCGATATTGTTCCGTTCCGGAACGAACGAAAAGCAAAAGTTCCGAGCGCAAACGTTTCAGTCGGAACTTTTGCTCAAAAGTTCCGGCTCAAAAGTTCCGATCGGAACTTTTGCATATAAAAAACGTTTGAATCGTTCCTATCGCCATATGCACGCATACTGGTGCGTCATTGGAACTTTTTTGGGTGAATCGCTTCCTGTGGGCCTAGATAAGGATTTTGGTGCGTCATTGGAACTTTGACCTTTGACCATTGAACACCAGGATAGGTATCTGGCCCAACAGAACAGATTAACCTAAAAAAAGTTCCAATGGCGCACCTGGATGCGTATCTAGGCCCACAGGAAGAGATTCACCCAAAAAATGTCCAATGACGCACCAGGATCCGTATCTAGGCACACAGGAAGAGATTCACCCAAAAAGGTTCCAATGACGCACCAGGATGCGTATCTTGGCCCACAGGAACAGATTCACCGAAAAAAGTTCCAATGACGCACCAGGATACGTATCTAGGCCCACAGGAAGCGATTCACCCGAAAAAGTTCCACTGACGCACCTGGATGCGTATCTAGGTCCACAGGAAGCGATTCACCCAAAAAAAGTTCCAACGACACACCTAGATGTGAATCCATACACATTGGAACTTTTAAAGGGAACGAATCAATCGTTCTTCATAGGAACGTTCTTTGTCGGAACGATTCAAACGTTTTTTGTATGCAAAAGTTTCGAGCGGAACTTTTGAGCCGGAACTTTTGAGCAAAAGTTCCGATTGAAACGTTTGCGCTCGGAACTTTTGCTTTTCGTTCGTTCCCAACCCCTGATTTATACATAAATATTATGAACAAAATTTTTATATTCTCTATACATAACATTTAAGCAATTTTTTTTCTGTGTAATAGGATATATCTGAGTATGTACTCGAAATGAACACAAGCGATATAGCGATATAGAATTGATGTATGGGATGTCCATGGGAAAATTCGTGTTGGGTAGTGTAAGTTCATGTATGTCTTTTGTTAGAATTTCTTTATGTTTTTAATTAGCATTAGTTGCAATATTTACGTTCTATATATTTTTTTATTCATAGAAAAACGTGTTTATCAATTAAAGTTTCCTACCTACATATATTTAAATGACTTACAGTAATGAATATACATTTTTCCTATAATTCTCAGCGTAATGCGATTTTTTAAATGGGCAAGCGTGAGAACTTTTATAAGACTTCTTGTTTTCTTTTTGTTTTTTTAACTCATACAAATTAGAATAAAAACGTGTTTTCTCTACTTTTTCCATAAAATTGTCCGAAAACTGACCATTGACCAGTTTACACGCACAAACGAAATAGAAACAAACACGAACCATCCCTTGTTTCCCGAACTGGTACCAGTCTCAAAGACATTGAATGTTTTCTGTTTTCTTCTTGTTCATGCCCATCAAGGAAGTAAAGAAGGACACTTTGCAAGCAAGAACACTGTCCTGTCCGGTGGAAATGGTTGTAAATTTTGAAAAAATTTATAAAAGACGGAAAATGCATTGTATTTTCAAAAAAAACAAACTTGTTTATATGTGGAAAATTTGTATAACAACATATTCTACAGTTTTTCTAAGTCGACTAACCAAGCACTCAGATCATACGTATCTTTAAACCGTTGCATATCTGAAAAAAGAATACTGAAATGTGAAATAATATAACATATAATTTTAAGAATATATTCCAACTTTACCCAACTACGATCTCCAATGAGTATTACACAAAATCTGTTAATTTGTCTTAGTCGAATGTGAGTTCTGGCGATAAGTGTTGCGTAAGCGCCCTCTACAGAAGGGCGCAAAATATAGAGAAAAGCGCAAAATTTTCAAAAAAGCTTAAAATTGCAAATGCGCCTTATTTACAAAATGTTTGCGCCTCTATAGAGGGACGCAAAATATAGAGAAAGGCGCAAAATTCTCAAAAAAGCATAAAATTGCAAATGCGCCTAATTTACAAAATGTTTGCGCCTCTATAGAAGGGCGCAAAATATACAGGCGCAAAAATTTCAAATGCGCCTTATTTACAAACTGTTTGCGCCTCTGTAGAAGGGGAAAATATAGAGAAAGGCGCAAAATTTTCAAAAAAGCATAAAATTGCAAATGCGGCTTATTTACAAAATGTTTGCGCCTCTATAGAAGGGCGCAAAATATAGAGAAAGGCGCAAAATTCTCAAAAAAGCATAAAATTACAAATGCGCCTAATTTACAAAATTTTTGCGCCTCTATAGAAGGGCGCAAAATATACAGAAAGGCGCAAAATTTTCAAAAAAGCATAAAATTTCAAATGCGCATTATTTACGAAATGTTTGCGCCTCTGTAGAAGGTCGCAAAATATACAGAAAGGCGCAAAATTTTCTAAAAAGCATAAAATTTCAAATGCGAATTTTTAGGCCTTTTTAAAAGACCGGTAACTACAGAGAAAGGCGATAACTTTTCAAAAAAATAAACACAAAATGGAAAACACAAAAAGAAATGCAGAATATTTGCTGCTTTTAAAAAGATCGCAAAATATAGAAAAAGGCGCCAAATTTTCAAAAAAAAGAAAAACACATTGGATGTTTTGATAATTTTGCGCTTGTAAAGACGATAAAATACTGTAAGTTATGCGCTGTTTTAATTTTGATTGTTATTAAATAGTTTACGCCTTTTTGAGCTTCTCTCTCTACATTGCGCCTTTGTGTAAAAATTACTAACTATTTCCAGATTATTAATATTCTGTAAATTACCTTTTTAATTGTTTGCTTTTTTTTAAATTTTGCGACTTAAAAAAAACTTTTTGACATTTTAATCTTCGTTATAATTGCCCAAAATATCGGGTAACTTTTATTTTGAAGTTGACTTTCAATTGTCTACGAATATGCGCCATTGTATTTTGACAAGGATTCTGAAGAATACACAATTCGAGTTTTAAGTGTTTTGAGATCTATATCAAAATGTCTCATGTATCTGTGTGTTGGCCGGAAATATTCCTGAAAAATGACATACATTTTGTCTCAGGGTATCAATATTAAATCGAATTTAAACATTATAGGCGCATAACCATAGATAATTTTAAACAACTTTTATAATTCGACTTAAAAAAATTCGACTTTTTTAGAATGTTTGTATAGAATAAATTGCCAAATAGATGATTTTGAATTTAGTTTTTAAAAAATATACATATTTTTTTGTATATCTTCGATGTACTACTATAAGTCCAAATACAATTTATGAAAGTTTGATAAAATTTCGACAATTCATGGTTTAGGATGTGTTGGTGTATTTTTAATAATTAAAAATCAATTATTCACAAAATATGGTTTTTAAGTATGTCCATTCGGCACTGCGCTAAAAGGTTATGATTGTTTCAAATTATAATTGAAGAAGTAATTAACAAAAAAAATCGATATTGAAATAAAATTTATTTGATGACTTTTAGTTCTATAACGACGATTTATAATCCGATTTTTACGTTTTTAGTATTTTTGAAATTAAAAAAAACTGTTGTAAATTAATTTAATAATTGGTGAAATAACTATTACCTTTTAATTCTTGAATAAATGGTACAAAAAACTAGGTTAAATATCAAACCTAAGTTTGGTACAAATGGTACAATTGGTACAAATGTTATACTTTAAAAAAAAATCAAATTCAAATATTTTTGGTTTTCGAAATATGCTGACTTGTTAAGTGAAAATAATCATTAAAAATACATTGTGTATATATGAAGTAGTTTTCCAACGAGATGTCGGTATTGATCACCTTTAATATAATACACAAATTGAATTTTGTTTCCAAAGGATACTGAGATATGTACAGCTTCGTAAAATCAGAGACCAAAAATATTTTTTTTTTTTTTCAAATTTATATGTAAAAAGTTATTGTAAGAAATGATGGCACTGTAAAACAAAGGGTACCATTAGATAACATTCGATGAACATTTTTAATTTATGGTCTTATTTTTATTATAGGACTGTTAAATTTTAAATTATTTTTTAATAATTATATTTGAGAAATATAAATAAAAGTTCATATTATTAAAGTTAAAAATAATTATTTTTGATAAATACTTTCAAAATTCAAATATAATTTTTATTTTAGATACATATTTATTAAAATCAAAATTCATTATTATTTTTGATATATATATATGGAAAAAAATTCGTTACTCCTACCAAAAAATCTCCAAACAAACAAACAAATTGGCTGAACTTTAGATAACCAGATGGTACCCCAGATAAATCGAAACCTTATACACCTACCTATATGAACATGTAGGTACTGAAATGAAAGATATTGATCTCACGATTAATATGTTATTTTGCTCATGATCCGATAACCCCAGTAACCTCAGGACCCTTTTTATTTTTAACAACTGAGTTCATTTTAAACACGAATAATATATAGATACAAGTGTGGGTACCCAAACGAAAAGAAATTTAATCAGGAGTCTATTATACACTTTTGTATTTATGTTTTAAAAAATATAAAATTTAATAATTTATAAAAAAATTTCGCCTGCGGCGCTTCTTCGATATAACTTGCCAACGAAATATTATAATTAACTGTTGGGCCACTTCTAGAAAATTTAAAAAAGCGTTTCAGCGTTACATATTCATTTCAAAATTTTCTTCGTCATTTTGATATATAATTAAATATTTTTCTCAACAATCAGCATTTCATTTTAATTTTATTTTTTACATAATGACAAATCCTAATCGCTATGGTTATTAGATCATAAAAATAACCGTATGATTACAAATGTGGGATTATTACCTTTCATTTGAGTACATATATGATCAAATATGTAGATGCACCGGATATCGTTTTTTCTGGGGTACCACAGATACGACCACACAATATATTTTTTTGTTTTTTAGGCAAATAAAACGGTTGATTTAAAGAAAAAAAGTTGCTTTAAAGAAGTACAGTTGTATAAAATATAAAGTACAGAAAATATAAAAAAGGGCGCAAAATACATTTTTGGGGCGCATTTTAGAAAAAATTGGAAAAAAAGGCGCAAAAAAATACAATTTTATGAGTGTAAGGAGATTAGCCGA
The DNA here is from genome assembly GCA_951804985.1 of Dryomyza anilis. NCBI lineage: Eukaryota > Metazoa > Arthropoda > Insecta > Diptera > Dryomyzidae > Dryomyza > Dryomyza anilis. The sequence goes on from OX638135.1 coordinate 54,524,634, forward strand.
AGAATAACTCTTGCCAACAGGAGTTACTTTGGGCTCAGTAGGCAATTGAGGAGCAGAGTCCTCTCTCGACGGACAAAAATTTCGTTCTATAAGTCGCTCATCATGCCAGTCCTCCTCTATGGCGATGAAGCATGGACGCTTGCCAACACCGATGAGCTAGCTTTAAGAGCGTTCGAGAGAAAGATTCTTCGGAAGATCTATGGCCCGATATGCGTTAAAAACGGGTAATAAAATATTATATAATATTTTTAGTAAATAATATTTTTAGTAAATTAGGCATAAAATAAAAATCGAAAGATTTTACTCTGAAAACGCTAAATCTTTATTAATACCTGACCAATTTCATTGCTTTATAGTTCATTAGAAAGGAAATCAGAAAAGTTTTAATTTGATATATGTATTGATGAAATTGACGAGGTATATTTTTTTTTTGTTTCTTACTTAAGTCATATTGGCAGGTCCTTAATGTCCTCATTGCGATAGGACAATACAAATTTGGAAGATTTTTTCTTAGGTCTTCAACACATATGACAGTGTAGTACCGTCTTCCATGGATTGAAAATTGTTGAAATGTTGGCAAGATGTTACGAAGGGCCACTCATAATTTGAGGTATGTATATATATTTGAGGTATGTATATATATTTGAGGTATGTGTATATATTGTATATATATTATATAATATTTTATTACAACTTTGTTTTTATAAAACTCCGTTTTCTCGAAATTTTTATCTATTATTTTATTTATCTTTTTTTATATTTGAATGTATCTTAGTGTAATAAACAATAAACAATTTCTTCGTACACAATTTTTATCTCGCTGTTACCGTTTTCCTTGCGGACACTCTTTGTAGTGCTCTCAAAATTCTCAAATTCCTCAAAATATCATTTTAATATAAAAACAATGTCTAGTTTTAAAGAATACTATTTTATGTATTTGTTTTACAAAATTTTCATTCAGAATAGTTGTTAAAAAGTGTTCTCCGTTAGCATGTATACAAATCAAAATTATATTTGAATTTTTTGCAAAATAAATTGCCGGAGCTTCTATAAGATGTGCCGATTGAGCAAAAGTGGGCACTTACACCAACACGTTGTCGCTTCGGGTAACTATGGACGAAATTAACCCCCACGTGGTGGTTACCTTGACGTGGTGTGGGGGCTTAAGTTACAATGACTCAATAAGGCTAAGCTGACGGAAACTTTATAAAGTTTCTGGTAGGGTCACCCTTGTCAGACAGGCTTGTGATGAGTAATGAACTAAATACTACCATAGTATTTTTTTATTGGTGGGGTGGCAGACTCTAAAGAAACCCTACACCACCGCGATGGGTCAACATAAAGATTTAACTACTCCAGGTGGTACGTACAAAAGTGGCAATCCACCCGCATCGGCGGCTGAGGCAAGGATTCTGGAGGCCTCAATCCACGCAACCAACCCTGGTACGATGAACCTTTCTACTCCTGTAGCATGGGGTTCATCGTGCCCTTCCATCTCCCAAATTTATGAGACAGCTAGGAATCTAGAGGAGGATAACGACAACGCAGCGGTTCCCATACAAGTAGAGGAAAGTGTCGGTTCGGCTATGCCTACGACTAATCCTCCACTGTATGGCTGCTCGACAGTGTTGTTTCCTCTCAGGGCTCCTTTCTGTCACGTATTTGGGAACATGGGTCGATCGAAGGAAAGTGGTGTCTTACCAACATCTAATCCTAGAGAGACCGACGCCCAACTGGAAGCTAAACTTCCATTGGAGACCGGACCCGGATCTCTAAATACAGAGTTCAGGTTGTCCGATGCCCAGTTGAGTAGGAGAAGGAAGAATAAAGCGAAAGATCGCAAAGAGGCTGAAAAGGCTAAAGGCGACGCTGGAGCTTTCTCTTCCCCAGCTACCACAGCAAAACGCGATAGATCGGTGGAGGTTACTCCGACTGAAGCCGGACCATCCGCTGCTGCTGTTGTGGCTGCCAATGCACCAGAGAAGCGCAATGGCAAGAAGTTTAAAACCTTCACTGCTACGGCGAAACCCCGTAACTCCCAGAACTCGACAGTTTCCAGTGATATTGCTTCCACAAGCAAGGTGCTTCATGTTCCGGATCGGCAGCGGATGAACTGCCTTCAACATCCACTGGTAGAGGTAGGCTATCAGTATCATTTCGTGATGCTGCTCGCAAAGCTCTTCCGGTTGCGATTATTGGCAAATTGGGGAAGGAGCAAAAGATAAATGATGCAGAAGTAAAACACTGCACCGATCATATTTGGCGGCTAGTTAGCACCGGCGGTGTCAGTGCAAATGCAAAAGGCTATGAGACGAGTGATGGCATCATGAACGTGCTATGCTCGTCTCAAGCCAATTTCGATTGAATTGCCACAGCCGTTGCTAAAATCCCCCCTTGGGCAAATCGCGCTTCGCTGTTTTCAGCGGAGACGAATTCAAACGCAGGCGAGCAATATGCTGGATACCTGGTCCTATCAGGAAAACTGCGGAAGTGTTTGCCTGCCTACGTGCTCAGAACCAGGGCATCGAAACGAACGGATGGGAAATCTATAGCCATAAACCAGAGCGAGATCCGGAGGACAAGGAGGGCTCAACCCTGGTTGTTGGCTTAGACCAGTCATGCTATCTAAGTACGACAACCATCTAAACTTATTCTTTGGACGGATCAAATTCCGAATCAATTCCAAATGAATAGGCATATGATGAGAAACGAGTTAATTACCCTGTCATGATATTTACTCAGATCAATCTGCAACATTCTAAAGCTGCTACCGCTTTACTAGGTAAGCGGCTCTCCATGTTGCATACATTACCTCACATCACAGCTATTCAAGAACCATGGGTGTATAACAAACGCATCTGTGGTCTTAGTGAACTACGTGGTGAAACCATACTATACGATGAGCAAGCCGCAAGGCCTAGAAGCTGTCTTATAGTATCGAAACACTTTGCTGTCACCAAGTTAACCCAATTTTGTGGGCAAGGCTTGGTGGCAGCCAAAGTGAGCTATGAAAGCGATAGTTGATGGAAACATCTACTTCTTTATCGGACCACAGGAATATTGAGTTTCATACTGACCGAGAGGTGCTGCCCTCTATGACGGTAAGAAACCCTAGAAAAACGAACTGGGCACGCTTCAGACATGAACTTGAGAATTCCCTCAATATTCCTGTCAGAATTCGTACCAAAGAAAGTATTGAGACGTCCGTTCAAGTTATGAACGATGTCTAAATTCTAGTTTTGTACGAACATGTCCGGTACGAAAAACGTTATCTAGACCTCCCGTTCCTTGGTGGAACGCTTGTCTTGAAACCTTGCGCAAGGATTACAGAAACCTTCTAAATAGGGCCCTAAGGAGCAACTTAGACTCAGACTGGTTTCTTTATCGATCTAAGCAGAAAGAGTATAAGAAACGAATTCGTAAATCGAAAAGTGTTTCCTATAAAGACTTCTGCAGTAGCATCGAATCCTGCAGTGAGACTAGCAGATTGGTCAAGTTTCTTAAAAGAGACCGAACTGCTCGACTGGACTCACTGCGGAGACCTGATGGCTCGTATACTGAGTCTAAGACAGAGGCACTCAGTGTCCTAGTTGGGACACACTTTCCGGGAAATCAAATCGACATAGGGCCACTTTGCAATCCCAGCACTGGGGACTGCAATAACAACTCTAATGTGACAAAACATGACTGGCAGGTTGCCAGATTGGTTGTGTACGATGAAGCCATCCAATACGCAGTGGCCTCTTTTGATGGCTTCAAGTCACCTGGACCGGATGACATCTACCCAGTCATGCTACAGGAAGGTATAACCCAATTGCTACCATGCCTAAAGAAGATCTTTAGAGCAAGTCTCGCATGGGCATACATTCCGACATCCTGGTGTTTAGTTAAAGTAGCCTTCATTCCTAAAGTTGGAAGAGAAGACTATTCCATAGCCAAGAGCTTCAGACCCATTAGTATGATATTCTTCATACTAAAGTTTCTAGAAAGACTAGTTGAGCTGGACATCAGAAAAACATCGCTGTCAAGGTACTCATTATCATCAAGACAACATGCCTACCAACGTGGAAAATCCTGTGAAACAGTATTGCAACATCTGGTTGGCCGGATCGAGCATGCTTTTCAGAGGAAGATGTACGTGATGGGCATATTTGTTGACATCGAGGGTGCTTTTGATAATGCGACTTTTGATGGAATATGTGACGCAGCTAGAAGGAATGGAATAGATGAAACATTGGTCAAATGGCTAAGGTCAATGCTAATGTTTAGGACCATCACTTCTGAGGTGGAGTGCGGTCAGTATATTATGGCAGGGGTGAATAGAGGTTGTCCTCAAGGAGGCGTTCTCTCCCCCCTGCTCTGGTGTATGCTGGTTGACTCTCTAGTCAACGATCTCGATGGACCAGGTGTCTATTCCCAGGCCTATGCAGATGATGTTGCCATTCTTGCCACAGGCTTTTCCCTCAATGAGGTCTGTGTTAAAACACAAAACTCATTGAACCGAATTGACAGCTGGTGTACTGCAAACGGACTTTCCGTCGACCCTCACAAAACAGAGATTGTTCTCTTCACTAGGAAAAGAATAATGACAGGATTATCTCTACCAGTACTTAAGGGTGTCACTATTCCTCTGTCTAACGAAGTAAAATATCTGGGCTTAACTCTAGAAAGTAAACTACTTTGGACAAAACATGTTGAAAATAAAATTTCGCGAGCATTGAAGGAATTTTTTGCAGAGGAATTTTTGGGAAGACAAGGGGACTATCGCCGAGCAAAACCATATGGATTTACACGGCAATGATAAGACCGATGATATCATATGCATCGGTAGTCTGGTGGAACAATCTGTCGCGAAAATGCGTGACAACTAGTCTTGCCAAGATTCAGAGAACCGTGTGTCTGGGTGTTACGGGTGCCTTTCCCACTACACCTGGTCCAGCACTGAATGCAATCTTAAACCTACCACCACTTGACATCTTCATCAGAGGCGAAGCCATGAAAGGCTGCTGGAGACTAAAACGAGGTGGTTTCTGGTTTAATGTTCCCTGGAATATCTCTGCCATTGCACTTGACACTCCATTAGACACCTGTCTACTGGAGATGCCCTCTGATGCAATGATAACAGAAATATCACCAAGACGAAATTTTGAGGTCTGCTAACCTGACATTCAAGACTGGCTAACGCTTGACTGTGAGCCAGGTAGAGGGTCACACCGCCTTTTCACAGACGGCTCCAGAACCGATCAGGGATCTGGAGCTGGAGTGTTTGTGGAACCGGATGACCGCAGACTTCACTTCGCCTTAGGCGACAATGCCTCGGTATTTCAAGCCGAAGTGGACTACATTGCGGATAATAGATGGCAGAACAGGGCTATATCAGTTTTTGCAGCGATAGTCAGGCAGCTCTTATGGCTTTGAACAACCAGGTCATCACATCAAAAATTGTACGTCAATGCAGATCACGTCTCAATTGTGTTGGTAAATACAATACACTGAAACTGATTTGGGTTCCGGGCCATAAAGGAGTTTCGGGCAATGAAACATCTGACGAACAGCGCGTGCTGGATCTGAGGATAATCCATTTGGACCAGAACCTGTGCTTGGACTACCTGCATCTACGGGAAAATTCGTCATCAGCTCTTGGGTCGCCTTTGCACACAAGAGCCTCGTTTCAACTTTCCTTAAGTAGAAGGGAGTGCAGAAAACTGACGGGACTTCTAACGGGACACAACGCATGTGAAAAACACATGAACGCAATCGGCCTGGCCGAAAGCGCCTCATGTTCTGCCTGCTACGAAGAAACTGGCACCACAGAGCACTATCTCTGTGACTGTTCAGCATTTTCTAGAATTAGAAGGCAGATCTTTGGCACAGACGTGATGAGAGAGGATCAGCTTCACTCTCTATCACACAATAGCCTTCTTAGATTCAATAATGAATCTAAGAAGTATCATTAAAAACCAGGGAACTGGGTCACAAAACAATGGATATAACCCTGTCTGAGTGCTGTGGCTCTATTTTTAATCCCACATTAAAAAAAAAAAAATGGACGAAATTTAAAAGATTTGTTAAATAAAAATCACACCAATTTGAATGTCCAACAAAATAACAATTCTTGATTTTCCTTTATGGTTCCCCATGAAGCAATTGGTTTATTCAACTGAAATAATTACTGTGAATGATTGAAATCAAAGGATAACAGCAGAAGCAAATAAAATAAGACGTGACTTGCGAATAACGAATATTAATAGTCTTATTCTAAAACAATCTTTTGCTTGTGTTAACGGAGAACACTTTTTAGCAACTATTTTGAATGAAATTTTTGTAAAATAAATATAAACCAGTTGGGAAGGTTAGATCACATGGGAAATTTTAAAGTAGGTGTAATTATGATAGTTAGGATTATCAAAATTATAGTCTAAGTTATAAGTTTCATTTATCTAGCTCTTCAATTTTAAAAGTAGTAGGGATTTCAACAGGCAGACAGACAGACGGACATCGCTAAATCGACTCAGGAGGTCATGCTGATCAAGAATAAATATACTTTTCCATACCGGAGATGCTTCCTTCTGGGTGTTACAAACGACGTACTAAACGGAAAATACCCTTTCACTCTAAGTGTAGGGTATAAAAAGAATTCTTTAAAAATTACATATTGTTTTTTACAAGGATTGAAACCTAAACGAATACCGGTTTCGATTTCGGTTTTTTCCGCGTTTCGGTTTTAAGTTTTTATAACGAAACGATTTCGGTATACCGGTTCCACGTTACGGTTTCGGTTTTGATTTCGGTTTTTGTATACATTTTCTTTATTTCCATATTTTTCAAATAATTTAACATTTTTTATATGGTGATAAGTTATGTTCAAATTATGATACTGGGGTAAAGTGGGAAAAGTAATTTAAACAATGTTTGTTGTTATTTTATTAAAAATATTGTGTTATATGAATTATATAATTGATTACGCCAAGATCCAAAAATCCAAAGAAATTAAATATCAACAATTCAGTGAACTGCAATATATGTAAACTAGTGATGATCATTTGCAAGAGCAAGGCAAGAAATGGAAATCATAATCTTTTAAATAAAAGAATTAAATAAAAGAATTATGATAACGAATAGAATTTGAACACTAATTGTATTTGTGTTACTTATTTTCCATATTTACAATTTCTTCAACATTTTACTAACAAAAAAAAAATCCAATAATATAAAAATTTTAATTATATTTTAACAAGAATTAACTAATAAAAAAAAATTGTATAAATCAAGTGATATTGATGACACAATTCAAAATTTCAAGGCCATAATAAAATGAACATATTGTCGTTGTAGAACGAAAAGTCACCAAATACATTTTCAAAATGCTAAATATTATTTACGAACATCTTTATGTATTTGTCAATTTTTAATCGATGATCTCCATTTTTTACCACATGATAAGAAAATGTAAATCTATCAATTGGTATTTCAACTTAAAAAATGCATCAATTACTTCTTATAATATTAATCAACAAACTCGAAATTTAAGTTTTTCATAAAAATGTATTTGGTGACTTTTCGTTCTACAACGATATACATATACAATAAATATAAGGAATATTTCATTAGGCATATTTCTGTTTTCGTCACAGATTAAAAAAAAAATCCGTATGCTACACGTACCGTATGTCAAGAGAACATATATAATATCTTGCAGGGTAACATTTTTCTTTGCGAACACCATGCGAACAAAAACTCAAACGCTACAAAGCGAATACTAACAGAAAGAAGAGAATACAACAATAACGATTACGATTCATATACACACACTTTCACAACGACAACTCTTCGTTGCTATCCTGTATTATCGCATGGAAACAAACAGACGCTTAACAACAGACAGACGCATGACAACGGACTGACGCATTACAACGGACAGACGCATGACAGTCAGTCGCATGGCACCACACTACATACATGTATGTAGTAGAGTTATTAAAGAATGCATTCTTTTGGGAATGCATTCATCTAAAAAATTTAAAAGAATGGGAATTCAAAATGAATGCATTCATTTTTGTCAAAAGAATGGGAATTCAAACAATTGAATTCCCAATCAGATGGCCTTCAAAATGAATGCATTCATCAAAGAATGCATTAATTTCAGTCTGAATTCTTTTTTTGGCAAAAAAGAATTAAAAAACAATGATTGCATTCATTTTTTGGCATTCATTTGTTTTTGTAATTTGTCAGAAAAATAAGGGTTACAATATTAAAGTCGTAAAATCCCGCACTTTCTGGATTTTTTGTTGTTATTTACATTTTAATGAAAATATATCATTGCTATTGGAAAATTATGAGAGTATACTTTATTAAAATCTGCGTTTTCAGAAATATGTGAACAATTAAAACGAATTGGACAACTTTGTGGCAAACATTTTCGGGAATTATGGGATCGTCGGCTTCTACACACAAAAAAATATTAGCTTGGAGTTCAGTTGTTTCATTGAATATTCATTTGCATCTACCAAATGAGGTTAGCCTCAACTGAAATTCATTTATGATAAACAATACTATGAAGCGTAACCAACTATTAGTTGAAGCAACTGCAACATTGATTGGGGAAACAAATTTTTATCCATTTTCAATTTTTTTTATTTCCATTGCTACGGCAACTAAATTCAAAATGAGCCATAACCAATATTTAGATGACTTAACAGATAGTTAGTTATATTAGGTTGTAGCAACCAATATTTATTTGATTCAACTGCGAAATCAGTTGTCTTGTATAAAATCAATGCCAAAGCAGGACAACATCAGTCGCACAAGCTTTTTCACTCGGTTTTTTGTGTGCTATGGACAGCGCGTGCCACGTGTAAAACAAAATTTGGAATTGTTTTAAGACTTGTTCGTTTTTACTGTTCAGTTTTCTTCATGCCCAAATACACTTTCTTCAACAAGAGACATACTATTCTACAGAGTACTTGCTATTGTGTTTCTATATGTTGTATGTATATATGCAGCCCTGGCGCTCCAACCTGTAAACACGAAGTCAGCCGCACAACGAGTCGTCGGCAATTTCCGATCTCGGGAACGCTGTTGTGATGCTGACTTCGTGTTTGCAACACGTTGGAGCGCTAGGGCTAGGTAAAATGGCCGATTTCTCATAATTAAATTGGCTACCACAACTAAACAAATTGGTTGTGTCAATTGTATTCATTAGTTATGTCAACTGATACGCGGTGTTGCAACAACTGAATCAGTCGAATGTTGACAGAACTAATTAAATCGGTTGGCAAAAAAAGACGGTTGTCCCAACTGATTCGTTCTTTGGGTGTAGTCCCACTCACATACGGCAAATTCCGTGAAACTCAAATTTCGTATTTTGAAGCAGCGCAGCGTCAACAGTGTTGATGTTGCTCATTTTTGTTTAGTAGCGAAATACTAAGAAGAAAGTTCTTAACAATACTAATTATGTATATACTGGCATTTATTAAAAACAATTTAAATTAATTTATTTATTGTACTTATTAATCTAAAATTGTGCGTACATATAGTGTTTTGAAAAAGAATAAAAAATTGTCAAATTTAATTACATATCAACTGGCTTGTTATACCCTACACTAAGAGTGAAAGGGTATATTCAGTTTGATACGCCGTTTGTAACACCCAGAAGAAAGCATCTCCGGTATGGAAAAGCATGACCTCCTGAGTCGATTTAGCGATGTCCGTCTATCTGCTTGTCTGTCCGTCTGTCGTTCTGTCTGTCTGTTGAAATCACGATTACAGAAAAAGTAGAAAAGCTGGATTTAGATTACATATATATCTAGCTGTCTGAACAAGAAAATTGGCATGATCGGTATATTGTGACCAGAGAACCGACCACGTATTTTCAAACACCTCATATAAAATTTACATCAACAGATCAATTTTACTGTATACGTGCTTAGGTAAACTTTTTTGGACAAATATATATCGACTTCATGCTCAAATACATGAAAATAATGTTTTCCGGCGAAACGACCTGTGGTTCCCAAATGAAAAAAAACGAAATTCGGTACACCTACTCATTTGTAAAAAGCGATTGAAAGTTTGTAGTAGTTTTCAGGATTCGATAGCCTGGTGACCTATATACCACTTTGAATGTTAACCACACATATGTGTAGGGTATTTATAGTCGTACTAAAAATGTCTTTAAAAAAATACATATTAATTTGATTTACGTTCAAAAGCAAATGTATTTATTTTTATTAAACTGAATAAGATACCAGAATTATAAATCTGAAAGCTAGAAGATTTTTACCCACAACCACAAAAAAAATCTACACATAAATAAATATATAAATAAATAAATAAATAAATAAATAAATAAATAAATAAAGATATAAATAAATAAATAAATATATAAATAAAAAAAAAATAGGATGGAAGCACCACTAAGTATCATCAGTTCTGAAGACTCAAAGGAATGGCAAGCACTTAAGTGTTTCTTTTCGGTTAAAACACATAAGAACAATATGCTATGGTGAAACCATGCGATGATAAAACCATAAAGATGTCATATCAACTATTACTGCCTGAACAGAATACAGGCGGCGATCGAAAAATGAGAGAGCGAACATTGAAAACAACAAAAATTTTGCCGTCTCAATGCTAACATCATGGCGCGTCACATCAGCAAACTACTCATCTGCAGCTCATTTGTATACTGCAGAGTTCACAACTAAGTTTTAAAACCAAAAATATTCAGCGGTAAACTTAGGTGGCAGCTCTATAGTCATCTCTCATTAAGACGGTTCGGTGAGATCCTACGGACAGGTTAGATTTATTCCGTCGTGTGCAAAAAAACCACAACAACAACAAAACCAGTTTCTGTATGAAACCAAAGAATTCGTTTATACCTGCACGAGGGACGACCTTTCGTAATTCATTCGTCAGTGATCCCACAAGAATTCAAATGAAAGCAAAAAACAAAACATCAATACAGTTTGTGCAATATGTAGAGAACGAATTTACAAAACAAGGTGTAGTAAAAAATATGAAAAATAAAGGCAAATGTATTTAAAAACCAACAAAATGTAGTAGAAATAATTTTTTTCAAAACAAAGACATAAAATGTATATAATTTCCTACAGTAATTTTTTCGGTGTACAGCTTTAACAAATTGGTGGCTTTTTGACAAGTCTTCCATATACATTCGAATATTATTTTAAATTGGACATTATTTTTTTATTATTGGAAACGCTAAACATTTGGTTTTAAAAATATAAACAAAACTTAGCTGTTTTTGAAAGTAAATTATGTTTTCATATTTAGAGACATTTTAATAGGGCTGTTAATTTTAAGATTTTATATAATAAATTCAATTTTAATCATATTTTTATATTCGGGGAATTTATAGTAAATTTATTGAATATATTTTATATAATAATTTATAATTTAATTTTTAAACTATAATACACAAAATATTTTTCTAATACATTGTGTAGTAAAATCCAGACAAATTAATACAAATGTATTAAAAAAAGATCAAAATGTAGTAGAACTGCATTTTTTCAAAACGAAGACATAAATGTAGTATAATTTACAACAGTAATTTTTTCGGTGTAACTATCATAATAACACCTACTTTAAAATTTTCCATGTTTCACATCACCGTTTCTATTTTATTATATTAAAAAAAATAATAATAATTATTAAAATATAGATATTATTTACATAAAAAAAAAATTTCTGACATCGTTTCGGGTTATATTTTAATTACACAGTATGCCACTTTCAGTTGGTCCGGTATTTTTTAAAATGGGTTTGTTTTGTTTCTAAATGTGTGTGTTTAATTTACATACATAGTTTAATTTTAGCATAAGAACTAAACATTTGAAAATAATGTAAGTATCGAGAAAATAGCGATATTTTACATCACTAATTGGTACGCGCAACGAAAAGTACAAACTTAATGTTTTCCCAACATTCTTCGCAATAATTTGATCTTTGCGTTTCCTGGAATTGTCATCAATGTTTTCGGCGCGTGTCAACCGCACGGCCGGACTATTGCTATGCGCAATTCGGGCGCGCTCAAGTTCAGCGCGCGAAGTCCACGAACTTATTTGGAATTGTTGCGACCTAACATTTTCGCAATAATCGTTACCCAGCAAGAACACTACTTGTCATGTGAGCAGTAATATTACTAGTATCAAAACTGAAAGTTTCAGTAAAAGTTTCTATAACATTGTTAAGAGCGTCGGGATAAAATTGACCGAAACTTTTGTGTGCATGTGAATTTTTATCTCTTTCTCACTCATCTGAAATGAGATACAATTGAATATATGTCTGTCACTGTTCTTTTGGTAATAAGTGACGATTAAATTACAGGTAAGTTTACGAAATAATTTACGTAAAATAAACTGATTTTATTTTGAGGTTAGGGACAGTTAAATAATTAGTAAACTAACCAAAATTAACCAAATAAAACCAAAAAATCCAAAAATCCAAAATTCTTTAGTTTTCATTTTTATTGAGTTGAATGTAATGCTTGCTTTGCAGTTTTTCTATTAAAACGGCTTTTGTTTGCCGTTGTTTTGCTTCCTTCCATGCATTTGTTTAATGCAGACGACCCTTCCATTTTGATGATATCTATAATATAAATAGATAAATAAAAATCTATAAAAATACTCTTTTTAATATACTTTCTTTTTATCATTTGTATATAATTTAAGTAAAATCTATTTTCTACTCCTGCTGTAGCGGCTGCTGTGGCAAACGTAATGAATAACCTACAAATAAAAAATGGTGGCAAACCAACGCGCAAAAAATATAAGTTTTCATTACTAGTAAAATTACGGGTCATATATCTATCATTGATCCTGCAGGGATGTATTTCAAATTATTTATGTATGAGTGAGAAAATATAATATTGTCTTTGTGTTGGAGTTTCGGTAAGGCATGTCTTGCTGGGTATATACGCAATGTCGATTCAGTCAGAAAAGTATTTTCCTGCAACAAATCACATTCTCCGTTTTCGTTTTGTCTTTTGTTGCTAGAAATATCCAACAATGGCACAGTATACTTGGGGAAAAACTGTATTAAAAAATGTAATGCCCTTTTACATGATAGTGGCGATATGTATATGTATATATTTTAATAACGCAAAAACAAAATGTTACTTTATACATAATTAGTAATTGGTACCAATTTTTAGTATTTCGCTACTAAACAAAAACGCGCAACATCAACACTGTTGACACAGCGCTGCTTCAAATACGAAATTTGAGTTTCACGGAATTTGCCGTATGTGTGTGGGACTAGAAGCCCACGATTCCAAATGTTTGCCACAAAGTTGTCCAATTCGTTTTAATTGTTCACATATTTGTGAAAATGCAGATTTTAATAAAGTATACTCTCAAAAGGATAGCAATGATATATTTTCATTAAAATGTAAATAACAACAAAAATTCCGGAAAGTGCGGGATTTTACGATTTTAATATTGTAACCCTTATTTTTCTGACAAATAACAAAAACAAATGAATGCCAAAAAATGAATGCATTCATTGTATTTTGAATTCTTTTTTGCAAAAAAAAAGAATTCAGACTGAAATGAATGCATTCTTTGATGAATGCATTCATTTTGAAGGCCATCTGATAGGGAATTCAAGCATTTGAATTGACAAAAATGAATGCATTCATGTTGAATTCCCATTTATTTGAGTACAAAATAATTAAAGAATACATTCTTTAAGAACTCTGGTATTTAGTACAGCTATCTAGTTGGCAACAACAACGAGTTTTCTTTGTGGTACAACAAATTTCCGCTAAAAAGCTTGGATGCTGCTTTATTCGCATTTTTGTTGTTGTTGCACTTTCAAACGAATCAGCGGATTTGTGAAAAAAAAATAAAAACACAAAAAGCAATATACCAGCTAAATATATCACATTGTGAAAATGTTCATATATTAATTTTTTATTTTGGTTTTATAAGTTAAATGAAAAAATGCACATATAACTTAACTTAAGAACATTTCATGATTTTACAATTAACAAAAAAAGTATATATAAAAGTAAAACAAAACGAGTTGGGAAAGTTAGGTCACATGGGTAAGTTCGGTCACATGGGGCGGATTTTTATAGTCGGTCGGGCCCGACTATGGAATACCCTAATACCCTGGGATATTTAATTGCATACCTTAATTTTAAAGATTTTAATTAAGTATGCTGAACCTTCCCACTCTCAGAATATTATTCACATATCAGAAATTTATGTGTTATATCCCCATAAATTAAAAAAATTATATAAAAATATAACAAAAAAAAAACAGAAACATATAATTGGGCGGACAACGTCTATATTTAAAATTTGATTTTAATAATTTACGGATCAAATTTTCACTATGAAAACCCGGGAAATAATGAAAAAAAAGTGTTATATAACAATACGTTGTAAATTTTATACCTATGTCTTGAATACTTTCCTAAAGAGTTATATAAAATTGACTTGTATGAGAGGTGGGCGTGTCCGTTGACCGATTTGGCTCATTTTCAAACTCAGTTCCTACTTTTGGCTAAAATATAATAATACGAAATTTTATCGCATTCTGATCATTATTTCTCAAGACAGACAGACAGACAGACAGACAGACAGACGGACTCGGGTAGTGATGCTGATCAAGAATATATATACTTTTCCATACCGGACACGCCTCCTAAGGGGCGTTACAATATATGCACAAAGTTAATATACCCTGTACCTCATAGGTGTAGGGTATAAATAGTAATGTGCATAGCACAGTGCATATGCACAATTGATAAGCGTAGCGAAGAAAAGAGAAAAAAACATTGTTTTGTATATTTTGATGCGACTTTTGAAGCACTTTTGAAGCTATTTATCGCTTCAAAAGTGCTTCACAGGCCTTATTTTTAAGATGCTTATATTCTTTAGAATTGACACAAACAAACATGTCATTAATGTTCACGTTCATTAATATTTTGCACGCTTTCCATTGTTACTTGTTGTTCAATATTTAGTAATATCATGAATTCTTTTGAATTTCATTATTACCTTTAAACATAATAAATATATTAAAATGATAAAAACGCAAGAGTCTTGCTTTTCTTGCAGTGTTAGTCTTGCACTTGTTCTTGCAGTTCTTATCTTGCTCTTTTTCTTGCAAGAAAATCTGGATCTTGTTCTCGCTCTTGTTTTTGCAAAAAATGCAAGAACAAGAGGCAAGAACATGAAATTTTTAATCATCACTATTGTAAACAAATATCTGCTTTATACTTGAAATGTTTAAACTTATCGAACTTGCACTTCATTTTTCGTAGTTCCTTAAATAGTTACTGAGATGTTAATAATTTGAAACTTTTTTCACATTTTTTCTTGCATTACCATTGTTTTGTTTATGTCCGAAATTGAGATGTTTTGAAAAATCACTTAAAAATCCATTAAAAGACATAGATGGTATTCTATTGAATATATCTTTAAAAAGAAATTAAAAAATATTCAAATGAACTTTGAAACTTGTCGCACTTTACCCCACGCTCCTCTATATATTTTACTAATAAAATAAATAAAAAAAAACAATATTTTTAAAATTTGAATCATTTTTTAACATAAAAATTTAGCTTGGAGTTTGCTGGTGTTTTGTTGTTAATTCGATATATAGTTTCTCAAAAAACAACATGTGAATTTTTGTACAACCAAATTTTAGGAACTCCAAATTTTATTAAATGACATTTTACTTAAGATCTTCTATATAAAATAAAAGGTGTTTTTCTGTTTCTTTTATACTTTTTTAAAAACCGTTGCAAACCGGTATAAAACCGAAACCGTTTATATCGGTTTTGGATATCGGTATATTTCTGATATTCGTATAACGGTTTCGGTTTTAAAAATGAAACGATTTTAAACGGTTTCGGTTCGATTACTGTTTCGATCTTTGATTTTTTTTATAATAAAATGGTATTTTGAGGAATTTTAGAATTTTGAGAGCACTACAAGGAGTGCTCCGCAAGAAAAACGGTAAGTGCGAGATAAAAACGGGTAGAATATGCTGTTCAACGAGTACCAACTTTGTCTGTCGACAAATTACCGAATGCAAGACAAGCGGTGCGAGCACACTTTTACTTAAATATAATATTATTTTCATTTGTGATACATAATAATAACCAAGTAACTGGTAGTTTAATTAAAGTTTAATTAAAGGTTAGTTTAATTAAATTAAAATGTTATGTTTCTTTTGAAACTTAATTCATGGTAAAATTGTCAAATACTGCTCGACAACACACCAAAAAAAAATTTACCAATAACCAGTATTCATCATATTGATGATTTCATTCATTGAACTAAAATCGTATTTTTTCAATGTTTTTCACTTTCACTTTTATAACATCAAATTTCAAACAAAAATTTGTCTCCATTTATATTTATATGTGACAAATTTTAAAGTTGTACTTTTACTTCTAAAGTGTCACTTTTAATTTTTTGTAAGAGTACAAAAAACTCTCTCAATGAGCGTCATATGATTTTGTATCCCGAGTCACGTCGATTCTACATCCACTTTCCGCATTACTTTAACCCATGCGTGCCATAGGCAGGTTGATGACTTACGCCTTCCTTGACAAAGTAATCTAAGGCGAATGAGGCTCCATGATTACTTCATTACATTAATATGTTGGCATTGGAACACGGATCATCCATTATCTGACTTACAATGTAAGTTAGGAACAGGATATACTCTACTACTATTCCAACAAATGAAAGTGATAAAGCAATGATGGGGCCTAATTCGCCTCTCGCTTATTCTTTAATGGAAGGCGAATAGGAATTGTAAATTTATTTTATCCTTAAAATTAAGCTACAATTTTTTTTTAATAGAAAATCAAATTTTGTTTCGAAAAATGTCTGCTTTTATAAATATTTATAAATATCTTTCTTCGGGCATCCTTCTGTTTTAATAGCTTCCGTAAATAAAAAACCAGTTGGGAAGGTTAGATCACATGGGAAAAAGTAGGTGTTATTATGAAAGTTAGAATTATCAAAATTATAGTCGGTCAAAGGCGTAGATGTCAATTTTATATGAGGTATTTGAACATAAGTGGTCCGTTCTTTGCTGTTCAGACAGCTTAGATATATAAGTAATCTAAATCTAAAGTTTCATTGCTCTAGTTCTTCTACTAGACACCCAGAAGGACAGACGGACATACAGACACACAGACGGACAGACGGTCAGACAGACATCGCTTAATCGACTCAGGAGCTCATGCTGATCAAGAATATATATACTTTTCCTCAGGGTGTTACAAACGGCGTACCAAACTGAATATACCCTTTCACTCTTAGTGTAGGGTATGAATATAAATACTTCAAAATAATATATAAAAGTATGTATATATTCTTACCAAAAATCTCTGCAATATTGAAAAATCATTAAAATTAGTTTTATTTCTGGCAATCTTAATAAAATAAAATAAAATAAAAGATGATACAAATTAAAGTTAACAGCAATATGAGCCTTACATTTTTTATATTAAATATTTAATTTACTTACCAAATACATCCAACTTTTACAACGTTTAAAACATAGATCTACCGTGCAAAATCAAAACATAGTAACTCATTTTTGATAGTTTCGAGTAAAATGAGTTTGAATATTACTGCTAAATCCTTTCGTTTTATATGGATATAATTAAACTAAATTTGTAAAAGGCTTTGTTAAAGGCTTAATTTTCTTTTTGAGATTTTCGCAAAGGTTAAAAAATGTATGTAATTTAACAGATATACGATAAAAACTCTTTTGTGCAGTATATAATTGATAATTTTTGTATTATTTTACTAATATAAAACACAGTAACTCAAGTTGCTGTGTTTTGTTCTAAGCAATATGCAATGTTTTCTACGAATTTTAAAATTAAAAAGAGATAGTAACTCAAGTTACTGCTTTCTTATTTCTGTCTGTTTCGATCGAATTCGGGTTTTTACCTTCTTTTAAAACACAGCAAATCCCAAACCAATAAAATATACAGATTGTTCATTTTACATTTTTTTATTAGACATATTAACAACTTTAAAGTAATTTCATATATATTAGTTTAACTGAAAATAAAAATGAAATATTATATATGTATTTCAATTTAAACGCATGTATTACACATTTCGTTTATAAAAAGATTCTCTGATATTTCATTTCAAACGATTCTCTTAATTCTATATTATCAATTTATTTTTTATACTTGTTATTTTGTGTGTATTTATACCCGTATCTGATGTTAAAGAAATATATATATATCTGTGGCAATATGAAATAAAAGCATAAGTCTATTTTTACAACTTTTCAGGAGAGCATGTTTAAGCTTAACAACTGATTCTGAATGTTATTTTTAAACATATTTTAAAAATTATATTTGCAAATTTATAAAAAACTTAAATAAAATAAATGTCTGCAAAATGTTTTTGTTAGAAGTTGTTTCGAAAGTTTTTTTTTTAAATAATAATGCATATTTAATAACAAGTAGATATGATTTTAGATTATTTGCTTGTAACTATAAGAAGGATCAGTATCAAAATTTGACACAAAATGAATTCGTATATCAGAATTAATATAGTATTAATAACTCAATTTGAACATATCTCAAGTAATGCTGTTAACTCATATTGCCACAGATATTATCTTAGATTTTTTTTAAACACTTTCATTGATTTTTTATAAAAGATATTTCTCGAATTTTTTATAAATTCGACATATCGAATATCTTCAAATAATGGAACATTACTGTCATTATTAGTTCTAGTCTTTCCGCCATTATTGAGAATTTTAAAATCTGATGCAGTCATGGTTATAATAGCCGTCTTTTATCTAAAATTGTTTGGGTTTGTTGCCATTTTTTGCCAATTTGACCGTGTAAAGCATCACATTTCATAAAAGAGTGTCCGAGTTCAAAATATTTTATAATAAGTTTTTCGCGTCCCCATTCCTCATTTACAACTTTTGACACGTCTTTTAACCCACTTTAATTTTTGTTAAACACAGTTTTTAGCAATCTTACCAATCATGAACAAATAATGTGTTTGGAATTTCTTTTTTTGGGAACATTTTGCATAAAAAATCAATACAAAAAAAAAAATTCAAGCGAAAATATTTTAAACAAAATATTTTTTAATTGGATTACCCTATTTGGGCAATCACCCATAAAAATTTTCGCCGATCTATTGTTTGAAAATAAGTATTAGTATTTATAAATTATACTAAAAAATATATTTTTTTAGTAAGTTAAATCAAATAACATTTATTAAAAAAAATATTTTTTAATCATAATATAATTTACCATCTCTAACTGCGAACAGTTCACAAATAATTAATATTAATAAAAAATGTATTAAAAAATATAAAAGAAACTTGCTGCAATTTGTACTGGTATTGTATATTCAATATTGTATTTACATGCTACTACATAAAGCAGCAATTTAAGTTACTGGGTTCTATCGAAGTGCATTATACAATTTGTTTTCAAAATAACAAGTTGTAACTTAAGTTACTATATTTTTTATATGTACAAATAATTTTAATTTATTACAATTACTTAGTAACTACATTTACTACTTTTAATAGTTGTATAACTTACCAATTATCCATAGCACTCCTTAATATATTTTGCAATTAATAAAAAAAAAAATTTCACTGGCACAGAAACGATTGTTTTGTTTACTAGAAGAATGTCTACGGCATACTAATAATTGAAAAAGAACATGGCATGTTATTTCAACTTAAATTGTGATGGATTTTTGGTTTAATGACCTTAACTAACTTAAGTTACTGTCTTTTATATTAGTAATATATGAAAATTCTTGAAATCAAAGATTTTTTAATTTCAATTTGTGAGAGAATGTAGAACGATAGAATCTATCCGATTACACAGAAAAATAAAGAATAAAATTTTGAATTGGATAATGGAATAAAATAAAAACATAGTAACTTGAGTTACTATCTTTTTATTTTGCTCTGCAGGATTTTTTTAATTGCTGAGGGATTAGGGATTTCCCTCGAGATTTTTTAATACAGCGAGGGATTTTTCAATTCATGAGGGATTTTTTTTTGGCACACGGTTTTTATTATTTGGCGTATATTTTTTGAAACATTTTCTATATTTTTTGTTAAATTTTTGGTTTTTGACCCCAAAAATACCACTAAAAACTAATTAGTATGCAATTGCTTTATTATTGCTTTACAGAGTTGCCATGTTTTTTTAAATATTACAAAAATAAGTTATAGAATTTTAAAACAAGTGGATTTGATGAAATTTAACTTACAATGAAATTATATAAAATGATAAAATTAATGTTATTGTCAGCCAAAAATTATAAATTTTTTTAAGTATTTGATGCAAATGCAGACATTCAGACAAAACAATAGATGTCATTTACGAACGCAAATGAAATTAAAGTTCCTTTTAGTTTGTAACAATATGTTATGAATATTTATTTGAGATGTTTCATATTAATCTTGTTAACGAACTTTTTTTTATTAAATCACTATTTTAAACTTTATTTTTTTTTTTATAAATGTGCGATTTTTTGCGGGATTTTATGTGCGATTTTTTTATTGCTGAGGGATTTTATTTCTAAAAAAGTCTCACGAGGGTTTTTTATTTTTTGCTGTGGGAAAAAAAGAGATTTTTTGAGGGATTTTAGGTTGGCTTCTATGCGTGTGCGCAACTGAAATTCAAAGTAGCGGATTTCAAGGTTGATCCCATTCTTTCGTCATGGCATTGTAAGCTAAATTCTGGATGTGATAGATACGCAGACGATTTAAAACAATATCAAATAAAACGACATTATTGTTCGGAACTGCATTCGTACAACATTACGCCGTAAGGGGCAATCGTATGTATTTACTTTTTCATATTACGCAGATTCAGCGAGAAATCCAATGAGTTGTCTGCCGCCATGTAATTCGTTTGGATGCATTGTTTATGTTTGTACCTGCTACCCACAGTCCTTCGTCGACTGTGTGAATTTGTAGTACACAATTGCACTGGATAACCATGTATTATTTTTTTGTATATCATAGATCCTAAATACTAAAAAATAATTTACAAAAAATGTAAAAAACAAAATTTTCCTAGTTTAGATCCAATTATCTAAAAGCGTATTGGAATAAAAGAATTTATTAAAATACTAAAATTAGCACGGACAATTAAAAAATGCATTTAATATGTTTTGTAAAACCATTTTTAAACAGTATTGTATTTTATTACTCAAGTAGTTTCTCAATAACGTTACGTAATTGGATAAATCTGAGTATGTACTCGAAATGAACACAAGCGATTTATATAGAATTGATGTATGGGATGTCCATGGGAAAATTCGTGTTGGGTAGTGTAAGTTCATGTATGTCTTTTGTTAGAATTTCTTTATGGTTTTTAATTAGCATTAGTAGCCGCGGTAGCTCAGTGGTTAGTGCGTTGGACTGCGAGCCGAAAGGTCCCCGGTTCAAGCCTGGACTGGGGCTAACAACATCTTTTCATAGAAACATTTTTCTATACCGCGCTACCTCTCGTCAGTAAATGGCAAACCTACGAGAGTAAAAACCATTGCCTATGAAAAGCTCTCACCCGCCGTTCGGATTCGGCAATAAACTGTAGGTCCCACCACTTTGAGTACAAATATAACACGCACAGCTCAAAATGGTGAGAGAGCTCGGCCGAAGTTCTGTACAGGCCGTTAGCGCCAAACTATTATTATTATTATTATTATTAGTTGCAATATTTACGTACTATGTTCATCAATTAAACTTTCCTACTTACATATATTTAATTGACTTGCAGTAATGAATATAAATTCCTATAATTCTCAGCGTGAGAACTTATATAAGACTTCTTGTTTTCTTTTTGCTTTTCAACTCATAAAAATTAGAATAAAAACGTGTTTTCTCTACTTTTTCCATCAAATTGTCCGAAAACTGATCATTGAACAGTTACACGCACAGACGAAATAGAAACAAACACGAACCATCCCTCGTTTCCCAAACTGGTACAAGTCACAAAGACATTGAATGTCTTCTGTTTTCTTCTTCTTCATGCCCATCAAGGAAGTAAAGAAAGACACTTTGCAAGCAAGAACACTGTCCTGTGTGGTAGAAAGGGTTGTACATTTCAAAACATTGATAAAAGACGGAAAATGCATTGTATTATTTTTGTTCTTTTTTCAAAAAAAAAACTTGTTTTTATGTGAGAAAATTTGTATAACAACATATTTTACAGTTTTTCTAAGTCGACTAACCAAGCACTCAGATCATACGTATCTTTAAACCGTTGCATATCTGAAAAAAGAATACAGAAATGTGAAATAATATAACATATAATTTTAAGAATATATTCCAACTTTACACAACTACGATCTCCAATGAGTATTACACAAAATCTGTTAATTTGTCTGAGTCGAATGTGAGTTCTGGAAATATGTGTTGCGTAAGGTTCGGCGTAAGGTTCGGCACAACTCTAAAAACGACATCATTGCTTTCGGAAATACTCGGGCAAAAACTTCCTCTCATACAAGTGTTTCGAGCAATCACTTCAAATACTTATTATATGAGGCAATAGACAAGTGTTTGTTCCAAACACTACACTCTAAGAAAAATTTACTATAATAAATGTAGGAAACCTGTTTCCTCTTATTAATGTAGTAAATTCCAACAAATGTGTAAAAATAAAATTTACACATAAAAGCATGTAAAACTAGTAGACATCTGTAATGTCAAAGTACAATTTTATGAGTGTAAGGAGATTAGCCGAAGAATAACTCTTGCCAACAGGTGTTACTTTGGACTAATGCCCGTAACTTCAACGAATAGGTATCTACTGGTGCCTAGTTATCTATCGTGTAAGCAAAATTTCGTAACTTCAACTCATAGTTAAGGAGTAAAAACACCGGATAGGTAAGAGATATCTGTTCGGTACGAACACCAATAGATATCTACTCGTTGAAGTTACGGGCATAAGTAGGCAATTGAGGAGCAGAGTCCTCTCTCGACGGACGATGAGGCATGGACGCTTGCCAACACCGATGAGCTAGCTTTAAGAGCGTTCGAGAGAAAGATTCTTCGGAAGATCTTTGGCCCGATATGCGTTAAAAAAGGGTACAGAATGTACGAGTACAGATGGAACGACGAGCTGTATGAGCTCTACGCCGACATTGACATAGTCAGGCGCATTAAGATCCAGCGCCTACGCTGGCTTGGACATGTCGAGCGTATGGATGAAAGCGCTCCAGCAAAAAAGGTGTTCAATTCTGTACCCAGTGGTGGTCAACGTAGGAGAGGGCGTCTGAATCTCCGGTAGAGCGACCAAGTGCGAGACAACCTGACAACACTTGGAGTGCAAAACCTGCGCCAGCGCGCGCAATACAGAAGCGACTGGCGAGGGGTAATTGCTGCGGCCGGAACCCATCATGGGTTGTAATGGCCAAATAAGTAAGTAAGTAAAAATACACACAAAACCCTGTATTTTTCACATAATGCGTGTGAAAAAAAGCACAACAGAACGAGTAGTTTTTTTTAGGTTAAATATTATTAGAAAACTTTATACACCCAGAAAAAAGTACTATATAAATAATAGTATTTTACTATTAAAAATAGTCAATAGGATAAATTATTTTTTTAATCGGAAAATACCATTAAGTACTAGAAAATACTATGACATTGCCATTGAGTTTATATGAACAGATTTATTTTTTGTATACTATTAAATCAATAATTGTCCTATTAACCAATTTTAATGCGATTTGAGGGAATTTTTTTCTGGGTGTATCATCTCAACTGGGCGGATTCAGCAAATGTGAACAAAATTTTGTACACAAAATGAAAAAGTTCACAACTGTTTAACGAATGTTCGCAAACATGAATGTACATCTTGGGAGATGTTATTTCAATTGTACACAAATTACATTCACATTCACAAACAATCCGCCCCTTGAATATTTATATTATTTAAAATATGCAAGTTTTCTTTTCTGTAGAGTCTTCTAAAATGGCGCAGACATGAGCGTTCGCGTCAGCTAATGATCTTGTTACACATAGACGTCATTTTTACACACTTCAATGTGTTTATATACAAAACATTGCAGAATCTGTAAATTTACCATTTACCATTTCATTTGTGTAAAATAAAATATTTTTCATGAAAAAACACGTCAGATAATTATTTTTACGGACGTATTAGTGTTTTTATTTGAAACAATGAGTAAATTAACTGTAATAAATGTAACAAATTTAGTACTTCTAAGTCAGATTTCTTAGAGTGTAATTAAAATTTAACATTTAAGACAAATAGATGCAGTAGTTAACAAAAGTAATAAATGTGTTTAGGAGGAATAATTAATTGAACACTTACAAATTGTTTAATGTAAACAATTAAATTTTTTACGACAAATAAATTACTATATGTTACAAATACTAATAATTTGAAGTTTTTGCAGGAAACAGTCATTATTTATGGCAAATTATATAAAAATATAAGTCTTAAGTGGAAACAAGAAGTTGTCACTACAAAAATTTGATTGTGTACTCTTCCAATTCTAACTTAACGTTATAACTATTTTTTTCTTATTATTTAAATTTCCCAATAAATATTCATTTTATTAAAAATAACAAACTATACATTATGAACATAATATTTTTAGTAAATTAGACATAAAATAAATACCGAAAGATTTTACTCTGAAAACGCTAAATCTTTATTAATATCAGACCAATTTCATTGCATTATAGTTCATTAGAAAGGAAATCAGAATAGCTTTAATTTGATATATGTATTAATGAAATTGACGAGGTGTATTTTTTTTTGTTTCTTACTTATGTCATATTGGCAGGTCCTTAATGTCCTTCAATTATCATAATTTCGATAGGACAACACAAATTTTGAAGATTTGTTCTAAGGTCGTCAACACATATGACACTGTAGTACCGTCTTCAATCGATTGAAAATTGTTGAAATGTTGGCAAGATGCTACGAAGGGAACAGACTATCATAATTTGAGGTACGTTGATATATATATATATTTATATATATAGGGTGGTCCGCTTTGGGGTTCAAATATTTTAGATACTGATTCCTTGGTTCATTTCATGAAGAACATTGTTCTGGGGTTAGGGTATATTTGGTACATCCTATGATATGCAGGTTGTTTTCAAAATTTACTTTACAAAAATTGATACAACCGTATACTTAACATCTACACTGTATAGTCCACAGCAAATATATTACATTCATTTTAAAGATAATCGATCATAGTTTCTAGTAAAATTTTAGTATCGGCATTTTATGTGGTGCACTAGGAGATTTTTCTCATCAAAGTAAAAAAATAAATATTTTATTACAACTTTTTTTATAAAACTCCGTTTTTCTCGAATTTTTATTTTATTTTATTAATCTTTTTTAATATTTGAATGTATCATAGTGTAATAAACAATTTCTTCTTTTCACAACTTTTATCTTGCTCTTACCGTTTTCCTTGCGGAGCACTCCTTGTAGTGCTCTTAAAATTCTCAAATTCCTCAATATTAGATTACGATTTTTTAGTAATCGTAATCAAAAGTAATCGTAATCCAACCTTTACAGCTCTGTTTCAAACACTAGAGAAAATTTTATAAAACAGACATCTGACAATCATCCAAAATTGTTGCAATTTTTTATGTCGGCAAATCGTACACACAAAAAAAGGAGTGTTAAAGAATTATTTGCCGTAAACAATGAAATGTTTTTAGTGAGAACTTATTACTTCCACTGAAGACTTATAATATTATATAATTTGCCATAAATAATGACTGTTTCCTGCGAACACTTCATATTATTAGTATTTGTAACATATAGTAATTTATTTGACATAAACACTTTAATTTTTTACATTAAACTCTTTGTAAGTGTTCAATTATTTATTCCTCCTAAACACATTCAATACTTCTGTTAAATACTGAATCTATTTGTCTTAAATGGTAAATTTAAATTAGTGTTTGGAAAAAAACACTTGTCAATTGCCTCAAATTATAATTATTTAAAGTGTTTGCTCGAAACACTTGTTTTGGAGGGGAAGTATTTGCCCAAATATTTCCGAAAGCAAACATGTCGTTTTTAGTGCTGTGCCGAACCTCACGCAATATTAACAAATTTTGTTTAATACTCATTGGAGATCATAGAGTTTGAAGCGGTTAATGTGTGTAATCAAAAGTGTTTCCAGCAAAAGAGATGAACATTTATATAGTTTGGTACAAATATTACAGTTGTTTGCGATTAATAATTTAAGCATTTGCTACAAATCAGTTAAATTGGTTGTTGCAAATAATATTTCAAACACTCCAAGTATTTGTTTGCATTATTGTTTGCACCAAACAAGATATTTTTTTGTGTGTACGATATCGAATAAGATCTTGTACCAATATCGAAGGCCAAATCGTACTAAAATTACAAAATTAGTTCAAAGCGACATATCGCAGTTTTTTTTTCGAAACGATAATAAAACCGATTCTGGATTAATATTGCATCAAATAGTTAAAATATATCGAGATTCATTTGAAAAGCATTGCGATATCGATGTGGAAAATGTTTAAATATCCTAACATAAAATTTTACTCTACGAAAATTACGAAATTTTAAAAATTAGCAACATGTTTGGATTTTTATTATCCAAGTTTGTTCGAGAAAACTTCAAGGCATAAATCACATGTCAGAGTGGTACCCATTCTTTTTTTAATTTTTGTTACAAACAATACTTAAACTGTTGAAAAAGTTTGTTTTTTAAAATACCGTACATAAATTTAATTTAATATTTGAATAAATTTGAAAATGTTTCCTTTAAATTGTTTTTGTTTTACGACCTCTTTTGATTATTTTAATATATTGTCTTAACGTGCTCAATGTCCAGTCGGTACAAATTGGTTTTTTTGTAACAACAACTAAAACAACAAACAATTGGTAAAATGCATTGAGTGGCAAATCGTACAACTGCTTCAGAGGTAGCCAAACCCCTTCATCAGCGACCTTTCTCTGCAGATTATACATTTCAAGTCGCTAGAGTTTTCCTTTTCCAATGAACACAATAAGAATTATGTGCATTAAAGAAAGAACCAATATCAAAAAAATTTGATACGTATAGGCTGCAGAGATTCCACAGAATAAAATACGTAGGCTTCACTTTGTATACAAAATAATTTTTAAAAATATAAAAAAATCCATTAGATTTTAAACGCCGTGCACTGCGTTGCAAGGACAGTGACCATTGATTAGATGTTCAGATTTAGGACTTATGACGAAGTTTATCTTATTAGTTATTTTATACTTTTATATATTCATTTTTTAAATTATATAAGATGTACTGATATGTGAATAATATTCTGAAGGTGATGGGGTTCAGCATAATTAAGAACTTTAAAAATAAGGTATTCCAAAGGTGTAGGGTATTCCACAGTCAGGTACGACCGACTATAAAAGTCCGTCCCATGTGACCGATTTTTCACAACTCGTAATATAAGCGCAGTATTACATTATATTCCATAATGTATTAAATCCTTTTTTTTTAATATATATTGTATTAAAAGTTACTCTCTTTTTCACCAATAAAAATATTCCAAATAGTATTAGAATTAAATACAACTTCAGATTACAAATTTATTTTAATACTGGACATGCATTAAATTTTAATACATTTCTGGTGTGGTCATATATGTAAGTCAGATTGTTTTAAAATTTAGTCAAAAATTTCTAACCGTGTACTTACGTTTTTTAGAACTAAAAAAACGACTAATAAATAAATCGAGCTTTTATTCTGAATAAACAAATAAAACAATTTATTCATTATTTGGAAAAAAGAATAAAAAAATAATCTATTCGTTAGTTTTTATTTTTATTTGAAATAAAAATTGCTCTACACTGAGTATTTATAAAAAATCGTCTATTTTACAAAATTTAAAATTAACGAAAAGTATTTTCTTAATTGTCGCAGTGAATGTATCATACATATTATTTTATTTCATATTTATATTGGTTGAATCTTATTTTGGTTAATCAAAAAAGTTCATATTAATATTCATTCATATAATTTTCCGAATAAATAAAGAATTGTTATTTTTTTTATAAAATATTTTTAGAATTAATAGTGTCCATAGAAAAATCGTGTTGAGTATACACTACTTAATATTAATATTAAAGTATTTTTTAAATAAATTCAACTATATTTTTGATTTTTTAACGATTTTGTCAATTCAATATATTTAGAAAACTAGATTGTTTTATAAAATTATAAATTTTTAAAGTAGAATAATTTTATTAACAAGTTGAAAAATAAAGTAGAAAAGCAATTAAAGTCGTGCAGCGACAAATAAACAACAACAAAAAAATAACCAGTAAAGAATGTTAAATCAGATGGGAAATTTTGTAGTAGGGAAATTGTCATAGTTGGTGTGATGAAGTTAGAAAGCATTATGAAAGTTATAGTCGGTCTACTATAAATACCCTACACATATGCGATAATATGTGTGGTTACCATTTAAAGTGGTGCATAGGTCACCAGGGTATACGAATCCTGAAAATACTTATAATATGCAATCACTGAAGAATTTCCTTTCATTTGATACCCATATGTACAAATAGATAGGTGTACCGAATTACTTTTTTTTTAGAATCCCTAGAAAACTAGATTGTTTTATAAAATTATAAATTTTTAAAGTAGAATAATTTTATTAACAAGTTGAAAAATAAAGTAGAAAAGCAATTAAAGTCGTGCAGCGACAAATAAACAACAACAAAAAAATAACCAGTAAAGAATGTTAAATCAGATGGGAAATTTTGTAGTAGGGAAATTGTCATAGTTGGTGTGATGAAGTTAGAAAGCATTATGAAAGTTATAGTCGGTCTAAGTCAACTATAAATACCCTACACATATGCGATAATATGTGTGGTTACCATTTAAAGTGGTGCATAGGTCACCAGGGTATACGAATCCTGAAAATACTTATAATTTGCAATCACTGAAGAATTTCCTTTCATTTGATACCCATATGTACAAATAGATAGGTGTACCGAATTACTTTTTTTTTAGAATCCCCAAACCGTTTTACGGGAAAACATTATTTTTATATACTTGAGCATAAAGTCGATATATATTTGACTAAATTTAAGTCCGTATAAAGTAAAATGCATCTGCAGATGTAAATGAGGTATTTGAACATATGTGGTCGAACAGCTCACAATGTACCGATCATACAAATTTTCTTGCGTTGATATATAAGTAATCTAAATTAGGA
The DNA here is from genome assembly GCA_951804985.1 of Dryomyza anilis. Lineage (NCBI taxonomy): Eukaryota > Metazoa > Arthropoda > Insecta > Diptera > Dryomyzidae > Dryomyza > Dryomyza anilis. Next base: position 54,553,896 of record OX638135.1, read on the forward strand.
GGTTCGTTGATCTAGCTCTTCTGGTTTTTCTGTAACATAAATATATATATCTGTAACATATATATATATATATATATATATATATATATATATATATATATATATATATATATAATAAAAACCAAGGATTGAAACCGTAACCGATATCCGTTTAAAACCGATTTATTTTAAAACCGAAATTGTTATACGGTAATAAAAAACCGATATAAACGGTTTCGGTTTTATACCGGTTTTCAACGGTTTTATAAAAAGGATAAAAACAGACCAATTATTTTATATAGAAACTCTAAAGTACATTGCGTGTTTGAATATTATTTAATAAAATTTGAGTTTCTCAAAATAAAAACTACTTGTTCTACAAAACACGAAACCGTTTCGTTATCAAAACTCAAAACCGAAACCAAAACGAGGAAGAAAACCGAAAACGAAGTCGAATACGTTATTCGTTTATGTTTCAATCCTTGATAAAAACTATTCTATATTTTTCAGTAACTTTTATAATATACATTTTTTTATCATATCGAGGGCTTATATTCAATACTGCCTATCTACAATTTTGACATAAATGTGTTTTTGATGGTGAACTCTTCGCTGATCACCGCTGCATCTATGACATCAATTTCGAACAAAAAAAATTATTATATTGCTATTAAATTTTCATTTTTAAAATTCGTCTATCTGCTGTGTAGTTTTTTTATGAATGCAATAATATCTATCTATATACATTTTTAGTTTAAACATTTTTAACGTCTATAAAGAGTAGTGACAGGTAAGGAATATTCTTGTTCAGCGTACATAGATTAATTTCGTCATGTCCATCTGTCGGTCGTGACCACACAAATAATCTCCACGAATAGCGCGATATTGTTAACATTTTTTAATTGTAAACAATATAGACCTTTTTTTTATTAATAATAATTATAATAGTTTGGAACTACAATCCTATAAGAACTTAGGCCAGGATCCTTCACAATTTTGAGCTCTCGTGTTATATTTGTAATCAAATTGTAGGACCTACAGTTTAATGCTAAATCCGAACGGCGGGTGAAAGCTTTTAATAGGCAATGTTTTACTCTCGTAGGTTTACCATTTACTGCCGATAGGTAGCGCGGTATAGAAAAATGTTTCTATGAAAAGATGTTGTTAGTCCCAGTTCAGGCTTGAGCCTGGAACTGGGACTAACGCAATAACATTGAGCTACCGATGCTACAACTTTTATTTAATTATGCAGATGAAAAAGAAGAATCATTTTATTATATTGACGACTTCCAGCCAGGATTTGAAACTAGGCTTCGGGAACTTCTGTTCGTAGATCAACAGAGAATCGCGTTGTTGCTCAACAGACTTAAAGAGAGTGAATACTCTATGTAAACACACAAAAATGATTTATTGTAGAAACCAATTATTTGTTTGTGACAACCTCCAAGTCGAGAGCATGAGTCTTTATAGAAAAAAAAACTGCGCCTCCGGCAAACCTTTTTTATTAATATGTTCGATTTTTAAATGGAACAAGTGTAACACTTTGTCTATTTAAATTGTCTAGAATGCGAGTTTTTTTTAATAAAGTGAGCTATGTACTATCTTACATTTAAAATGTTCATATACCTAGAAAAAATCATAAATTTCGCGTTGGATTTTACTGTGAAAAACTAAAAATAGATAAATATGTACAACAATTATGTAATGAAAGTGCAGAAAAGTATCGTTCCTTGTAACTCTTTACAACGGATTGCAATAGAATACGCATCATCAAGTGATGAAGATTTTGGAGGCGGTCATATAACAGGTTCGTTAGTTTAAGTTATAAAACGAATAACCTAATTTTGGAAATAATTGTAATTACTCATATTCCAACGATGACGAATTCAATCATAATGTGATCGTTCGTCGTAGAAATAAACGAGGGTACGACTCAATATCAAATAGACGAAAGGAGAACAGGACAATGCGTATGAGAGGGCAGCAATATTTAGGATTTTCGACATCTGATGGATTCAAACAAAATTCTACAAAAAAAGCAAGAGAAATTGGCCCAACATGTGTATCGGCAACGTGTATCAAAAGTAAAGTAAGACACTGCCAAAAATTTGATAACGAAACCAGATTTCATATTTTTAAGAATTTTTGGGACATGAATTGGGAAGCTAAGCGAGTTTTTGTAAGGAGTTACGTATCATATATGAGTAAAAAAAGGACTACAGGGCAAAACTCTAAAAAACAAAATAGTTTTATGTTTAAACTACCCTACAACCATGAATCTATACAAGTATGTCGATTTATGTTTCTTTCAACTGTATCTCTAAATATTGGCATGGTTAAAGGATGGTTAAAAGTTAAACCAATTTCGACATCTATTGCCATCAAGAAACCGTCCATACTTAATTCTAAAAGAACTGGTTGCAAAATATTCTTAAAGGAATATTTTCAAAAAATGGATAAAATTGAGAGCCACTATTGCCGTAAGGATTCTACTAAAAAATACATAGCTGCAACTTTTACTACGAAGGCAGATATTTATAGGGACTATATTTCTAAGTGTTCTGAGAATCAAGTCTCTCCAGTATCAATATTTACGTTTTCAACTGTTTTTGCGGAACAAAATTTGGAACTCTTTATGCCTCGCAAAGATCAATGCGATATATGTGTCGGTTTTAAAGCTAAACAAGTTACAATTGAGGAATATGATACACATATTTCAAAAAAAAACCGTGGTCAATTTGAAAAGAAACGAGACAAAATTGAAGCTGATGAGGGACGTCGTCACGTTTTCACAATGGATGCGCAAGCAGTTAAGCTATGCCCCGATATAAATGCATCTGCTATCTATTACAAACAACGTCTACAAGTTCATAATTTTACGATTTACAATCTCGCAACTCATCAATGTACTAATTATTGGTGGAATGAAACTGATGGAGATTTGTCCGCTTCGTCATTTATTTCTTGCATAATACACCATTTGAAAACTCATTGCTTATCAGACACATTGCCAATCACGATTTTCTCCGATGGTTGCGGCTATCAAAACCGTAATCACTATTTATCAAATGCGTTGTCAATTTTTGCAATCGAAAATAATGAAATAATTGAGCAAAAATACTTAGAGAAGGGACATACGCAAATTGAAAAGAAATTAAAAAATCAATCTATTTATTTACCATACGACTTCGTTATGTTAACTATAGACGCCAGAAAAACAGTGAAAATTAATAACAAAATAGTTAAAAGACCATTCGAAGCTATATATTTAAATTTGGATTTTTTTTTAAATTATAGCGACGAAAAATTAATTCGGTTCTCGAGCATTAGACCTGATCGATTAAAAAAGATGCAACTGTGTCACAGCTTAGATCATTAAAATATCTACCAAGTGGCAGCGTACAATTTAAATTATATATTGACCTACCAACCCGATTTAAAAAATACGTAGGTCATACAGCGCCGAAACAGAAACAAACCGCTCCATTTCCGATTCAGCATACTAAATGGATACATTTACAAAATTTGAAGCCTGTAATGCCGGCTGAGTTTCACTCATTTTATGACAATTTGAAGCAGGCGAATTAAAAAATTACAAAAATACTTTGCAATATATCTTATTTTTACTCCTTTTTACTGATAAATAATAAAAAATTACATTAAAAAGTTAATAAAACGCTTACATCTATTATTGTGCAATAAGCTCTATCTACTCATTATAAAATACAAGTTGAAGATATTTGAAGAGCAATAACCTCTATCTACCATATCAGCCTGAATAGCGCAAATTTTGAAAAACTTTTTAGATGTAACAGTTAATAGTCATTTTTAATTAATATTGTTGAAGAAATATTGATCGCGACATTTACGGCTACCCGTTAAAATCAGTTTTTTCGCTCTCCTGAAAAATTGTGTTTTTGTAGATAGTCAGTATTGAATATAAGCCCTCGATATGTCAAACTATTTCATCATTTCTGAAGACTGTACAAAATTTGTATTGTTCCGTTCATGTTTTCTTTAAAAATATTTCTGACGAAAAATCCCACATAATGTGGAAATATCAATTTTTATAATTTTGTTTTTTTTTTTTATTGTTTTGAGATTTGCTGGGAAATATCAATTTTTATAATTTTGTTTTTTTTTTTTATTGTTTTGAGATTTGCTGATGCTACAGGAATCGATAAAAGAGCAAAAAAAGATTTTTTAATAATGGAAAGACTTCGTAAAAAAATTATTATTTTGTATATGGGCCATTCCACACCAAATCGACCAAAAAATATAAACAAAAATACAAAAATGATTTTTGGCTCATTTTTTGTAATTTTGCAGCACTGTATCTTTGGAAGTACAAGTTGAAAAAAATAAAAAATAAATTGGTCAATGCATATCTCAATAAGCTTTATCAGCTGCCTAAATTTCATTGAAATCGAAGAAGGTGAGTTCCAACCGCTGGTCGATTTGGTGAGGAATGGCCCATACATGATTCATTAAACTAGTTAGCAATGTTTCAATCATAAAAACTGTATAAAATATAAAAAAAACTTGATTTTTTGAAGGAAAAACTTGAAACCTTTCTACCCTCACAAAAAACTGGAAAAAAAGGTTTATCTGCCCATATGGTAACCAGTCTTGCCAATTTTTTTTTTTAAAGAAAAAACTAAACAAACAAAAAAAAGCTAAAATCGTGTTTTTTCTATGTATTTTATTAAAAATAATATTTAAAAAAAAAATGATATTTCAGTATAATAAAAATATTATAAACTATATATTTTCATTAAAATTCCAATTTTCCAATAAAAGATCAATAAATAAATGTAAGTTTATCAAAATCCATATCAAAACTTATTGAGTATTTAAAATTTCTTTTAATTTTCAATATTTCAATACAATTTTCAAAGTTTCCATAACATTTCATATTAAGTAAAGTTTAAAATATTTCAATAAATAGTCAATTATTTTTCAAAATTACATCTGAAAGTTAGTGTTTCAAATTTTCAATATATTTAAAAAAAAAATCACCTAAATTCATGCACAATTTAAAGAGCCCGCTCCATTATTCGAGCGGTTGTTTTACCTGCGTCAACACTGTTATACTATTCAAAACTGTGAATTGCGTTCAAATAATAATTTTTAAGATTTTTCTATATATTTGGAAATTTAAAAAACAAAAATTTTTTTAATTGGATATGTATTTCTGCAAAATTTGGAAAAATCCAACGTTTTTAGATCATCATTGCTAAACTGATTTCGGAAGGCTTTTTCGTTCTATAATGCACTTCACAAAAATATATGAATTCTGCATGGTCCGCATTGGCCTTATAAAAGACATTGTTGTCACCGCAACCATCTAATTCAAACTTTATGGCAGAACAATTTCAATATATTTAAAATGCTACCACAATCATCAAAAATTAATCCTTTCGACATCAGTTTGTTCTTAATTTTAGGATGTTCGAAGAAAAACTAAATTTTGTACAAGATCACGGTTATATTTTAAACAATATTTCAAATTAAGACACACACTTAAGATTTCATATACCACATAATGAAACGCTTAATATTATAGGTGAAAAAACATTAAACCAATAGTATTTATATATTTACATTAATAAAATTGAAAAAATAAAATTAATGGTACTGAATTTTTCAAAAACCATCAAATTCATTAGAAAACTTTTGATACAATATAAAAAAAAACGATTATTACATGTACCATAAAATCAATGGCGTACCATTATATACTTAATGAAGACATATTTATTTTTTATTTTGCACGATATATATTCTAAAATAATTTTGTAGTTTTTATTATCTTGAGTCTGAAAACATTTTGTATGTTTTTTTTTTTGAGACATTTAGCAACGAATACAAACTGCTGCGAGTTTCTTATGAGTTTTCTCGACAGATAGACAGAAGGACGAACGGAGGGACAGACAAATATAAAGGCGCAACGAAAAAGTTAAGAAAACTACTGCCAACGCTAGAAGGCGTTGCCCAATTTTTGCGTTGCTGTTGTTTTTTACGCAGTAGTTTTTTCACCGCCATCGCAACTATTTTCGGCGCCGCGCTCTTCTATAGAACAGAGCTGGGCGTGGTTTAGACGCTGGGCACGAAACGCGTCACGTCACACACACAAACGCAGGAACTACGGAAACAAATTCCAGGGTGCGCCCAACAAAAAAAAAACACAGTTCAACAACAACAACTAACAGGAAGAAACAAAAAAATGTTTGAAGCAACCACCGCAACGCAGCTCATTATGAATGATGAACAACTCAACAAGAACAAATTACTGACAAGGCGAAGTATTCACGGTGGTGGTTTTGAGCAAGAACAACAACAGGACGAACTGTTCTAAGATGAAGAAGCTACACTTGATTCATACACATTCACACACCCATCAATACAGTGAAGCGACGAGGCGACGCACATCTGCATGCGTAATGGTGGAAAAATGGCGGACTCTTTCTTCAGTGCTGCTTACTACGCTGCTTCGCGACGTCGAGTACAAACTTATATTTAAACTCTTAAGTTTGTTTAAAATTGAATCTTGAGTAGTAGCTTAAGCAACTCAAGTTATTGTATGGGTGAGGCATAATTTCCACATACCAACACACATACCGCCTCATGTGTGCTTTTATCAAATTTTAAAATCTTCAAAGTATATGGAATCGCAAGCATTTATTTTAACTGTACTTATTAATCAATGGTTTTGATAAATCAGTTGGTGCAGTAATTCTTGATTACATTTATGGCACTCACTTTAGTGAAATTGGCTATGGTTTTTGAGATATAGTCCCCGTATTGAATTTCCCATTATTTTGATCTTTTGGTATTTTTTTACCCAGCGGTAAATGATATCATTGACGACATGGTTATCAATGATGAGTCGAGGACATTTAAACATTTGTCGTTGATTACTATTTCTTAGACATTGCATTAAAGATGTCATACTCCATATGTCATCATAAATATATCTACGACACACGGTGAACAAAATGATACAAACGATATTTTTTTTTATTTAATTTTAATATTTTTTTATATTACATAAATTATATAACCACTAAGAATAATCTGTACACGGAGGGAAAAAAATTCTAATATCCAGAAGGAATAAAGAAGTATACGGAGTGATACACCCAGAAAATTTGTTGTATTTTAATCAAATAAAAAAGTTATTCAATTGAAAGAAATAATTTTTCGACGTTTCAAGTATATTTTTCTACAATATGAGAAAATGTAATGTAATGTATACAAATAAAATACATATTTTTATATAATTCTGGTAAACATTTTTTAGTTTAATTGAAAAAAAGTTTCCTAAAATTGAGCAAACACTTCCTAAAATTTCAAACAATGTTACTCTTCAACTGTTTTATTTCAACAAATCTTTCAAACTGTTTTATTCACTTCCGAATATTTCAACCAATGTTAATCTCAAACTGTTTAATTTTAACAAAGCTTTCATACTGTTTTATTCAAACGTTTAAATTTGTTATATTCAATGGAATGTTCGTAATATAATCCACAGGTTGTAATTCAGAAAACAATTTGTATATGAGCCTAATAACAAATGATAGTAATGTCGTATATCGTGGATGTTTACTAAGTATAGGAAAAACGAAGACAAATTAAAAATGTGCTAAATAAAAAAAAAAATTAAAAAAATAATAATAATTAAGAAAATATTGTAAATATAAAAGATTTTTTTAATTAAAAAATTGCACCATATTTTATATATTATTAAAATTATAATTTTTTCTTTTAAAATTGTATTATCATTTTTTTAAAACGGAGAACATATTTTCTATAAATCATATAGTATTTTTAGTTTGAAGAAAATCATTACATAAAACAAAGAAACAATTTCTTTAATTTGAACAAATTGTATTCAATCCTGAGAAATAATTTTTACTTATTTTAAATAAAATTATGTATTTGAATTAGCGAAAACATTCTATGGAGCTAAATCATTGCCAATTTTCTTCAAAACTAGTATAAATTTCTATGATATAAATATTTTTTTTTTTGGGTGTATACAGCTCAAGTAGAATTATTCTTGAATTCAGTTATTAATTTCTTAGGTATCAAAAAAAGTAACTAAGTAGAATTATACTTTAATTCAGTTATTGTTGTTGTTTTCGTCCCAAAATGTAGTGAGCACGTGTTCGAATAGTTTTTGTTTTTTCGATATTGCTTTGTCGCTATTATGTTTTGTTTTGCATTGTCCGTCTGTCAGCGCCATCTGTTTGTTCGTGTTTCTGTCTTTCGATATATTGAAAGTAACTAAAAGCAATTATTTCGAAGCTAACATAAAAAAATATGTTTTAGGTAATTTATTGGTTATTTAGAATAATATTACCTATTTGTATTTTTGCATACTAAACGAGTTGGGAAAGTTAGATCACATGGGTAAGTTCGGTCACATGGGGCGGATTTTTATTGTCGGTCGGGCCCTACTATGGAATACCCTACACCTTTGGTGGGGATATTAATGTGGGATATTTAATTGCATACCTTAATTTTAAAGATTTTAATGCTGAACCTCCCCACCCTCAGAATGTTATTCACATATCAGAAATTTATGTCTTATATCCCCATAAATTAAAAAAATTATATAAAAGTATAACAAACTAATAAAAAAAAACAGAAACATATAATTGGGCGGACAATATTTAAAATTTTGAAAGGCTAATAATTCATAGATTTGATTTTAATAATTTACGGATCAAATTTTCACTATGAAAACCCGGGAAATAATGAAAAAAAGTGGGCGGGTCACGCCCATTTTTGGACCACATATTTTTAGGTGAATTATAACAATACGTTTTAAATTTTATACCTATATCTTAGTTCCTAAAGAGTTATATAAAAGTGACTTGTATGGGAGGTGGGCGTGTCCGTTGACCGATTTGGCTCATATTCAAACACAGTTCTTACTTTTGGCTAAAATATAATAATACGAAATTTTATCGCATTCTGATCAGTATTTCTCAAGTTATTCTGAATTCGGACAGCAAGACAGCAAGACGGACAGACAGACAGACAGACAGACGGACATGGCTAAACGGACTCGGGTAGTGATGCTGATTAAGAATATATATACTTTTCCATACCGGACACGCCTCCTAAGGGGCGTTACAATATATGCACAAAGTTAATATACTCTGTACCTCATAGGTGTAGGGTATAAAAATATGTTTTAGGTAAATTATTGCTTATTTAGAATTTCATTACCTATAATTATTTTTGTATACTAATTTTAATTGAATATTTTATTTGTTTTTATTTGTATTATTATTTAATTTAATTCAATTTATGTATATTATTCTGAAATCGTTTACTTACCTTATACACTTTCTCCTCTTCTGCTGCATCTACCTGTGGTATATAAACCACCTCCGCACGTAACCCATAAGCATTGTATAGTGTATTCAGATAACAATTGAATGAAATCAACTTGGTATTTATGCAAAATAGAATCCCAATTTATGTTTACGAACTGAAACCATTCCAATATTCGTAGGAAAAATCGTTTTTTATATTTTTATATCTTTAACATTCATACATACACAGACGATTGCTTGCCTGGCTGTGCTTTGTTGTTCTATTCATGAAAACACATACTTGCAAACATTGTATATCATTCCACTTTTTGATATATAAGAAAAAAACATCTGGCATCCAGGCAAATTGTACTTAGTAACTTTTTTAAACCTAAGAACATAATGTCTGAATATCTAGAAAATTTGACTTAGTTACTTTCACAGAAAAAAAATATTCTCAGCATTTATGTATTTGTACATTTATTTTACGTTTTTGTCGAGTACCTCCAAACAAGGACCAATTAATTACATCGTATTAATGTATTAATTCCATATATCTAACATTTTATGCACACAATCTCATCATTTATATAATTTTACATTATTTAATTTTATTTTAAAAAATGTAATTTATTGCATTTGCGCGGTTGTTATGTATTTATATATTATATTTTATATTTTATATTTTATATTTTATATTTTATATTTTATATTTTATATTTTATATTTTATATTTTATATTTTATATTTTATATTTTATACTTTATATTTTATATTTTATATTTTATATTTTATATTTTATATTTTATATTTTATATTTTATATTTTATATTTTATATTTTATATTTTATATTTTATATTTTATATTTTATATTTTATATTTTATATTTTATATTTTATATTTTATATTTTATATTTTATATTTTATATTTTATATTTTATATTTTATATTTTATATTTTATATTTTATATTTTATATTTTATATTTTATATTTTATATTTTATATTTTATATTTTATATTTTATATTTTATATTTTATATTTTATATTTTATATTTTATATTTTATATTTTATATTTTATATTTTATATTTTATATTTTATATTTTATATTTTATATTTTATATTTTATATTTTATATTTTATATTTTATATTTTATATTTTATATTTTATATTTTATATTTTATATTTTATATTTTATATTTTATATTTTATATTTTATATTTTATATTTTATATTTTATATTTTATATTTTATATTTTATATTTTATATTTTATATTTTATATTTTATATTTTATATTTTATATTTTATATTTTATATTTTATATTTTATATTTTATATTTTATATTTTATATTTTATATTTTATATTTTATATTTTATATTTTATATTTTATATTTTATATTTTATATTTTATATTTTATATTTTATATTTTATATTTTATATTTTATATTTTATATTTTATATTTTATATTTTATATTTTATATTTTATATTTTATATTTTATATTTTATATTTTATATTTTATATTTTATATTTTATATTTTATATTTTATATTTTATATTTTATATTTTATATTTTATATTTTATATTTTATATTTTATATTTTATATTTTATATTTTATATTTTATATTTTATATTTTATATTTTATATTTTATATTTTATATTTTATATTTTATATTTTATATTTTATATTTTATATTTTATATTTTATATTTTATATTTTATATTTTATATTTTATATTTTATATTTTATATTTTATATTTTATATTTTATATTTTATATTTTATATTTTATATTTTATATTTTATATTTTATATTTTATATTTTATATTTTATATTTTATATTTTATATTTTATATTTTATATTTTATATTTTATATTTTATATTTTATATTTTATATTTTATATTTTATATTTTATATTTTATATTTTATATTTTATATTTTATATTTTATATTTTATATTTTATATTTTATATTTTATATTTTATATTTTATATTTTATATTTTATATTTTATATTTTATATTTTATATTTTATATTTTATATTTTATATTTTATATTTTATATTTTATATTTTATATTTTATATTTTATATTTTATATTTTATATTTTATATTTTATATTTTATATTTTATATTTTATATTTTATATTTTATATTTTATATTTTATATTTTATATTTTATATTTTATATTTTATATTTTATATTTTATATTTTATATTTTATATTTTATATTTTATATTTTATATTTTATATTTTATATTTTATATTTTATATTTTATATTTTATATTTTATATTTTATATTTTATATTTTATATTTTATATTTTATATTTTATATTTTATATTTTATATTTTATATTTTATATTTTATATTTTATATTTTATATTTTATATTTTATATTTTATATTTTATATTTTATATTTTATATTTTATATTTTATATTTTATATTTTATATTTTATATTTTATATTTTATATTTTATATTTTATATTTTATATTTTATATTTTATATTTTATATTTTATATTTTATATTTTATATTTTATATTTTATATTTTATATTTTATATTTTATATTTTATATTTTATATTTTATATTTTATATTTTATATTTTATATTTTATATTTTATATTTTATATTTTATATTTTATATTTTATATTTTATATTTTATATTTTATATTTTATATTTTATATTTTATATTTTATATTTTATATTTTATATTTTATATTTTATATTTTATATTTTATATTTTATATTTTATATTTTATATTTTATATTTTATATTTTATATTTTATATTTTATATTTTATATTTTATATTTTATATTTTATATTTTATATTTTATATTTTATATTTTATATTTTATATTTTATATTTTATATTTTATATTTTATATTTTATATTTTATATTTTATATTTTATATTTTATATTTTATATTTTATATTTTATATTTTATATTTTATATTTTATATTTTATATTTTATATTTTATATTTTATATTTTATATTTTATATTTTATATTTTATATTTTATATTTTATATTTTATATTTTATATTTTATATTTTATATTTTATATTTTATATTTTATATTTTATATTTTATATTTTATATTTTATATTTTATATTTTATATTTTATATTTTATATTTTATATTTTATATTTTATATTTTATATTTTATATTTTATATTTTATATTTTATATTTTATATTTTATATTTTATATTTTATATTTTATATTTTATATTTTATATTTTATATTTTATATTTTATATTTTATATTTTATATTTTATATTTTATATTTTATATTTTATATTTTATATTTTATATTTTATATTTTATATTTTATATTTTATATTTTATATTTTATATTTTATATTTTATATTTTATATTTTATATTTTATATTTTATATTTTATATTTTATATTTTATATTTTATATTTTATATTTTATATTTTATATTTTATATTTTATATTTTATATTTTATATTTTATATTTTATATTTTATATTTTATATTTTATATTTTATATTTTATATTTTATATTTTATATTTTATATTTTATATTTTATATTTTATATTTTATATTTTATATTTTATATTTTATATTTTATATTTTATATTTTATATTTTATATTTTATATTTTATATTTTATATTTTATATTTTATATTTTATATTTTATATTTTATATTTTATATTTTATATTTTATATTTTATATTTTATATTTTATATTTTATATTTTATATTTTATATTTTATATTTTATATTTTATATTTTATATTTTATATTTTATATTTTATATTTTATATTTTATATTTTATATTTTATATTTTATATTTTATATTTTATATTTTATATTTTATATTTTATATTTTATATTTTATATTTTATATTTTATATTTTATATTTTATATTTTATATTTTATATTTTATATTTTATATTTTATATTTTATATTTTATATTTTATATTTTATATTTTATATTTTATATTTTATATTTTATATTTTATATTTTATATTTTATATTTTATATTTTATATTTTATATTTTATATTTTATATTTTATATTTTATATTTTATATTTTATATTTTATATTTTATATTTTATATTTTATATTTTATATTTTATATTTTATATTTTATATTTTATATTTTATATTTTATATTTTATATTTTATATTTTATATTTTATATTTTATATTTTATATTTTATATTTTATATTTTATATTTTATATTTTATATTTTATATTTTATATTTTATATTTTATATTTTATATTTTATATTTTATATTTTATATTTTATATTTTATATTTTATATTTTATATTTTATATTTTATATTTTATATTTTATATTTTATATTTTATATTTTATATTTTATATTTTATATTTTATATTTTATATTTTATATTTTATATTTTATATTTTATATTTTATATTTTATATTTTATATTTTATATTTTATATTTTATATTTTATATTTTATATTTTATATTTTATATTTTATATTTTATATTTTATATTTTATATTTTATATTTTATATTTTATATTTTATATTTTATATTTTATATTTTATATTTTATATTTTATATTTTATATTTTATATTTTATATTTTATATTTTATATTTTATATTTTATATTTTATATTTTATATTTTATATTTTATATTTTATATTTTATATTTTATATTTTATATTTTATATTTTATATTTTATATTTTATATTTTATTTCTTAATTATGCTGAACACCATCACCCTCAGAATATTATTCACATATCAGAAATGTACATCTTATATAATTTAAAAAATGGATATAAAATAACTAATAAAAAATTTAGAAAAATAAAAGAGGGCGGACCATGCCCACGCAAATATTTCATAGATTTGATTTTAATAATTTACGGCTAAAATTTTCATCATAGCAACCCGGGAAATAATGTAAAAAAAATGTCTGCGGATCACACCCATTTTTGGACCACATATTTTTAGGTGAATTCTAACAATACACTTTAAATTTTATAACTATATCTTGAATACTTTTCGAGGTATTAGTTCCTAAAGTGTTATATAAAAGTGACTTGTATGGGAGGTGGGCGTGTCTGTTGACTCATTTTCAAACTGAGTTCCTACTTTTGGCTAAAACATATTGTGACCAATTTCATCACATTCTGACCATTATTTCTCAAGTTTCCTCGTATACGGACAGTAAGACAGACAGACAGACGGGCATAGCTAAACGGACGCGGGTAGTGATGCTGATCAATAATATATATACTTTTCCATACCGGCCATGCCTCCTAAGGGGCGTTACAATATATGCACAAACTTAATATAAACCTGAACCTCATAGGTGTAGGGTATAAAAATTAAAGAACAAAAAAACAAAATAATTTAACTGAAATTTTATATTTGTTAAAGATAATTGTTGAAATTACTTTGTATTGAAAACTTGTTTTTTATATACTTGTTACAATAGATTAAGTTTGTTTTTGAATTTTTAATTAAAATATTTGTGACGAGAAAAAATTAATAATAATTTTTTCTCATTCACAAAAATACTTCGTATAATAAAGTTGTTTTTTGATTTACGCCCAACAAAGGTTATGGACCCAGATATCGCGAGTGAATATTAGCATATCCTGTTTTGTTGCTTTTTTTCTCAACTCTCAACATGAGCGCGCAATATCAAATTGAAAAATTAGAGGAGAACAACTACGATGGCTGGAGGATCCATATGAGATGTGTTCTCATACAGTTGGACTTATGGAGTTACGTCGATGGAACAACAGCGAAGCCAGATAATGAAACTGGTGAAAGTGAGCTCGCTAGTTGGACGAATAAGGATCAGAAAGCATTGTCAACTATACTTTTAAGTATGAAGCGGTCGCAGCTGGGATTAGTGAAGCACGCAAAGACATCGCGTGAAGCATGGCTCGTATTGCAGTCAATATTTCAACCGAAGGGTCCTGCGAGGAAAATTTTGCTTTTCTGCAAGTTGCTCGTTCTGAAGATGAATAAGGACCAGACTATGGGGAACACTTAAGTCTCTACTCCGACATTGTCGATAGGCTCGTGGAAGTGGACATTAATATTCCAGAAGAATTGCTGACCATAATCCTGCTGAATAGTCTTCACGATGATTATGAAAATTTCGTGATTGCAATTGAATCACGGGACTCTTTTCCCAGAGTGGAGGCGTTGAAGACGAAGCTTATGGAGGAGTATGAGAGACGCAGCAGCAGCAAATTGGAGGACCACAGTGACCAGCGGGCATTTCTCGTTAAACAAAATGCCAAGAAACGTGACGATGGACGTGAAAAGCTGAATAGTTTCAAGAAACGACAGGACATAAAATGCTACAAATGTGGAAAGTTTGGCCACATTGCTCGTGAGTGCGTAAGTCGGCGAAGTAGTGCAAATGCTCTTTTGCACGGCATGCAATCAAGTGATTTGCAGCGGAACACTTGGGTGTTTGATAGTGGATCGACGAGTCACATGTGCTGTGACAGAAACTTATTTAAATCAATAAGGGAACATGCGGAACTGATAGAGTTGGCGGCGGAGTTCGTGATCTATTCCGAAGGTATCGGAGATGTGCAGCTGAGAAGTACATTTGGCGATGACGTCATATTGCGAGAAGTTTTGTACGTACCAAAGCTCAACTTCAACTTTATTTCTATCTCGAAGGCAATAGATGCGGGTCAAATTGTGACATCCCAAGGAAGAAGTGTGACAGTCTGTGATGGAAATGGAATCTTGCTTCGTGGGGAAAAATATAGACAACTGTTTGTTTGTAATAACAGTCAAGATGAAAGAGTTCGGGGACATGTTTGTTCTTTCGCCGAAAATAAAGAATTTTCTTTATGGCATCAGCGATTCGGCCATTTAAATGCGAAAAGTCTATCCGAGCTAGCTGAAAGAGGCTTAGTGCGCGGTTTAAATATAAAGAACATTCCGAGGGACATCGAGTGCGAGACGTGCTACAAGGCGAAACTTCATGTACAACCATTCCCGACGACGGCAAGCTATCGAGCAAAGGAAGTCCTGGAGCTGGTGCATACGGATATCTGTGGCCCGATGCGCATTACATCTTGCGGTGGTGCCAGATATTTTGCGCTATTTATAGATGACTACTCAAGGATGATGTTCGTGTATTTCCTGAAGTCAAAGGGTGAAATATTGAATGCATTCACCAGTTTTATTGCTATGGCTGAGAGACAGACTGGAAAAAAGTTGAAGGTACTACGGAGCGACAACGCTCGGAAAAATTTGAGCACACAATTTTCGACAAATTTGGAGAAGTTAGGCGTGAGAAAGCAGTTGTCAGTCGTATACACGCCGCAAAAAAATGGCGTAGCTGAACGAGCTAATAGAACAATCGTTGAGATGGCTCGCTGCATGCTGATTGGTTCCGGACTGTAAGAATCGCTGTGGGGAGAAGCTGTCAATACTGCAGTATATCTGCGAAATCGGTGTCTGTGACTGCGTTGGAATGCAAGACACCAGCTGAGGCATGGACTGGTGTTAAGCCGATGGTCGCACATTTGCGGACGTTTGGATGCAGAGTCATCATGTTGGACAAGCGGCCTGGAAGATCGAAGTTTCAATCGAAAGGCATTGAGTGCATGCTGACCGGATATTGTACAGAGTCGAAGGCTTATCGATTGTACAATACGAAGACAAAAACTTTATATACAAGCAGAGATTTGAAGTTTTTGGAGCATTCTATGAAAAATACGTCAAGCGAGAAATATGGTATATTTTTTGAGAAGCCCACAATTGCGAGCGGCCAGGAAAATGAAGTGGTTAACATACCAGCACTGGCGCATAACGTTCCTGAACCTATTAATGCGAGCGACCTGGAGGATGAAGTGGCACTGGTGGATTACGCTCCTGAATATCGCATAGAAGAAGAAATTCGATCCATGCAATGCGATGAGGCATCAGTTTCAGATGCGGGAGACCTTACTTGCATAGTTTTGCGATCTGGTCGGCGAGTTTTTAACAGTTTTATGGGTGCTGAAGAAAACGACAATCCAATAACTGTGACAGATGTGATGTCACGTAGCGATCGGTCCAAATGGTTGGAATCGATGAAGTCAAAGATTAATTCATTAATGTCAAAGCAGACATGGTTTTTGGTTGACAAGCCAGCCAATGCTCCAGTTGTGAAGTGCAAATGGGTCTTCACGTTGAAGAAGGACAAAAATGGACAGATTGATCGCTACAAGTCCAGATTGGTAGCGAAAGGATGCAGCCAGAGATATGGAGTCAACTACACAGAGACGTTTTCTCCTGTAACTCGTTATTCAACGGTACGTTTAGTCTTGGCGCTGGCTGCGGAGTACAAGTTACATGTTCATCAACTTGACGTGACTACCGCGTATTTGAATGGAGATATAGATTTCGATATCTATATGGAGCAGCCGGATATGTTTAAACATCCAAAATTTCCTGAGAAGGTGTGCAAATTACAGAAATCGCTGTACGGTCTAAAGCAATCAGGAAGGAAGTGGAACGAAAAACTCGACGAGATCCTGAAGAAGATTGGATTCGTTCGCAGCGACGTAGATCAGTGTGCGTATACAATGAACACAAACATGGAAGTAGTAATTTTGATTGTTTACGTCGACGATATCCTGATGGCGTGTTCGAGAGAACATTTGTTGCAATCAATCAAACTGAAAATTGGTGCACATTTGGAGGTGGTAGATAAAGGCCCCGTAGATTACTTTCTGGGTATGGAAATCGAGAGAAAGACGGCTACAGGACCTTTGAGCGTTTCGCAGAAAAGGATTATTGCAGAATTGTTAGCTGAAAATGACATGATGTGTTGCAGAAAAGTGTGTACTGCATTGGATCCGGGTCAACAGTTTAAGAAATGCACTGATGACTGTGTAAACTGCAACATGGTTGACGAAGTGAAATACCAATCACTAATCGGATCGTTAATGTACATTGGACTATGTACAAGGCCAGACATTCTTCACTTGGTGAGCAAGCTCGCGCAGTTTAACAAGCGGCCGCATATGGAGCATTTAAACGGTGCAAAACATGTGCTGAAATATCTCAGCAGTACAATAGATTTGAAGCTTCATTATAAACCAACCGGTAAACCATTATTTGGTTTTGCTGATGCGAATTGGGCGGGAGGTTCGGATGACCGCAGATCATTCACAGGATTTGCATTTATACTGGCTGGCGCAGCAATCACGTACGAATCGAAGAAGCAGCCGACAGTAGCGTTACGCAGCACAGAGGCCGAGTATATGGCAATTTCTTCTGCAACTAAGGAGGTTATATACTTGCGTAATCTACTTCCGCAACTCGGTTTTCAAAGGTTGGTAAAAAACGCAACAACGCTTTATGGAGACAACATCGGAGCTCAACAATTGGTGCGAAATCCTGTTTATCATTCCCGAAGTAAGCATATTGACATCAAGATTCACCATGTGCGGGAAACGTATCAGAAAGGACAAATAGATTTGAGGAACGTGCCATCGTGTGATAATACAGCGGATATTCTTACGAAGACTTTAGCGAAAATAAAGAACAAAGGATTATGTACCAAGCTGGGCATGCAGTAGTTTGTGGCGGTTTTCATTAAGGGGTAGTGTTGAAATTACTTTGTATTGAAAACTAGTTTTTTATATACTTGTTACAATAAATTGTGACGAGAAAAAATTAATAATAATTTTTTCTCATTCACAAAAATACTTCGTATAATAAAGTTGTTTTTTGATTTACGCCCAACAATAATAGGTAGAGTTAATTTTATTATTTTATTTTTTTACAAATATTCCCCGACGTCATTGAACATGAGCAAATGTTCAGGTTTTATATTGAAAAAAAGCATTTCTTGGAAAAAAATTAATATACCCTGTACAAAAAAACGCTTAAAATGAAAATACCCATCGCAATTTTTAGATATGTTAAAGATTATAGACTAACCTAATGTTTATTTTAAAAATTCATAGTATTCCACAAAAAAATCAGGATAGGTCATGGTGAAAAATGTCTTTGTGAATAAACAATTTTTCAGGTTCAAAATGAAAAAAATTAACTTCTTAAAACTTGAAAAAAACGCTTAAAAAATACCCATCGCAATTTTTAGATATGTTAAAGAAAAACTCGCACCAGCCCACAAAACAATAAGGATAAGTCATGGTGAAAAATTACTTTTCAGGTTTAATACACCGAAAAATTTACTACAGTAATTTTTTGTTTTGAAAAATGTATTTCTACTACATTTTGATCGTTTTTAAATACATTTGTATTTATTTAAAATAATTTACCAACTCATTCTATTAGAAAGTCGATTTCTACATGGTACAGAATTTGTACGGTGTCTTCGTTTTCTGCACTTTTTAATTATATGAAGTTACTGCAACAGTGAGTAGGTATAAACGGAACCCATTTCGTATTCTATACATTAACATAGTCGACGGACGACTGCGGAGGTAGACGTTTTAAACAGCTTCCGAACGAATGACTTGGCGACAGAAAACTAGTGTTGAGAACTCATTGGGTTTCTCGCTGAATCAGGTTAGTTTTGAAAACAAAAAACCGAAAATTAAAGTTGACAACTCTTTGACTGAAACACATCATGGGTTGCAATCATCATATTAATATCATCATATTAATCTGTTTGTTCGTTTGTACTAGGGATGTCAATCCCGGATTACTTTCCAATCCCGAAATTTCGGGACTAAAAAATTTGAATCCCGGGATTAGTCCCGGGATTAAAAAAAATAACAAACGCATAAAATAACCTAATCTCTGCTTGAATAATAAACAATTGTGATTCTTAAGGCTCAAACAAAACTCATATATTCAAATGCATCTGTTAGGTATGGTATCCAAATACAAAATCCGCGATATATAAACCCCAGTTGATAAGTTGACACCAGTTAGCATGAAATATTCTTTTTTTTAGTACAAATATAAGAAAATTATAATTTTGAATGAACAATCAAATTTTTTGGTAGAAAACGATATTTTATAAAAAATAATTATAGCTCAAAAAAAAATTAAATATATGGCCAATTTTTTTTAAGTTTTATGCATTTTTTTAATTAATAATAATTTTAAAAATATTTGTAGGTATTTTCTCCTATACCTCGTCACTTCCCACTATCTTCATTAAAACACAATTCTTTCATTTAGTTTTAAGTTAGATATAAGTTCTTTTATTTAAGTTAGATTATTATATTAAATTAAGTTTTAATTTAAGTTATTTGTACAGATTCCTTTTTAGCAAATTGTGGCACGTCTTGACTGTTTTATGGCTCGTCTCTTACTCGTTGTAAGTTCGTTTCGTTCTTTTCCTCATGTCCTGTTCACTTGTTCTGTCTGTTTGTTTCTGTCTGTCGGAACTCTTGGTTGAATTTTCTGCTATTATTTCTAGTTGTCATTGCGTGGTTCGTCCGTTTGTCTGGCTGCAATCCCACATTCGACCATTCTGATGACGCATTCGACTCGAATGATGGGTTCCACTTCTTCATGAACTCAGCCACTGTTGATGTTGTACATGGTCCATCGAAATCTCCCATTTTCTCCACGGAATAGCGTCCATGAGCAAATCTCTCAACCACTCTGTATGGTCCAAGAAATTTTGGTTTGAGTTTCAAACCCGTCCCGTACTGAGTGCGCTTAATCGCCACTAAATCATTGATTTCGTATTGTACCTCTGGAACCCTCTTTCTGTTGTACGTTTTTCTATTCTCAGCCTGGATCTTCGCGATGTTTTCTCGTGCATCCTTGCGCGTAGCTTCACGTTCCTCGTCCAGCTCCCTGATGTTCATATCGGCAATCAATTCGCGTAAATCGTTATTTGTAGAAGTCCTCCTTTCAAGTCCAGTAAGAATCTTGAATGGTGATTGTTTCGTACTTCGTGTCACTGTGCTATTTACGGTGTCTGTACACGGTTAACGTACTTGTACCAGTTACCGGGATTCTCAACACAAAGTTTTGATAGCATGGGTACTACAAGTTTGTGTATACGCTCGACATGATCATTCCCACGCGGAGCTCCAGTCGCGATCATTAAATGTTGTATTCCTTCTTGTTCACAGTACTTTTAAAAGACATGCGATGTAAAAGCTGTACCACGATCAGAGATAATGCGCTCCGGATTTCCAAAGATAGTCGATTGTTTACCCAATCTCTCGACGACTTCCTGTGCTCCAGTACTTTTTGTTGGATAAAGCCAGACAAATTTCGTAAAAGCATCCACAACTACCAGCAAATGATTATACCTCTTATTGCTCATTTCCATGGGTCCTACGTGGTCGATATGGAACGTGCAAAGGGGCCTATCCGATTTATCGATCGGATTCAGATACCCTTCTTTCTTCCCTGTTTTCGCTTCTGTGACGATACACGGAATTCAAGTTTGGAATGTCGCCGCAAAATGTCATTGTCGATGCGCTATCTGTATGACCTCTTGTTCCATATTCGTCGGTACTACAATCAGCTCCTTAACGGGATCATTATGCATTATGTCGAACTTGATGTAATAGTCCTCAAAACTGTCACTCTCCAAGACTTTCCTGACTGCCTTTACCCAAGTATCCAGCAACTGCGCTTCCTTGATGCGATGCCTCAATGTGTCTTCCATCATTAAGCATGAAATACGGCTTAATGTGTCGACGTGTCGCATTTTGTGCCGGATCGATGTTCGATTGTATAGACGAACTCTTCCATGAACATGGCCCATCTGGATATTCTTGTAGGTACATCTTTCTTCCGCATTGTCATAGCGAACGCATTACAGTCAGTGACGATCTTCACCTTTTTGTCCATCATGTAAACCCTCCATTTCTTCAATGCCTCGATAATAGCAAGAACCTCCAATTCGTACGAGTGGTACTTTTGCTAAGTAGATGTAGTTTTCCTGCTCATGTACTCTACTGGGTGAAACTCCTGATCATCGGAATCCTTCTGCAGCAGCACTCCACCGTAACCGTACATGCTCGCATTCGTATGGATTTCAGTTAACGCTGAGGAATTAAACGGTGGTGAGTAGCTTTCAACTGTTGGAACGAAGCCAATTTTTCGTCTCCAATCTTGAATTTAGCGTTCTTCGCCAAGATATCCGTTAGCGGTTTTGCCACCAGAGCAAAATTCGGCACAAAGCGTCGAAAGTAGGAAGTTAAGCCCAAGAACCGTTGCAGCGGCTTCTTAACGTTCGGTACCGGAAAGTTACGAACCGCTTTTGTTTTTTCTTCCGACGGTCTCACTGAGGAATTTTCATATACCCCAGAAAGTTCATTCTCCATTCCAAAAACTGGTATTTCTTCCACTTTATACGCAAACCAAACGGCGCAGCCACTTGCAACACCCTTTGCAACTTTGCGATGCCCTCTTGCTCGTCCTTCGATGGAATAACTATATCATCCATATAGATCACGTTCGTCCCGTCCTGGACCAGTTCTCGAAGAATGGCGAAATATATCTGCAAAGCACCGCTGGCGAATTTGAGATACCGAATGGAACGTACAGGAATTTGTACTGGCCATTATGTGTGACGAACGACGTGTATGTGCGTGATGCCGGCTCTACAGGTACGTGGAAGAACCCGTTCCTAAAATCGAGTGTTGTGAAAACTTTTGCAGTTTGCAACTTCTGCAAAACGTCGTCGATTAAAATCATCGGAAAATTGTCTCGCACGATTTTATCATTTAACTTGCGATAGTCACAGCATAATCTTTTACTTTCGTACTTTTTTTGCAACTAAAACCACTGGCGAAGCATATTCAGAAAAACTAGGTTTGATTACCCCTTCTGCTAGCCAATCTTTTACCTGTTGCTCGACTACATGTTGATCCATGTTTGACAATCGTCTCGGTCTATGGAACACTGGAATTTCGTCAGTAACGATAATCTTCATTTCTACTGGCGACGATATCTGCTTAATCGGCACGTAGTTATCGATTAAGTTTGCGACCGAATTAGCATCTGCTGGTTGAAGGTGAGATAAATCACAGACCGGTTCGTCCATTGATGTAGACGAGCAAATCTGCTCAAATTTAGTACAGTCAATACTTGAGTGATTCTCTGCATCAACATTTGGTACGCTCGATTCCAATTCTACGATTTCTCTTTTTTGCTTAAAAGTCGCGCCTTCAGCGCTAATGACGACATCAACTGACTTCAACATATCGTTACCCAGTACCACTGAATAAACCAAATCGCGTTCTCTCAAGACGTGGAATTCGATATCTACGCTAATACCATTTATTATAACTGCAATGTTAAAGTACCCCATACTCGTAACTTCCTTTTTGCCTATTCCAAAAAAACTCTTTTATGTCAGAATTAATTCTACGTCATCCAGCATCATGAGCGTATCATATCTGATTGCAGAAATGTCGCTGCCAGCATCCACCAGCGCAGAAAATATCAAGCCACCGATTTCTAGGTCCTTAAAAATTCGGTTATTCGGTTTCACCAACCGGAAATATTCAGATTCTCCTGTCAGCGTGTGTATGTTTGCGGTATCACCCTTCACATTATCTTTTTTGGCGCTTTCTTTGCACTCAAACGACCTGTGCCCCTGCTTGCGACACTTGAACCATGTATACTGAGCCATGCTGCAATCTTTCGCCATGTGACCTATGTTTCCGCACTTAAAACATTTCCCATCGACATCTTTTCGATCTGCCTGCTGAGTGTTGTTTGGTTTAGAAATATTTTGTGGTTGGTTCCTCGAATTTAACGACTGCTGAGGACCACCTCTAATTTTTTCCTATACCTTCAGCTGCTTCTTTAGCTCAGACACAGATTTCGCTTGATACAGTACGCTTTTATTAAACTTCCAGTCTGGAATTCCATCGATGAAGTACTCTAGCAAACTTTCCTCGTCTAAATCTATTTGGCGGCCAATTACTCCCGAAAACTCTCAGTTGGTTTTTTGCGTCTGTTTTTCAAGCAGCGATGAACTTCCACTGACGACAACTTCTCGCCAAACTCCTTAATCAGTGAAGCCTTAAGAGAGTTCCAGCTATTTATGTGCTGACTTCTCACAAAAATCTTTGCCTCTGAGCAACTGCTTCGCATAAATGAATGTTTGCAATTTATTCCATTGCACTGTCACAGCGCAATCTTCAAAATTGTCTACCCAGCTGTCGAAATCTGGGTACCCGGTTCCAGAGAAATGCGACAACGAGTCTTCGATATCGCGAAGAGTGAATGTCGATCGCTCCTCTGGTCTCGGTGTGTTGTGGTTGGATTCCACATCATCATATTCAGATGGATCATCAGCATGTCGATTCAAATCAAAATGCTGGAGCAGCCTGTCCTGTAAAACTCTTTTTAGTCCGGTCGAAGCTAACCCCAACTCCCCCAATTCCCTTCTCAAATTGTCAGCAGTCATTGCTAAAATAGATGTCACGTCCATTTTGTCAATGCCAATATAATAAAAATATTTTTATAAAAATTATTTAATAACCAATATAGTTATATTAAATAGTTAATTTAATTTTCAAAAACTAAAATTATTATTTAAAACTGCTTAAAATAGTCAATTTTAATGTTAGCATGTGTTAATATAATGGTACACGCAAAATTAAAAAGGTATTCGGGTACTTTTAGTACAACACCAATATATGCGCACGGTCCGCTCACGCAATAATCAACAACCAGTAGCCGTCCGCTACTCTTCACTAATACGCGATTGCCCCTGCGCTCGTCGTATTCTGCAACAACTAGTAGCCGTCCGCTACTCTCTCCAACACTCGATTGCCCTTGCGCACACGTATTCTGATGTTGCTTTATCTATTTGCGTCAGCCTCTGCTACGCAATTTAAACAATAAGTTTTACCTTGTAACACATCTACGTCGGCGCTCTACACTGAGTTGGTGTGTGTGTGTGCTTTCTCTGCACAACCGACATGCGCTGCACTCGCTGCCGCTGCTTTTCCCTCGCAGCCGTCACACTTGTTGCTTCTCTGCGACCATCATTTTCGAAGGCGTATCTCATTTGTCACTTGCTATGACGTCGGCGTCGTAGATGATGATGCTTCTGCCGCGTTCTCGTTGTTGCGTTAGCAACAACCCTCTGCTGCTGCTTCTTATTGGCGTTGCTTTGGTGACGCTTCGAGATTCTTCGAATTTTGTAGTTGTGATTTGCAAAATTTGTTATAATTTTTGTTGTTAGTATTTGTTGTAATTTATATTTTGTTAAAATCGCTTTAATTTGTTTTCATTTTTATTGATGCAACATATCAAGCTGGCACTGTCAATCATTTAAATCATTTTTCAAATTCACACAACTTTGCTTCACAAAATGTTTTTCGTTTTATGTTAAAACTGTTTTAATTCAATTCTGTTTTTATTTTACTCAACTATACCGAATTCATTCCGGTGGAGTCCTCAATTGTAGGTATTTTCTCCAAACCTCGTCACTTCTCACTACCTTCATTAAAACACAATTCTTTCATTTAGTTTTAAGTTAGATATAAGTTCTTTTATTTAAGTTAGATTATTATATTAGATTTAGTTTTAATTTTAAGTTATTTGTACAGATTTCTTTTTAGCAAATTGTGGCACGTCTTGTCTGTTTTATGGCTCGTCTCTTACTCGTTGTAAGTTCGGTTCGTTCTTTTCCTCGTGTCCTGTTCACTCGTTCTGTCTGTTTGTTTGTTTCTGTCTGTCGGTACTCTTGGTTGCATTTTCTGCTACTATTTCTAGTTGTCATTGCGTGGTTCGTCCGTTTGTCTGGCTGCAATCACAAATATTTACAATTTATTTATGTAAATTTAATTGTTTATGAGGATTTTATTTTAACAGAATGCGTATTTTGTAAAAAGATTTATTCTTGGTCAAATGGATTTTATATGATCGACATTTTTAGTACGAATAATTATATGTGCAAAATTTTAGATTTAGACCAAAATGAAAAAAATTATTAGTGTTCAGTTGTATTTATTTATTTATTTATTTATTTATTTTGTTATTGATAAAGGTTACGTTTAAACAACGGTTCCAGTTTTATCGCTATCCGAAATCCGGCTTTAATTCGCCAGCATAGTAGGTAGTAAATCTTTTGACTGTCTTCAAAATAAAAATTTGTTGAAATTCGACTGCCATAATATAATAACTGGTAACTATTTTTAAGTACTTTCTGTATTCGGGCACGAAAGACTATTAGTCGAAAATGACATAATTCATTACTATTGCTGTAATTTTTACGTCATTTGTTCGTACGCAATACAGAAAGAGGCCTTTAGGGTTTTAAGTTTACAGTCCATTAAATGTTAGATTAACTTTTTCACGAAATGTGTATAAAAATATTGAAAGACTTTTGATTAAACTATTAAAAATTGATCTACTAGCATTTTTTGTAGTCCCGAAAATCCCGGGATTTAACGATGATCCCGTGATCAGTGTACAATGTAGAAATGTACAATCTACTAGCATTTTTTGTAGTCCCGAAAATCCCGGGATTTAACGATGATCCCGTGATCAGTGTACAATGTACAAACGTACAAACTAGGGATGTCAATCCCGGGATTTCGGGATCCCGAGATTTAAGTCAAATCAGTCCCGAAAAACTTAAACTCACCACACTAAAAATTCAACAGACTTAAAATTCACCACACAAAAAATTCACCACACTAAAACTCACCACAATAAAACTCACCACACTAAAACTCATCACACTAAAACTCACCACACTAAAACTCACTACACTAAAACTCACCACAATAAAACTCACTACACTAAACTCACCACACTTAAAATTCAAAACACTAAAATTCACCACACTTAATTTCACCACACTAAAACTCACCACACTAAAACTCACCACACTAAAAATTCACCACACTAAAACTCACCACACTAAAACTCACCACACTAAAATTCACCAGACTTAAAATTCACCACACTAAAAATTCACCACGCCAAAACTCACTACATTAAAACTAACTACACTAAAACTTCTACTGGGAAAAACTCTACGGGGAAGAATTCTACCGGGAAGAATTCTACCGGGAAGAATTCTACCGGGAAGAATTCTACCAGGAGGAATTCTACGGTAAAGCGTTCTATGGGAAAGAATTTTAGGCGAAGATTTCTACTGAGAAAGAATTGTCTTTGAGAAAAGTTGTTTTGGCGGAGAATTATTATTTGGTTACTACATTTATAAAACCAATAAAAACTTCCACAGCGAAGCACGGGCCGCTGATATAAATAATAAAAATGTTGTAAATAATAAAAATGCACGGGTCCAGCTAGTGGCTAAATAAGTATAAGTAAAGCTGGAGTTATAATAGACGTAACGTAATGTGCTCAAATGTCATCAGGACGGGACTTAACATTTCGATAAATGCGTACATCATTTAAATGGTTATAATGAACATAACGTGGCCGGGACGTAAAGATCCGTAGCATTTGGTTTGCTACGTTCCGTTTCGGTGACATTTGACAACGTCGTCTATTATAACTCCAGCTTAACTCAACGGTTTACAATTTTCTGTTGCGCGTTATTGGTATTCGTATTGTTCATATGTGGTACAACTCAAAAGCGATGCTTAAGTGCTTGCCATTTTTTTGAATCGTCAGAACTGACGATCAGTGCTGATTTTTTTGTGTACAATTGTATTTTTTCAGTACAACTGTACTGTCAAAAGTGCGTAAGTATACCAAAACAATAAATTTACTGATTACAAAGTTATTGGTGCATAACTATAGTCAATTTTAACCTACAACTTAATTTAATGTATCGCATTTAACAAATATTTTTATATGAAAACTTTTACAAAATTCATTATTAAATTTCAATTATGGATTAATTTTAATTTAACTCCAAAGAAACGTGCACCGCTGGTACTTAACATCACGCAACAACAAACAGCAGCAATAGGCAACAACAGTAAGATATAAAATAAAATGTAAGTATTAAAAAAAATAAATAAATTAATATAATATATTAAAATAAAAAAGTAATATAACAAAATAAAAAAAATAATACAAGAAAATAAAAAAAAGAATACAAGAAAATAAAAAAAAGTTTATTTTTTATTTTTAAATAGTTTAAATTCATAAATACAAATAATTTTTTTTCATAAATATTATGAAAGCGTTCATCAATGTTATGAACTTTTTCATTACGGTTCTATGAACGATTCATAAATTGGATGAATTTGTTCATTTGTTCATTGGTTGAGTAATAATGAAAAATTCATAAAATTGATGAACAAATTCATAGAACCGTAATGAAAAAGTTCATAATATTGATGAACGCTTTCATAATAAGAAATGCTGTAAGAAATGCTTGTAAAAAATGGTGTTTTTTTTTTCATACAAAAACAACTACATCAATGTAGTAAAAACAAATACATTTGCTTTTGGACGTAAATCAAATTTTAAATACATATATATTTATTTTTATTACAGTAATTTTTCGGTGTACATTTTAATGAAAGATTTATAATTCATCTAATTTATTTTCAAAAGTACCAGTTTGATATTCCAATTGATTTTAAAAATAAGTCCAGATATTTGAATTTATATGATTTCAAATATTTTTTTTTTCTATCTCTAGGATTTTGCTCTCTAGTGTAAACCCGCCTTAACGGACAGATTTGAGCTTTAAGATTTACTTTGATTTTGTAACATATTCGGTAGCACTACTATTATTTTTCACAGCAATATTCAAGACTCGCCTAGAAAAGTTAAGTTAATTTTTAAAAATGTGTTAAAAATATAGAAGAACAAAAGCCATTTTAATCAGAAATATCCAATATATGTAAATAAGAAAAATACTTTGTTGTTCTTAAATCACAAAGCGATCAAAGTGGCGATAACATAATTTATATTTTTATGCACACAGGGTATCGAGATATGCATTGACCAATTTTTATACCCTACACTAAGAGTGAAAGGGTATATTCAGTTTGGTACGCCGTTTGTAACACCCAGAAGGAAGCATCTCCGGTATGGAAAAGTATATATATTCTTGATCAGCATGACCTCCTGAGTCGATTAAGCGATGTCCGTCTGACCGTCTGTCTGTCCGTCTGTCTGTATGTCTGTCTGTTGAAATCCCTACTACTTTTAAAATTGAAGAGCTAGATAAATGAAACTTATAACTTAGATTACTAATATACCTACGCTGTATGTGCGAGATCGGTCCATTAAGACCTATGATCCGACCACTTATGTTCAAATACCTCATATAAAATGTACATATAAAGATCAATTTTTATGTATACGTGCTTAGGTAAACTTTTTTGGTCAAATATATATTGACATCATGCTCAAATACATGGTAGTAATGTTTTCCGGCGAAAAGACTTGTGGTTCACAAAAAAAAATCGAAATTCGGTACACTTACCCATTTGTAAATATGGGTATCAAATGAATGGAAATTCTTCAGCGATTGAATGTTTGTAGTTATTTTCAGGATTCGTATACCCTGGTGACCTATATATCACTTTGAATGGTAACCACACATATGTGTAGGGTATTTATAGTCGGCTTAGACCGACTATAATTTTGATAATCCTAACTATCATAATTACACCTACTTTAAAATTTCCCATGTAATCTAACCTTCCCAACTGGTTTTTAATTCTTTCTACAACTACTTCCAGAGATACAGTAGTTCAAATTACAAAAAATGGACCAAAAATCATTTTTTATGGTTATTCATATTTTAATATCCCTTAAAGTAGAAATCTCATATTTTGGTTGATTTAATATAAATGTTCATGCCAAATTTCAAGATGGTATTTTATGGCATCATATTTTAAAAATTAATTTTCAAAATTTTACATATTTTTTGTATTAAAAAAAAAATAAAATTCCACAGTAAAATTTGCAATTATTTTTTATTGTATTTGTAGCTCTGATTTCTAAAATGGTCCCATTTTCATCAAATTGTCTCTAGTATTTGAGATATATGCCATTTTTCGAAAAATGTAAATACTATATCCCAAAATCAATATCTCAAAAACTAGATTCAATATGATAAAACTGACACCATTTTAGAAATCAGAGTTACATATATATTCAAGAATTATTGCAACTTTTACTGAAAAAAAAATATTTTTTTTCAATACAAAAAATATGTAAAAAGTTCGAAAATTAATTTTTAAAATATGATGCCATCAAAATACTATCTTGAAATTTGGCATGAACATTTATATTAAAATATGTGTTTTTTTTTCAGAATTTTAAAAATAGTCATTTTTAAGGACATCCATTTTGAAGTGCATGGGTTATTACCACGGGCCATATGTTCAAGTTTAACATAATTGGCATTATTATACATAATTGATATAAAAGCTTGTTCTATTAGTTTTAAAAAGAGCCATCAACGGAGTTTCTAGAATTTTTACTTTAAGAGATATTAAAATATGAACAACCATAAAAAGTGTTTTCTGGCCCATTTTTTGTAACTTTGAACCACTGTATCTCTGGAAGTAGTTGTAGAAAAAATCAATGCATATCTCGATACCCTTTATCAGTTGCCCAAATTTCATTGAAATCGAAGAAGGTGCGTTCCAACCGCTGGTCGATTTGGTGTGGAATGGCCCATATATTAAGTTTGTTTATTGAGAATTATTAAATCATTAATTAATTAGTAACTTCAATTAAAAAAATTAATTCGATGGAAATTTTTTAAATATATTGTAAAACCGATATTGGCAGCATCGCTTCCAATATTCTGTAAATACTCCCAAAACATACTCCACATCGTCTTTCGGTGCTGTTAATAATATTTAAATTGTTTTACATTTTCGTACAACTATAAAACAAATTTTCACAATGCCGCATTATCATAGACTCTCAATGTTTTTGACGATCTGCTGTCCGCACTCATGTGCTGATTTTCATGCCATCGGTTTTCATTTTATTAGTTTTCTGCAATTAGTTATTGCATAAAGTAGCACTGAACGATTACACACAGAAAAAAAAATTCATACTATTTATGAATTTGTTCATCAATTTTATGAATTTTTCAATATTACTCAACCAATGGACAAATTCATCCAATTTATGAATCGTTCATAAAACCGTAATGAAAAAGTACATAATATTGATGAACGCTTTCATAATATTTATGAAAAAATGCATGGTATTTATGACCTTTAAACTATTTAAAAATAAAAAAATATATATTTTTTATTTTCTTGTATTATTTTTTTATTTTACTATATTACTTTTTTATTTTATTTTTATTATTTTAATTTATTTATTGCCTATTGCTGCTGTTTGTTAAGCGATGTTAAGTACCTGCTGCGCACGTTTATTTGGAGTTGTAAACAACATAGGAAACGATTCGGTCTATTTGTACGAAATGAAATTCGAATAATAAAAACTAAGAACTGTATCTGCCATCATCGACTATCTACGCCAGGGCTAGGAACCGATATTCTATTCTCTGCGATTCCAGTTCCGGTTCTACACAGAGGGAAATAAAATTCTAAAATTCGAGAAGAATTCGGTTACAAAGAAAAATAGTAGAATTTGACTAATATCAATAAAATACTACTAAAATTCAAGAATTGTCATCTGGATGTCAAGAAAGCAAGTTAATTAGTTGTCAAAAAAGAAAACAAACTTTATTCAACTGGATTTTCAGAAGTTAATTTATTGATTATTAAAAACCAAAAAGAACACGCAAAATTGTTGTTGTAATCATCGAAAAAAGAACACGTGTTCATTAGGGTGGTTAAGAAACATATTGAAAAGACTCAAGTACACCTTACGAGTCAACGTACCTCAAATTATGTGAGGGCGTACCGTTCGTAACTATGGGGACTATGGGGGCGATTATCACAAGGCAACGTGTCTGAGTGCTTCAACATGGCGAAGCCAGCGCAATCCTTGTCGGTGTCGTCTCAAGTCAACTCACTGGTCACCAGAATTGACAAATTGTCAAATGGTGACTCCTCCACTTCGGTGGAAGTCCTCCTCGTGGAAGTCCCTGGAAACGGCGCTCTACACCATCCGGTGTAGAAGTCGGCTAAAGTGAGTGGCGAGCATCTCCCTCAGAGTGAGGCTTCGTGCGTTGGGTTTGGGTCCCACCACGGAAAAACCTATGCGCCCAATGAAAACAAAAAAGAAGCCTCGGATAACGACCGATTACAACGATGACGACCCACGCAAACGTTTTAAGGACCATGATTTACGGATATGCACCTGGAATGTCCGGACCCTTTATAGGGAAGGTGCCTCTATCCAGCTGGCAGATGTCCTCGAAAAATATAAGGCTGACATCACCGCTATCCAGGAGATGCGATGGACGGGACAGGGCTGTTCGAAACAAGCGTCCTGTGATATCTACTACAGCTGCCATGCGGAGAGACACGAATTTGGATGTGGATTTGTGGTCGGCAAGAGACCATCTTGTCTCTAGGTTCACGCCCGTGGACGAAAGGCTGGCAACAATCCGCATCAAGGCTAAATATTTCCATATCAGCCTAATTTGTGCACACGCTCCGACGAACGAGAAAGATGACGAGACAAAAGAGCGCTTCTACGAGCGCCTAGACAACGCATACGAGCGCTGCCCCCGCCACGATATCAAAATCGTGCTAGGCGATTTTAACGCAAGGTGGGCAGAGAAGCCCTCTATTGTCCCACAATCGGAAATTTAGCCTCCATGCCAACACTTCCGATAACGGAACGAGGCTAATCGACTTCGCCGCAGCACGAAACATGGTAGTTAGTAGCACTAGATTCAAACATTTCGATATCCACAAGGCCACATGGTTGTTGCCCGATCAAAAAACTCGAAATCAAATTGATCACGTTGTGATTGACGGAAGGCACGCTTCAAGCGTGATGGACGTACGCACTATCCAAGGTGCCAATGTGGACTCGGATCATTACCTTGTAGCTGCCAAGGTCCGCACACGCTTAAGCGCTGCGAAGAACGTACGGAACCAAACGCAGAGAAAGCTAGACGTCGGAAAGCTGCAATCACAACAGACAACGCAAGCCTTTTCCACTCGACTCTCACACCTGCTTAGACAAAGCACTCCTCCTCTCGATGATATAAGCGCGCAGTGGAATCATATCTCCTGCTCTATGCGTACGGCTGCCGAAGAGGTGCTTGGATTCCAACGCCCCCTGAGGAATCAGTGGTATGACCAAGAGTGTCGCGCGGCCACTACAGAGAAAGACGCTGCGTACAAATCCACCCTGCAGTCAGTAGCTACGCGAGCTGCGAAGGAGCGATACAAAGAGAAGAGGAGGGAAGAGAGACGTCTTTTCAGGCGTAAAAAAAAGCGAGACAGAAAGACGTGAGTGTGAGGAGCTTGAGATGCATGGGGACAGGAATGAGGCTCGAAAATTCTTCGAGAAAATAAGACGCCTAGCCGGAGGTTCAAAATCCGGAGCCTCTTCCTGTAAAGATGAGAACGGAAATCTAGTGACAGATATCCAGAGCACACTGAAAATATGGAGGGATCACTTCTCTAAACTGCTGACCGGTGATGATGACCTCAATTCCACCGATAGAGAAGCAAACCCGGCAACCCCAGTACTTGATGACGACGTTGAGATTCCGCCACCCGACCATGACGAGGTCAGAACAGCCATTGCTCGGCTGAAAAACAACAAAGCCGCAGGTGCTGATGGCCTGCCTGCTGAATTGTTTAAGACCGGAGTCGGTCGGATGAAAGCATGCCAAGTGACTGGAACCTCAGTGTACTCTGCCCAATCCTTAAGAAAGGGGATCCCACTATCTCCGCCAACTACCGTGGGATCAGCCTACTCAATATCGCATACAAGGTGCTATCGAGCGTATTATGTGAAAGACTGAAGCCCATCGTCAACAGACTGATTGGACCTTATCGGTGCGGCTTCAGACCTGGAAAGTCCACCATAGACCAGATTTTCACATTGCGCCTAATCCAGGAAAAGACCCTAGAAAAACAGATCGACACCTACCACCTATTAGTCGACTAAAAAGCCGCCTTCGACACTCCGATAAGGGAACGATTATACGCCGCAATGTCTGAGTTCGGTATACCTGCGAAACTTATAATTCTTTGCAGGATGACCCTGAGCAACACACGTTGCTCAGTGAGAATAGGAAAAGACCTCTCCGAGCCATTTCATACCGAACGAGATTTCAGACAGGGTGACTCCCTGTCGTGCGACTTTTTTAACTTATTGATGGAGAAAATAGTTCGAGCTGCCGAATTCCGTCAAAGCGGCACTATCCTCAACAAAAGTGTCATGCTGCTCGCATATGCCGACAATATTGATATCATTGGCAGGAGCACACGAGCAGTCAGCGCAGCATTCTCCAGATTGGAGAAAGAGTCGCGTCGAATGGGTCTAGTGGTGAACGAGGACAAGACGAAGTTCCTTGTGTCAACAAGCAAAAAAGAGTCCGTGCGTCTTGGACAAAAAGCTGATTTTGACACCCACAAGTTCGACATTGTGAAGGACTTCGTCTATCTGGGATCCAGCGTAAACAGCAACAACGACGTCAGCCTGGAGATCAAACGGAGAATAACTCTTGCCAACAGGTGCTACTTTGGGCTCAGGAGGCAATTGAGAAGCAGAGCCCTCTCTCGCCGGACAAAAATAACGCTCTACAAGTCACTCATCATGCCCGTCCTACTTTATGGTGCAGAAACATGGACGCTGGCCACCACCGATGAGAGAGTACTGGGAGCGTTCGAGAGAAAGATTCTCCGTAAAATCTTTGGCCCTATCTGCTTTGCTAACGAGTATCGAATCAGGATGAACCACGAGCTGTATGAGCTATTCGACGACATTGACATAGTCAAGCGCATCAAGATCCAGCGGCTTCGCTGGCTAGGTCATGTCGAACGAATGGATGAAAACACTCCAGCCAAGAAGGTGCTTGAATCGAAACTCGAAGGTGGACAACGTAGAAGAGGGCGTCCAAATCTGCGTTGGAAAGACCAAGTTGAGGACAACCTGGCAACGCTTGGTATTTCTAACTGGCGTCAGCGCGCGCAAAGCAGATCCGACTGGCGCGGCTTCATCTCAGCGGCCAAAACCGATCCACGGTTGTAAGGGCCATTTAAATATATATATAATATACCGTTCGTAACATCTTGCCCAAATTTCAACACCCTACGAATATTGGAAGACGGTACTACACGGGCATATGTGTTGGCGATCACCAAACAAATCTTCAAAATTTGTATTGTCCTATCGCGATGATAACTATATATAATGATAGTATTAATAAATTCAGTAAGTTACATATGGTCATTATGTCCTGAGTTTGTATATGAAGGACATTAAGGACATGATAATATGACATACAAAAGTAACAAATAAATGTATATGTTTTTATACACCTCATCAATATACATATCAAATTAAAACTATTTTAATTACCTTTTTAATGGACTATAATGTAACAAAATTAACCTGACACTATAAAAGGTATAACGGTTTAAGAATAACATAGGTTTAGAATTTTATTTTATGTCTACTTTAATAAAAATATTATGTTCATAATGTATAGTTTTTATGTAATAAATCAAAGCTCTGATCATTTACCTTTAATTTGATATACCACTTTTTAACACCAGTTGCAATATTTAATTAAAATTATTTATAAAACTCAAATGAGTCATCTCATGTTAAAGCATCAAATATATGAAACCACATTAACTGGAAAGCTGAATATTGGCAAATATTTTAATTTTGAGCTGTTTCAACATACTTACAAATTTCATCCAATTCTGAGAAAGTCCTGGAAAATTTGTTTTTTTTTTGTTGATTAGTACGGAGTGGCGCATTTGAGTTAATTTAAACCAGTTGGGAAGGTTAGATCACATGGGAAATTTTAAAGTAGGTGTAATTATGATAGTTAGGATTATCAAAATTATAGTCGGTCTAAGCCGACTATAAATACCCTACACATATGTGTGGTTACCATTCAAAGTGATATATAGGTCACCAGGGTATACGAATCCTGAAAATAACTACAAACATTCAATCGCTGAAGAATTTCCATTCATTTGATACCCATATTTACAAATGGGTAGGTGTACCGAATTTCGATTTTTTTTTTTGTGAACCACAAGTCTTTTCGCCGGAAAACATTATTATCATGTATTTGAGCATGATGTCAATATATATTTGACCAACAAAGTTTACCTAAGCACGTATACATAAAAATTGATCTTTATATATACATTTTATATGTGGTATTTGAACATAAGTGGTCGGATCATAGGTCACCATGGACCGATCTCGCCAATTTTTTCGCACATACAGCGTAGGTATATTAGTAATCTAAGTTATAAGTTTCATTTATCTAGCTCTTCAATTTTAAAAGTCTTAGGGATTTCAACAGACAGACAGACGGACAGACAGACGGACATCGCTAAATCGACTCAGGAGGTCATGCTGATCAAGAATATATATACTTTTCCATACCGGAGATGCTTTCTTCTGGGTGTTACAAACGGCGTACCAAACTGAATATACCCTTTCACTCTTAGTGTAGGGTATAAAAATTTAATTAAATATTGCAACTGGTGTAAGAAAGTGGTATATCAAATTAAATGTAAATCATTAGATCTTTTGTTTATTATATAAAAACTATACATTATGAATATAATATTTTTAGTAAGTTAGCCATAAAATAAAAATCGACACAATTTAGTTCTAAAAGTGCTATATATTTATTAATACCAGACCAATTTCATTGTATTATAGTTCATTAGAAAGTAAATAAAAAATAGCTTTAATTTGATATATATATATATATATATATATATATATATATATATATATATATATATATATATATATATATATATATATATATATATATATATATATATATATATATATATATATATATATATATATATATTGATGTAATTGACGAGGTATTTAAAAACATATACATTTTTTTGTTTCGTATTTATTATATATTGGAAGGTCCTTAATGTCCTTCATATACAAACTCAGGACATAATCACCATATGTAACTTACTGAATTTATTTATGCTATCATTACATATACTTATCATCGCGATATGAAAATACAAATTTTGAAGATTTGTTCGGAGATCGCCAACACATATGACCATGTAGCACCGTCTTCCAATAATCGTAGGGTGTTGAAATGTTGTCAAGATCTTAGGAAGGAGTCCCCCTTCACATAATTTGAGGTACGTTGACTTGTAGTTCAAAAAAAGGGAATTTGGACCACTCTAGTGTTCATGTATTGTTGTTGTTTTCATCGATATTGCTCTGTCTGTATGCTGTGTTTTGCGATGTCGCCATCTGTTTGTTAGTCTGCCTGTCTATCTGTTGAAAGTAACTAAGCCTAATTTTTCTAGATATTCAGACATTAAGTTCCTAGGTATCAAAATAGTAACTAAGTACAATTTGTCTGGATTGAAAATTTTGTTCTTCTTAGGTATCAAAAAACGGCATGATATACTTACAATGTTTGCATGTGTGTGTGTTTTCACAAATAGAACAGCCAGACAAACAAGCGTCGGTGTATGTATGAATGTTAAAGATATAAATAGAAAAAACGATTTTTCCTACGAATATTGGTATGGTTTCAATTCGTAAACATAAATTTGGGTTCAATTTTGCATAAATACCAAGTTGATTTCATTCCATTGTTATCGAAATACACTATACAATGCTTATGGGAAACGTGCGGAGGGTTTATACATAACCAACAGAAGAGGCAACAGAAGAGGAGAAAGTGTATAAGGTAAGTAAACGGTTTCAGAATAATATACAGAGATTAAATTAAATAAGAATAAAATAAACAATTCAATTACATTAAGTATTCAAAGAAGTCATTTAATATACAAAAATACATATAGGTAATAAAGTTCTAAATAAACAATAAATTAACTCGACTATATTTTTTTATTTTATGTTAGCTTCGAAATAATTGCTTTTAGTTACTTTCAACATATCGACAGACAGACACACGAACAAACAGATGGGGCTGACAGACGGACAAAGTAAAACAAAACATAATAGCAACAAAGCAAGATCGCAAAAACAACAACTATACGAACACATTTTTGATACCTAAGAAATTAATAACTGAATTCAAGACTTATTCTACTTAGTTACTTTTTTTGATACCTAAGAAATTAATAACTGAATCCAAGAATAATTCTACTTAGTTATTTTTTTTGACAACTAAGAAAATCCATTTCTTGAAATTAAGGATTTTTCGGTTTAGCTGTATATCACTTCGTATACTTCTTGATTCCTTCTAGATTTTAGAACTTTTTCCCTCCGTGTATAAAAAAATAGAAAATGGTTCCGGTACCGGTTCTGGTACTTAAATTATTTTTTATTTCGGTTTTAGTTCCGGTTCCGGTTCTATAAAAATAAAATAACGATTCCACTTCCGGTTCCGGTTCCCGTTCCGCTTCCACAAACATGTCAAAAAAACGCAATAAAAATATAAATATTTTTTATTTTTACGTAAAAACTTAATGAAATTTATATACATATTTGCCGTGCATTAGTCTCGCAAAAACATGAGAACGGATCGACTGATTTGGATGATTTTTTTTGTTTTATTCGTCTCAATACTGGGAATTCGGAAAACTCCCAAGGAAAAAGAGGAAAATTGCAAAATTCGAAATTTTTGTATTGTATGAGAATGCATTAAGTGCTCCACCAATGGGAATTGTATTTTAATAATGAGGATTTGTTTATATAGTCACTACGAATAGATTGGACAAAGGGGAGTGGCACGTCCCATACAACCAAACTTTTTTAAATGCTTTTACTCCTGACCTCCTAAGAGGAGATTTTAATAAAGTTACGCGATTTATTTTTCCCTTTGTGACGTTTTTCACATGTCGAAGATGTAAGTAAGGACATTTAAGTTTGTAGCATTACACACTATCTAGATATAAGAAATTGCGTATTTCTGCAAAACTTGTTATATTCGAAAAATCTTTCTGATAAGCTATCTTTCTGATAAGCTACGTCTTAGCGTTTCAAATAAAAGCTTCAATTTTATTTTGCCAAAATTTAACTATCTACAATCGCAAAGACTATTTTTCATAAACGCAATTCGACTCTGGAATTCATTACCACTTAATATTTAAAATATAAACAGAACATGTAGATTTAGGTATTATATATTAATAGATTTTTCAGAACAATAATCTATTAACATCTTAAATCTATTATTTATAAGTAACCACTCATCTAATTTTTTTTTAAATATGTTAAATTATAAGTACAATTTTTGCTTATTCTTAATTTTTACTTTTTTATAGACTGACCTTTTGATTATCTACGTAATTTTAATTTTGTTGAACTGTAAAATAATCACTTCTTATTGTATACATAAATCAAATCAAAAAATATACACAGAAAAATAAAGTTCATACTATTTCTGAATTTGTTCATCATTTTTATGAATTTTTTCATTATTACTCTACCAATGAACAAATTCATCCAATTTATGAATCGTTCATAAAATCGTAATGAAAAAGTTCATAATATTGTGTTTATGAACTTTAAACTAATTAAAAATAAATAATAAACCTTTTTTTTTGTTTTCTTGTATTATTTTTTTTATACCCTACACTAAGAGTGAAAGGGTATATTAAGTTTGGTACGCCGTTTGTAACACACAGAAGGAAGCATCTCGGGTATGCTAAAGTATATATATTCTTGATCAGCATGACCTCCTGAGTCGATTAAGCGATGTCCGTCTGTCTGTCCGTCTGTCCGTCGGTTGAAATCCCTCCAACTTAAACAATTGAAGAGTTAGATAAATGAAACTCATAATTTAGATTACTTATATACCTACGCTGTATTTGGGAGATCGGTCCATTGTGACCTGTGATCTGACCACTTATATTCAAATACCTCATTTGAAATTTACATCTACAGATCCATTTTCTGTATACGTGCTTATTTAAACTTTTTTGGTCAAATTTATATTGCCATCATGCTGAAATACATGAAAATAATGTTTTCCGATACGACTTGTGGTTCACAAAAAAAAAACCATATTCGGTACACCTACCCATTTGTAAATATGTGTATCAAATGAATGGAAATTCTTCAGCGATTGAAATTTTTTTAATTATTTTCAGGATTCATATACCCTGGTGATCAATATACTACTTTGAATGTTAACCACACAGATGTGTAGGGTATTTATAGTCGGCTTAGACCGACTATAATTTTGAATATTCTAATTATCATAATAACACCAAATTTATAATTTCCAATGTAATCTAACCTTCCCAACTGGTTTTATTTTATTATATTACTTTTTTATTTTATTTTTATTGTTTTAATTTATTTATTTTTTAACTACTTACATTTTATTTTATATCTCTTGCTGTTGAGTTTGAGATTGCTGCTGTTTTTTGTTGCGTGCTGTTAAGTACCTGCGGTGCACGTTTCTTTGGAGTTGTAAACAACAAATGAAACGATTCGGTCTATTTGTACGAAATGACATAGGAATAATAAAATCTAAGAATTGTATATGCTATCATCGACTATCGACGCGTCGCGACGAGTTGTCAAAATAATCAATTCACGTCATGCGGCATGACGCGCATTGTCAGTAAAATAAAAATATCTATTTATAGCATGGTCAAAACTTGCAGGTCACACATACGACCTACTTTGTGTTGTATTTTCTATTCTTCTTTGGTGGACTGGTTTTTTTATTTTTCAGTATCGCCTTTATGCTCGGCTGAATTGCACGTGACGTGGAGTGAATACCTCAATGAACGCAATTCATAACAATTATGAACGCGTTATTATATAAATTTCGCTCAAATTGTGCGATTCGTATATACGAAGAATAGTTCATAAATAGAATGATTTTTTCCACATACATGTATTATGAACAATGTTGCAATTAACAGCGTTCATTCCATTTATGAACAAAATGTTTTCTGTGTATAAAAAACTTCGCACCGGGAAGCTGTGCACATGTCCAGCTAGTATATATACAACGAAAAAACTGTAGTAAAAAGAAGAAAAATAACTTTAAAATAAATACACATGTATTTGATTTACGTCCATACACAAATGTATTCGTTTTTACTTCATTGATACACGGAGGGAAAAAAGTTCTAAAATCCAGAAGGAATCAAGAAGTATACGGAGTGAACTACAGCTAAACCGAAAAATTCTTAATTTCAAGAAATGGATTTTCTTACTTGTCAAAACTGTAACTAAGTAGAATAATTCTTGGATTCAGTTATTTATTTCTTAGATATCAAAAAAGTAACTAAGTAGAATTATTCTTGTATTCAGTTATTAATTTCTTAGGTATCAAAAAGTAACTAAGTAGAATTATTCTTGCATTCAATTATTAATTTCTTATGTATCAAAAATGTTGTTGTTGTTTTCGTCCCAAAATTTAATGAACACGTGTTCGTATAGTTGTTGTTTTTTCGATCTTGTTTTGTCGCTATTATGTTTTTTTTAGCGTTGTCCGTCTGTCAGCGCCATCTGTTTGTTCGTGTGTCTGTCTGTCGATATGTTAAAAGTAACTAAAAGCAAATATTTTGAAGCTAAAATATATTTTAGGTAATTTATTGTTTATTTAGATTAGAATTTTATTACTTATATGTATTTTTGTATATTAAATGACTTCTTGGAATAATTAATGTAATTGAATTGTTTATTTTATTTTTATTATTATTTAATTTAATCTATGTATATTATTTTGAAACCGTTTACTTACCTTATATACTCTCTCGTCTACTGCTGCCTCTACTTTTGGTTATGTATAAACCTTCCTCACGTTACGGATAAGCATTGTATTTAGTGTATTTACATAACAATGGAATGAAGTCAACTTGGTATTTATGCTAAATTGAACCCAAATTTATGTTTCCGAACTGAAACCATACCAATATTCGTAGGAAAAATCGTTTTTTCTATTTATATCTTTAACATTCATACATACTCAAACGCTAGTTTGTCTGGCTGTGCTTTGTTGTTCTATTCGTGAAAACACACACATGCAAACTTTGTATATCAGTAGTATGGATTCGCCGGTTCTGGCCCCACTGGGCTCCATGGAGCACATTGTTGTTAGTGTAAATGAATTTTTAACAGAGATGTTGTTATTGTTTTCAATAGGGATCATTTTTTTAACATAGATGTTGTTAGTGTAATTCAATAGGGATAATTTTTTAACATAGTTTTTGTTGGTATAGTTCAATAGGGATCATTTTTTAACAGAGTTGTTTATAGTGTAGTTCATTGGAGATCATATTTTAACAGTATAGTTGTTATTGTTTTTTCAATGGGGATCATATTTTAACAGAATATTTGTTATTGTTTTCATGGGAAGTATTTTTAACATAGGTATATTATATGTATACTATATATTTTATAATGGCATGGAGCCAGTGGGATGACATTTTAACATAATTTGTTAATGTTGATACATACATATATATTATATGCATGTTATTTTTTGTTGTTGGGATAATTATATCGGAGTAAGCATTTTTTGTGAATGAGAATATTTACAAACGTATTCATGTTGTTGTTGTAAAATATTATAGTTGCAATTAGATTTCAGTTAACGTAGTTATAATGTATACTATAGTTATACTTGTTTGTTTTATTTTGCAAGATCATCAAGAGAGTTGAGGAGCAAAGGGTTCAATTTGAAACTTTGTTGAGGAACGATGACTGTATTTTAAAACTTCGATATATGAATGAATATTATTATTAGATGCTTATTTTTTTTTTTGTGGATAATTTTTTTGTTGTAAACAGGTTAAGACACTTATGTATTAATGCATTGACATATATTTAATTCAAGGCCAATTTTACTATAAGGGTTATTGTACTGGATTTTATTCTACAAAGTCATGGTAGTTTAATTTGGTTATATGAATGAATGAATGGAGCCATAAGGTTCCATTGGGATCATTTTTTAAATCATTTTCTATACTATAAGTTTAAAAGATTGAGCATGTTAGAACATGTCTATTTTTTATAGAGTTTTTTGTCTTGAGATTTATTTTATTTACTCTCTTTAAAATTTTAATTGAGTATATTTATACTAATGGAATTCACTTTTTAACTCATTTTAAAGAGATATCCATTATATATAAATGGATCGAAATTTGAATTAAATTTATTCATTGTCTGCATTACAATTTGATAGGAACAGAAAAATATGGTAATATTGTTTTTTTTTTATTTTTGTTTGTATTTATTAATTTATGTATTTATATTATTTAAAGGATTTCGCTGAAATTATTAGTTTAGCAAAAGGAAACCTCTCTACATACATTAGAGTAGATGACTTGCCCATTGATCAGGAATTCAGGATTTCTAAATTTGAATGGAAAAACACAATTAATGGAACAAAATTAATTGTACATCTAACAGACAACAGATGGTTTTATCTACCAGCAAGAATTTCTAGAAAAGTTGAAACCGATGATCCATATTTATATAATATAAATGAGAAAAAGTTGTCTATTATTTTTCGAGGACGACAATCAGATCTCTATTCGATTCGGCTCTATTCGATTTACGTTATGAATAAAAAAAAACGTATCAATATACTTACTTTTAAAAATATTCATTTTAAATAAAATATTTAAATATATACATATTGTTTTATTTATTTATTCTTAAAACGATTTGAAACAATATAACAAATAATTAATAAAACTTATATTTGCATTATCTGCTCAAAACTCAGTAGAGCGTTTAATAACATATTATCATCATCATCGTC
Organism: Dryomyza anilis; assembly: GCA_951804985.1. Lineage (NCBI taxonomy): Eukaryota > Metazoa > Arthropoda > Insecta > Diptera > Dryomyzidae > Dryomyza > Dryomyza anilis. The sequence continues at coordinate 54,597,930 of OX638135.1, forward strand.
CATTAAATTACAATGATTATGATCCGCATTTAACATCCTGGGATCGTCTAAGTTAAGAAATAGATGATCTAGTCCATCATCAAACAAACCCTTCCCTAATTCCAACATCTATCAGAATAACTGGCGGGAGTGTTACGACAATTTGAGGATTTACTGTTAATAAAATTTTTATTATTAATATAAAATAATTTTAAAAAATATATTCAGTTATTTACTTACAAGTATAAGTTTTTGCCTTTTTATATGAAAAATTATGTTTTCGCAGGATATGCCGCTTGAGGTTGTTTCTAGTCGAGAATTTTAAATGCGGGCAAAATTCACACTCCATTTTTTAATGTTGATATATTAAAAGTATGGAAACGAGTAAAATTTATTATTATATCCATTGTATAGAACACCTTTATATATCAAAGAATGTAATATGATATATATTAAACTGAATATAAAAATTTGAATTCAGCAAAATTTAATGTATAAGTAGTAAAATACACCGGAAGTCAGTAAATTAAAACTGCAGTAACACATCTTTACTGAAACACTGCACTTTTTTTATGTTCAATAATTCCTGTAAAATTTGAAGTTGAAGTTTCTTAATACTCAAAATAATAATTTAAGTTAGTGTTCGTTTGTTTGCAACTTCGAGAACTTCTATAAAAATTAAAAAATGTTTATCTGTGCATTGTGTTAAAAGTCCTTCGCGAAAAACTATAATTTAAAGAGACATGTATCGACAATACATGAAAATACAAAGTTTAGCTGCTTAAAGTGTAGTAAAACTTTTAGCAGACCAAATACTTTAAAACATCATTCCTGTCAACATTTTCAAGAGGAAATTCCTTCAAATAAGGAAAATATGAGGATTTGCTGAATATTGAATATGAAATCGCATCAACATCATCATCGGTGAGCCGTTACTGTGAGAACTGTAATGTTACAGTTCACAAATCCCTCTGGAGAGGCCATTTAAGATCTACAGCGCATAAGAGAGCATCAGAGATTGCAGATATAGATGGATTTAAATTGGTACGAAAAGCATTTAAGAATAAAATATGTGATTACATATTACCTAATGATGATGAAAGTCTAATTAATCCACATGAATATTTCGGTCAAATAAGAAATAAAATTAAAAATTTACTGGAAAGAGAATTAAATAAGAAAATATCTTTAAAATTGAATGCGGAGATCTCTGCTGACTATATACGTCCTTCAAAACCTTCTGTCGAAGATGATGATGAATTTAAACTAAGCACTTTTTCACATATAACAAAACCACTAACAATATTAACCAAAGATAATATTGAAGATGTAATGTTAAATATTGAAGATGTAATGTTAAATATTGAAGAATTGTTAATAAATATAATGGAGCTTAATATAAGTGAATATAGCCCCTTAAATGGATTATCATATCAGAAATTGCCAGCATACATAGAAAAAAGAAAGGCATGTATTAATATACAAAACAGTGATATTTTCTGCTTTAAGTCGGCTATTATTGCTGCAATAGTTAATACAAAAATAAAAATAAATGATCCCTATCGCATTCATTCATATAATATTTCCGAAATAACAGCAGAGGAAATTTATGTGAATGATATAAATTTGATATTTAGAGGATTAGACTTCCCTCATTCTATAAAGAATACAAAAATATTTGAGCTAAACAACTCCATTAGCATCAATATTTTCATGTATAATGAAAAGTCAGATGGAAAATGCAAAATTTTGGGGCCTATTTATCACACAGAAAAAGAACAGAGTACACATATCAATTTGCTATTTTGTGACAGTGTAGAAAATACTCACTATGTCTGGATAAAAGATCTGAGTAAATTGATAAGCGGTCAGGGACGAAAAAGAGCCCACAAAATGTATATTTGTAATGGATGTATTCTACAATTTACATCTATAAAGTCTCTTGAGGCACACAAATCATCATGTAAAAACAAAAATACGTGTTTGCCCAAGGAAAATGAGTCTACACTAGCATTTAAAGCTTATGAAAAAACCATCCCAGTTGGATATACTTTTTATATGGATTTTGAATCGATTCTGGAACCGATTAATTGCTGTACAAATAACCCAGAAAATACGTATACAACGAATATTCAGAAGCATATACCGTGCGCATTTGCTTGGTATTTGAAAGGGTCATATGATGATCGTTTCGATATGCTACAAAATTATACAGGTGAATACAAAAGAAAAAAATAATAATTAAAAAAATAATAATAAAAATAAAAAACGATATATATATATAATATTTAATCTTTCGTTTATAGGTCCTGAATGTTCGAGAGTTATGATAAAATCTTTAGTAGCGAAAGCGACGCAAATATATTGGAACGTTTACTCCACGTTCAAGGCAATGAAGATAACTGACCAGGAAATGCACGAGTTCCATCAATCAACAATCTGCTGTATATGTAAAAGTAATTTAAGTAATAATATTAGTATAAAAGTACGGCACCATTGTCATTTTACCGGAAAGTATTTAGGATCTGCTCATACAGAATGTAATTTGAAAGCAAAAAGAACTTAATTCTTTCCGGTAATAACTCATAATTTATCCAAATATGATCTACATTTATTTATACAAAATTTAAACGAAGTAGAGGGAGCTATTGATATTATACCTCTTAATAAAGAGATATTTATATCTATAACAAAAACTATAAATTTAACTAAAGATCATAGTTTTCAACTTAGATTTATAGATTCATTTAGATTTTTACCTAGCAGCCTTGAGAAATTGGTGAAAACTCTAAATGACGAGTCAATCCATATAACTAAAAAGGTTTTTAACAATAATTCGTATAAGATATTTTATAGAAAAGGTGTTTTTCCTTATGATTATTTAGATAGCTTTAATAGGTTAAAAGAAAATCAATTAACTGCTAAAGATAAGTTTTTTAATAGATTAATTAATGAAGAGTGTTCTGAAGATGACTATGCTTATACTCTGAATGTATGGAACATTTTAAATTTGAAATCTTTAAAAGATTATTTAGAAGTATACCTAAAGTGTGATGTTGTCTTACTTGCGGATGTTTTTGAGAATTTTAGAAAAATTTGTCTAAAAATTTATGAGCTTGATCCGTGTCATTACTTCACTGCTCCCGGATTATCTTGGGATGCTATGCTCAAGATGACTAAAATTAACCTCGAACTAATTACCGATATAGAAATGTATACTTTTATTCAAGACGGTATACGTGGAGGTTTAACACAATGCTCGATTAGACATGTAAAAGCCAATAATAAATATATGCATAACTTTGATAAATCTAAATGTTCATCATATTTAATGTATTATGACGCAAATAATTTATATGGTTATGCGATGTCACAGCAATTACCTTTTAAGGAATTTAGATTTTTAGAGCCATATGAAATTATTGAAAAACTTAAATCTATTAATGAACATTTTTCTAAAGGATATATTTTTGAAGTAGACTTAGAATATCCTTCTTCAATTCATAATTTACATAATGATTTTCCGTTTTGTCCAGAAAATAAAACACCACCTTCTTGTAATTCTAATTCTAAAAAACTTATAGCAGATCTTAATAATAAGAATAGGTATAAAATACATTATAAAATGCTTCAAGAATGTATTAAAAATGGTTTAATTTTAAAAAAAGTATATAGAATTTTAGAGTTTTCTCAAAGTTGTTGGCTTAAAAAGTATATAGATCTGAATACATTAATGAGGTCTAAAGCTACCAATGAGTTTGAGAAAAAATTTTATAAATTAATGAATAATTCAGTTTATGGCAAAACTATGGAAAATGTTGAAAATAGAAGAAATGTAAACATTTGTTGCAATTGGGAGAATAATGGTAAAGTTAAAGGAGCCAGAATAGCAAATCCAGCATTCCATAGTAGCACTAATATTAATGAAAATATGATAGTAATAGAATCAAAAGTTCTTAAAGTTAAGTTAAATAAGCCCATTTATACAGGATTTTGTGTATTAGATTTATCGAAATGGAAAATGTACACCTTCTATTATAATTACTTAAAAACTAAATTTAATACTAATGTAAGATTAGCTTATACGGACACAGATTCTCTTATAGTTGAGATTAAAACAAATGATTTCTATAAAGACATTTATGAAGATGTTGAAAAAAATGATCCATCAAATTACATTTTTGACACTTCTAGTTATGAGTATCCTAATATATATGGTTATCATCAAAATAATTGTAAAGTTGTGGGTTTGATGAAAGACGAAAATAATGGCAAAATAATGAAAGAAATAATATGTCTTAAACCCAAAACATACTTTTTTACTGTTGAAAATTATATACCAACATCAAAAGCTAAGGGTGTTCAAAAATCAGTTAGTAAAACATTTACTATTCATGATTATAAAACATGCCTTAACAATAAGAAAGTTATAATGAGAGAAATGTATATAATAAGATCTAAAGCCCATATTTTATATACACAATGTGTAAATAAATTATCACTTAATTTTATAGATGATAAACGGTATATACTACATGATGGTATAAACACACTTGCTTGGGGACATTACAAAATTGATTATATTAAAGCTTTAAATAATGATTTAGATATTTTTATGAATATAGATATATAGATATAAATTATATTATTTTAATTATTAGATTTATATTATATAAATTTATAATGTATTAAATTAATAATAAAATAAAAATTCGATTTTTATATATTACAAAATGTTTTGTTTATTTAATATTATACCAATTAACATCATCATAATCATATTGTAATGTTTTACTTTTTTGACTAGTTAAGCGAGGTGAGTATTGATATGGTAATAGAGTTTGCTTAGTTTTCGGTGTAATTTTACTTCCATCACTTGACAAAATCCGTACTTTAGGTGATCCATGATTTGAAAAGTTTTTTAAACGTTTAGCTGCATAACTTGCAGAGGAATGGTTTATTTTATTAATTGTTGTATCCACATCCATAGAATTTTCTTCATCTTCGTTAATATTGCTAAATATATGTTCATTAGCATTAAATTCAGCCTGCGAAGCAAAATATTTTTTTCCAATATCTTTTGTTTGAGTTTCATTATCGTTTTTAAATATCCATTTTGTTTGAGTATCTTTATCCCTTAATGATTTATACGACTTAACCGATTTATTCTCTTTCTTAATATTTATTTCTTGTTTGGTAATCAAATATTTTGCGAGTTCCTGTTTTATTCCCTACCATTTATTTATATCTTTAAGTGTATGAGAGGCATATATTGGAAGAAGTTTTCGTTTTAAAAAATTTGAATCTGACATATCGTTAGAATAGCGTTCATATGTAGAAGGGTTTAATAATATAAGCTTGGATAAAATATTAGACATTTTCTAAAATTTTTCCTATAACACCGCTTAAAACAGAAGAAATCAAAATTGGTATAAATCCTCCTCTTTGGATTAGATGTTTTCTCTTCGATCGTAAAACAGTTTTTGAGCAGCAAAGTTTTCTAATGACATTTTTATAAGATTTCAACTTTACTAGATCGTTTTTAATTACATTATAATTTTTATGTAAAACATTAAATGCAATTTCATTAATAGCTTTTATAAGATTATCATCCGCGTTTTTTAGAATTGCATTTTGCAATTTAGGTTTAGCATTTTTAAGGACATATAGAATATATTTGTTCTCCTTCAATCGTTTCAGTTTGCAGGTCATTTTGGAGTGAAACAAAGCAATAACAATATTCTTTATTAAAAATGTTAGATCTGAATCTTAATGCGTTATGTGCTTGTTGTGTAAGATCTATTAATAAATAACCATGAGCACTCTCAGTACAAGTGTTATATACTCTAACTAATTCTTTATAATTTTCAGAATAAATTTGTCTTGCCAAGCATTGAAATTTTAGTTTATCTCTAGGATTTTTAAACATAACTATATATTTTGAATTCAATGATATATCTCTTGTATATGTCCCCTTATGAAAAATATTTTGAGTTACTAAAACAACTGATAAATTGCGGTGATGCGAACCTTTAGTAAATAGTTCACAAACTTTTTTGTTAAATGAGTCTAACATTAAATAATCTAAAGTTATTAATGTATATTCATTAGCTGAATTCTCAAAGTCATCTGGAATGCCTTCAATAAAATTAACATTATGAAGTTCCGGTAAAGAGTTTTTTCAGCATAACACCAAATTACTTTTGTAATAGGATAACTAATTAAATGTTTATTGTTAATAAGATTTATAATAAATGTTGATTTGCCACAACCTGATGGTCCACAAACTAACATTGTAAATGGATACACAAATTGATGAAACATTGTTCTCTATTCAATGATGAACTTCTAATAAATATAAATATTGTAAACAAGTTTTTTTTATATAAATATAAATTTTAAAAAATCAATCATTTACATTATTGGTTGAACTCACAATGAGTAAAGAAGTTCTTGTAAATGAATTGCATCGACAAGCAAGAAGAAATTTTAAACGACGTAGGTTTATTCAAAAGGGTATTTCAGATACTTGGCAAATCGATCTTGTAGAAATGATACCTTTTGCAAAGATTAATATCCTTTAAATGTTTACTGACTGTTATAGATGTTTTTTCTAAATACGCATATGCTTTACCTGTTAAAACCAAAAGTGGGATCTATGTAACCTTAGCTATGCAAAATATTCTAGAAAAAAAATAGGAAAAAAAATCCCAATAATATCCAATCTGATCAAGGTAAAGAATTTTTCAATTCTAATTTTAAAAAATGAATAAAAAATTTTGAAATAAACCATTATCATACATTTTCTAATATGAAGGCTTCAATAATTGAAAGGTTTAATAGAACTTTTAAAAATTTAATGTGGAAAGATTTTAGTCTTCAAGGGAATTATAAATGGCTGAACTTTATTACAAAAAATATCAATATATATAATAATAGATATCATCGTAGTATTAAAATGTCTCCAAAAAATGTCAATAAATCTAATCAACAAATACTTTTAAATACAGTTTACAATCATATTAAAACATTTAAGATGAGTAAATTGAAAATTGGAGATGATGTTCGTATTAGTAAATATAAAGGTACTTTCTACAAAGCATATGAATCCAATTGGTCTAATGAGGTATTCAAGATAAATAAAATAAAGATCACAAATCCAATTACTTATCAATTAATTGATTATCAAGGAGAAATAATAAAAGGTGGATTTTATGAAGAAGAAATACTTAAAACAGAAACATCAAATACGTATCTAGTTGAAAAGGTTTTAAAAAGAAAAAAGGATATGGTGTATGTCAAGTGGCTAGGTTTTGGAAGTGAACATAATTCATGGATTAACAAAAAGGATTTATTAACTAAGTAAACTAAATGTAACTTATTATAATTGTATTGTTCCAATATTAATATAAATAAAGTTATTAAAAAAAATAACTGTCATTCTTATTTAAACATTTGAAATTAAAAGATGGGAGATTCTAGTTTTTATATTAATTTATTAAGTAACAATTCCACAAATATTTATGAAAACACTAAATCTACATTTACAAATTTATTAAAAGAATCTTTGGTTTTAAATGAAAACTGGATTGTAGGTTTAACAGAAATTTCATTTCAACTTGTTAATAACCCATCTACATTTGAAGTATATCGAAATTTGAATAAAAGGGATATTTTGAAATCAACTTTAAAGTTAAATAAAAGTAATATCAAAAATGTAAATAGTGATCTAAAAGTAGATAAAAAAAATAAATACTATCCCTATCACATATTTAAATTTCATGGACAAAATAAATCAAGCACAAATAGAGAAGAAAAACAACAAATTGCAGAAAATCAACTCAATGTCAATTCTAATCCTGAGACAGTTGTAATAAAAAAAAAATAAAAAAAAATAAAGAAGAGTTGAATATCGATAACAAAAAAGATAAAAGTTTAAAATTAATAACTGAAAAATTAGACATTCAAGATACTATAAATGAAAACCCTGAGTTGGTTGGCGTAAAAAGCAGTATTAATAGACACTTTGTATCGGAGAATACAATACTTAAAATGTTAGATGTCATATCGAATTCTTATGAAAAATTTAATTCACATACAAATTATAAATTAAGATCTAGCGAGCTATACAACCTAGTGTTTGTGTATACAGACATTATTAAACCCAGATATGTAGGCGATCAAAAAATAAAATGTTTAAAAATATTTCCATGTTTAAATGAAATAAATTATATTCACTTTAAAAATATTGAATATTATCCATTGGAATCTTCAATTATAAATAATATTTCTATAATGATACGAGATGATGAAGGAAAGAAAATAAATATTGTGTAATGAATCCCCCGTTTATTGCACGTTACATTTTCGTAATATAAAAGAAGCTTCATAAGTTGTACTGATATCATTTATATGTAAACCATGGACAAGATTTATTCTGAGTACTATCTTAATCAATCCGGATCAAATTTGGATAATATAGGAGATATATACCATTCTCCTAGAATTGTTCAATATGGTCGTGGAATTGGTTCATTTTTTTCGGCCTTGTATACACATCAAAAACCTCTAATGAAAACTGGATTAAATGCTTTAAAAAACCATTCACTCGAAATTGGAAAATCAGTTTTGGAAGAGTTAGGTACTAAACCTGTAAAAAATATATTAACTGAACAGGGTAAAAAGGCTGTTCGAAATTTAAAAGAAAAAGTTATTAGCAAAATTAGAAATATACAAGGGAATGGAAAACGTATAAAATTCAAACGACTAAAGAAAAAAGATCATATGAAAACTAAACGTTCTAGAAGAGGGAAGTTTACTGATATATTTGGTAACTGTTAATTTATTTATGATGGCAGGATTAATAATGAAAAGTGAATTAGATCTGTTTGAGTCACCACCTGTACAAACTAGCATAATTAAAACAGAGGAGGTATCATATTGTCCAATAGCAACAATTGACAACTCTACTACAATAGAATTTCTTTCACTCGTAAATGGTGAAACATATCGTGATCTAAGTAGTGTTTATTTACGATTAATTGTAGAAATTAATGGAAGTGGAGGAGTCATAAACAATTTACTTCATTCATTATTTCGGAGCTGTAGTGTTCATTTAAATAATAGAAATGTATCGCAATCTGATAATAATTATCACTATAGATCTTATATTGAAACATTATTAAACTATGGAAATGATGCAAAATCTACACATCTTGAATCATGCGGATGGTCATTAGATATAAAAAAAAATAATTCAATAGTTGAGAATGAAAATCCAGGTTTAGTTAGACGAAAGAAAACATTTAAAAATGGAGAACGAGTTGAATTGATTGGAAAACTTCATGCAGATATATTTAATCAATCTAAATATCTTCTTAATAATGTGGATCTTAAAGTAACCCTTAATATGGAGAAACCTTCTTTTTATATACTAGAAGATTCAAAATCTGGAGAGTCATCTATTAAAATTCATGAAGCTAACTTATACATTAATCATCTTACCATTAATAGTAATATTTTAATGGCACATCATAATGTTTTACAAAGTAGAAATGCTATTTATCCATATAAAAAAAGTTGAAATCAAGACATTCACCATTCACCCCGGCAATCATTCTCTACTCTTAGATAATGTTATAATTGGACAACTTCCAAATATCTTAATATTTGGTATGGTAAATAATAAAGCTTATACTGGTGATTGTTCGGAAAATCCGTATAACTTTCGCCATTTCAATTTACAAAGATTTAATTTCGTTGTAAATGGAGTACAAGTACCAGCACAGCCGATTGAATTTGATTATAAACATGGACGTATAAGTACAAGGGGATATCAAACTTTATTTAAAGGTACTGGCATACATTACTTTGATAAGGGACATCAAATAACTAAAGAATTATTTGATAACGGATATTTCTTACTTGCATTTGATTTAACACCAGATCATAACAATAACTCACACTGCGGAAACTTAATAAATCAGGGTACAATACGAATTGAAGGTCGTTTCAGTGAAGCACTTTCTGAAGCAATTACTTGTTTAGCATATTGTGAGTTTGATAGTGTTTTGGAAATTGATAAAAATCGTACTGTATTACAATCATTATGAATACAAGTAATATAGAAAATATTTTATATAAAAATTTTGTAACTAAAAAGAATTTTAAAGGAGTTTTTGCATCAAATCAGCTACCTAGAAATCGAATAAAAAAGCCAGCATTTTATATTGTGAATATGGATTCATATTTAAACCAGGATCACATTGGATTGTAATATATTTTCCTCGAAATGGGCCGGCTGAGTATTTTTGTTCTGCAGGGAGTTCTTCTATTAAACCATTTGTAAATTTTATTCAAAGAAATGCATCCACATTAATTAAAAGCAATTTCCGATTACAAAGTGAAATTTCAATGTTATGCGGTGTTTATTGCTGTATATTTATATATTTAAGAAGTATAAATATTTCTTTTAATACGTTTTTTTAATTATTTTGATATATATAATTTATATATTAATGATATTTTAGCTGTGCATTATTTTAAAAGCATTTTTAAGTTTTCTGTAATAAAAAATAAATAAAACAATTTAATGTAAATAATTTATAAATTTGTTTTTTTATTTCTATTATTTAAAATTTCACAAATTCATTGAATATAGTATAATAAAAAAGTTTATTAATAATATGTAATAAACAATTATTTTGTATATTTTATTCTATAATATAATTTTATTAGTTTGTCAATGTCTTTAGATTTCTTGTCATAATAATAGCAACCACATGTATCTGGTCCCTCCGTTAAATCATCTGTGGCCCATGGACAGCTCTTATAATGTACTCCGTGAACAGTTAATATTTTTTCCATATACTGGTAATGCTTACAATAAGGGGTAAACTTAATAAACTGAACATGAGTCGTCTGTAATATGTTGTAGCTGTTATGCTACTCAGTGGAGTTTAGAAATTCCGTGGATTTTACAAATTTTCTTAGTACTTTCCAGTCCAAGCTTTCCAGTTGTTTCAATGATGAAATAAGCGGAGCTCCGAAGTGGATGAATCTAAGTCTGGCAAATGCCGGGCAGTGACACAAGTAGTGTTCAAGCGTCTCTGTCTCTTCCTCACAGGCCTTGCAGAAGTAAGAGTCGACTCTTCCCAATTTGAAAAGATGACCTCTTAGCTCATTATGGCCCGTGGAATGCGTGTATTGTTTTAACTCCTTTTTATTAAGCGTTAGAATTTTGTTTGTTTCGGATTTGTTCGGGGGGCCCCATAGCCATTTAGTTGCTTGGCCTACGCTCGATTCTTCCCATGATGTTTTGTGAAGTAGATAAGCCCATGAGCTCAACTCGTTTTTTAGAAATTGGAAAGGTCTGCCGGTTATGACTGAGATTGCGTCCATTTCTGATCCATTTCTCGCCAATTCGTCGGCTATTTCGTTCCCCTCAATGTTACAGTGTCCTGGAACCCAGATAATGTCCACAGCGTTAACAAGTAAGAGATCAGCAAGGGCCTCTTTACATTGTAGAACCACTCTGGAATTCACCTTGTCCGTGGATAAAGCTCTAATGGCAGCTTGGCTGTCTGAGAAAATTTTAATACACTTGTCTACGCAGTAAGTGCTTTGTATAAATTTAGCCCCTTCTGTTATAGCCACTACTTCCCACTGAAAGACGGTGTTGTGGTCATGCAGACGAAGGCTTTATTTTGCAGAAAAGGCTTCACAGAAAAAGCCCGCTCCAGTGTGACCGTTTAATTTTGATCCGTCAGTGTAGAGGTGGATCCCCGGATTGCTAGACAATACCTGATCTCCCGCGAACTTTGCGGCGGTATGATTGGTTTCCTCCGGGATGCGGTCGCAGTTCCAATTACCTGAAGAAACAGTACTAGGAATTGAGTTAATTATGGTTTGGTGATTGGTTAATGTCTCGGAATTGAGCTATCCCCAAGGATGTTAAGTCGAGCCGCGGAGACAGCGGCCCCATATTTAACTCGAATTTGTATTGGGCGTATGTTTAGAATAGTCTCAATAGCTTTGGTCGAAGTGGTAGACATCGCATCTGAAATGCCGAGACAACATGCCCGTTGCACTTTCTCGAGTGGTTTGATGTTACATTTTCGTCCCAAAGGTGTCCACCATACATGTGACGCATATGTTAGTATTGGTCGAACAACGCCGGTGAAAATCCAGTGGGTCATCTTTGGTCGAAGTCCCCATGTAGGACCAATACATCTTCTGCAGGTTGCCCAAACCCTAACGGCTTTTGTGGCTCTGCTAGCTATTTGTGCCTTCCAGTTAAGTTTAGAATCCAGGATAACTCCAAGGTACTTGACTTGACCTGTAAGTGCCAGTATCTCTCGGTTTACCTGTGGAAGAGGATAGCTAGGTAGCTTCCTTTTCCTAGTAAAGAGACAGATTTCAGTTTTTTGGGGGTTTATATTTAATCCCCTAGGTGATGACCATTCAGCCGAGATATCCAAGGCTTCTTGGATTCGTCTAGAAGGGAGAAGAGGATGTGTCCCCGAGGCAAGGATGGCGATGTCGTCTGCGTAGCAGACAGCATGTAAACCAGCCTCGGTTAGTCTTCTTAGGAGACTGTTTATGGTGACGACCCAGAGTAGCGGTGAGAGAATGCCACCCTGTGGGGTACCGCGAAACACCCTTCCCCTTAGGGTAATATTGCCCTGCTGACAAGTGATGGATCTGTTGCACAACATATGACGTACCCAGTGTAAAATAGCCGGGTCTACGTCAAATGAGGCAAGGGACGAGATCAGTGTGTCAGTGTGAACGTTATTAAAAGCACCCTCAACATCAATAAAGGCTGCTAGAGTGAGTCCTTTTAGGTCCATAGACCTTTCAATTTTGTTAACTACCTCATGTAAGGCGGTTTCAACGGATCGCCCCTTTATGTATGCATGTTGCTTAAACTTCAGCTGCTCATAAGGGATTTTTTCCTTAACCATGGTGTCGCACATGCGTTCCATTGTTTTCAGTAGGAAGGACATTAGACTTATGGGTCTATATGCCTTAGGGGTTGAGTAGGTTTCTTTACCCGGCTTAGGTATGAAAACTACTCTTGATTCTTGCCATGTGAGGGGGGTATAGCTCTGATTAAGGCATGCCTCATAAAGCCTGGATAGACGGACGTCCACTGCCCGTTGTAGTAGGGCTGGGAAAACTCCATCTTGCCCTGGGGATTTATATGGCTGGAAGCTATGAATTGCCTTCCCCACCATATCGATGGTGATGGCTAAGTTGTGGGAGTATTGAGAAGTTTCCCATAATCTCGTCTCATCTAAATTGACGAAACAGTTTGGGAAGTGCTCCTCCATTAGAATCTTTAAAGAGTCCTCAGAGTTACCTGCTCTAACCCCCTGTCTGTTTATCAGGAGTTCCGGTTGGGAGTGGGTTTTTGAGAGGAATTTCTTAATTCTTGCGGTTTTTGTAAAACAATCAACTTGTGCACAGAAGGTAGTAGAGATCCCAATGCTCTGTAGTATTTAATCTTTTAGCTTTATTGAAAAGTCTCCGAGTATCCGTTCTTAGGTTTTTCAAAGCCCCTGTCATCCAGGGTTTTTCCTTGAAAGACTCTCGGTTGCGAAGAGGGCAAGCCTCTTCGAATGCTCATATAAGGCTATTTGTTATGGTTTTGACCTCCCCGTCAATGTTATATATAGAATACGTCTAACGCATTCTTTAAAAGTCTTCTGAATAGAGCCCACTTAGTTTTCGATTTGTTGCGAAACATAGGTGGGGGAATGTTAGGAATGAATAGTTTAAAACAGACGTATCTATGATCCGAGAAGGAATGTCTGCTAGAGACATGCCTGTCTTGGACCATGTCAAGTATGTTTTTAGAGCAAAAAGTTATGTCAAGTACTTCCTTTCTGACTCTAGTGATGAAGGTGGCAGAGCAACCAACGTTTAGGGTCAGAAGATCATACGCATTAATAAATTCAAATAGGGCATGTCCCCGAGCATTACAGTCGGAGCTTCCCCATGTTGTATGGTGAGAATTGGCATCTGTACAAATTATTAATTTCTTACCTTTTTCGGCAGCAAACCTTGTAATCCTCTGTTCCTCGGAGGGTGGAGGTTCCGGGGAGTCATGCGGGAGATATACTGAAGACAGCATGAGGCCACCGCTTCGGTCAAAAATTGTGGTGGCGTCTGAGGAAGACAGTTCTGTGGAGAAAGAAATGTTAAAATCCTTTTTACAGATAATACAGGTCCTAGATAATACAGGTCCCAGATAATACAGGTCCTGCATTGAGTGTATAAAATATTTGGTATCGCGTGTCACCCCAACCAGCAACCCTGTCATTTACAGTCCAGGGTTCCTGGATCAGTGCGATGTGCGTCTTACCTTCTTCATTTCTCTCCATAAGCGCAGCCGTCGCCAGTCGACTCCTATGGAGGTTGATCTGCGTAAGCAGAATCATTGGGCGAGTAGCTCGTCCTCCTGAGAGGGCGTAAGGGTATCATCAGAAAATTCTGATAGGCCCTCGTCCTCTCCTCCGCTCGTCCCTTCTTCTTTGGTCGGGTAGACCTGAACCCCCGTACTGCCCGCGGCCTCGACCTTATCCTTACTATCCTCCACGACCGGGCTGGGAAGATTGCCCTTGGATAGCTGTTTCCCGGATTGGGCCCCAGCTCCGACAGGTTTTCCGCCCAGCTTAATGGTCACGGATGACGTAAGGAAGAAGGCACGACCCCCAGACTTCTCCAGTGTCGTGATGGAGTTCTGGTCAATGCCCACAACGATGAGGTTTCCATCGGTCATCTCATCCCTGTGGAACACCTCCCAAAGTTCCACTCTCAGCCCACGGTTCTGCCTCGCCAGAATCCTAAGGATATCACACGTGGGTCGCTTCGCCCCGTTTGCTCTGACGAAGAAGGTTGCCTTACGCAGAACGGGTATGTCGCTCATAGCCACAAGCCGTAGCTTAGCGTCAGCTTAGCGTCTGCTCAGGCAACCTTTCCACCAGATCGCGCAGGGTGTCGACACAGTCCAAAGACACCACGGTGATCCTGTAGACTCCGCGGACAAATCTGCAGTATTCCAGATGGATTTCGGGGGTGCTGTCAGAAGACTCGATAATCGAGTTCGCAAGTGCGTCATTCCACATTTCCTCCAGCAGCCCCTTTTATCCTCAGCAATCTTTCCACAGGGCTGGCTTTCATCGATGATGGCAAACTTGCGTTTGTCATCAATCGATTCTCGTGCCACCCCCGCATACGTTTTGCCGTCTGCCTTTGACCTCTTCGCCTTAGACTCCCCATCGCGACCCTGTCTTTTTGTTCCGCGGGCCCCTGCATTTCGCAGTGCAGGCCGAAACGCTACGTTGGACGAGCACGACGGGATGTCATCGCTGGGAAGAGACCCCTTGATTTTAGACACGTTTGTCTTGTTTTTCTTCGCCAATCCAACCTGGGTCATCTCCTCAGGAGAGCGCAGTCGCTTGCCCGGTCCTTGTAAACCAAGTGTAGCGGCTGGCTTCAACTGAGGGTCCCTGTTGTCAGCGGTTTGTTGACTGTCCGGGGGTCCCAGTGATGTGAGAGGCAGCTCTCTGGCGTTGTTTGGCTTTTAATCGCCTAGCCGCACCAGAGAGTCGCCTTTTCCCATCCGGGTTCTTCTCTCCATGACCATCTGGAGTTGCGGAAGGACGCACGACTACCGTCCTGTCCGAACTCTGGGAGGAGTCCATAACTCCAACCCTCTCTCCACCTGCGTAATTTACATCGCAGGCCACCACTGGCGCCCTACCAGCCGAGCTGAGTCGGCCTGTCCTGCTGGGAGGGCATACGCCTGGCTGCATGGCGACAGCTGCAGATGCCGGGGCAGATATCCCTACCCCTGAGTCCGTAGACCCGGTATCTTGTTCCGTGAACGACTTCATAATTTGGTTTTAACGACCCCGCAAGTCGAAGTGTTTCCAGACCCTTCGGTTGTATGTGTTTAACGACCCTTCGGTCGCACAAAAGGCCGCCCCACAGGGAACAGACGCCTATAAGTGTTTAGAGACTCTACGGTCGGAAGAGGAGGCCGCCCCACAGGGAACAGACGCCTACCTGCCTGACACCAGATACTAGTGCATGAGAGGATTTTAGGGATGTAACCGTCTTAGTCTGGCCACTCGTCCAAGGACCTGTCCCGGCTACCTGCCAGTATGCCCCTTGGAGTCAATGCGGCAAACACAAGCCCGCAGTACCCAAAGTGCGGGTACTTCGAGAGGGAATAATAATAATATTCATTCATATATCGAAGTTTTAAATTACAATCATCGTTCCTCAACAAAGTTTCAAATTGAACCCTGTGCTCCTCAACTCTCTTGATGATCATGCAAAATAAAACAAACAAGTATAACTATAGTATACATTATAACTACGTTAACTGAAGTCTAATTGCAACTATAATATTTTACAACAACAACATGAATACGTTTGTAAAAATTCTCATTCACAAAAAATGCTTATCCCAACAACAACATTTACTCTTTACGGCTGCATGCCTTCATATGTTAAAAAGTCAACCCACTGGCTCCATGCCATTATAAAATATATAGTATACATATAATATACCTATGTTAAAAATACTTCCCATGAAAACAATAACAAATATTCTGTTAAAATATGATCACCATTGAAAAAACAATAACAACTATACTGTTAAAATATGATCTCCAATGAACTACACTATAAACAACTCTGTTAAAAAATGATCCCTATTGAACTATACCAACAAAAACTATGTTAAAAAATTATCCCTATTGAATTACACTAACAACAACTATGTTAAAAAAATGATCCCTATTGAAAACAATAACAACATCTCTGTTAAAAATTCATTTACACTAACAACAATGTGCTCCATGGAGCCCAGTGGGGCCAGAACCGGCGAATCCATACTACTTATATCAGGCCGTTTTTTGATACCTAAGAAAAACAAAATTTGCAATCCAGACAAATTGTACTTAGTTACTTTTTTGATACCTAGGAACTTAATGTCTGAATATCTAGAAAAATTTGACTTAGTTACTTTCAACAGACAGACAGGCTGACTAACAAACAGATGGCGACCTCGCAAAACAAAACAGACGAGCTAATATTACAGACAGACAAATATCGATGAAAACAACAACAATACATGAACACGTGTTCTTTTTGCGATGAATACAGCAACAATTTTGCGTGTTCTTTTTGGTTTTTAATAATCAATAAATTAACTTCGGAAAATCTAGTTGAATAAAGTTTGTTTACTTTGTTAACAACTAAGTAATTTGCTTTCTTGATATCCAGATGACAAATTCTTGAATTTTAGTAGTATTTTATTGATATTAGTATAATTCTGCTATTTTTCTTCCTAACCGACTTCTTCTCGAGTTTTAGAATTTTATTTCCCTCCGTGTACAGTTATTTTGTATGTAATTACCTACATAGTTTTAAAGCATTTATATACAATTTTTAATACATTTGTATTGAAAATAACTACATTAATACATTTGTATTGAAAATAACTACATTTTGTCCTTTTTATACGTCCGAAATATGTAGATACTACTACTTCTTTTATATTAACTACATTCCGTATTTATTAAACATTACGCGTAGGTAAAAAAAAAAATGAAATTTGTGTATATCAAAAAAATAATTTGCAAAACAAAAATATTTAAAAACACGTTACACCAATTTTAAACAAAGGAGACTGAAAACGAGATGATAATAAAAAGATACAAGAGAAACTTTTATAAAAAAATAGAAAATAATTTGTGTTTGTATTCAAACGTCGTGGGTCTCATTCCTACATGTATGTTTTAAACTAACAAAAAAAAAATATTGATATAAAAAGAGTTTGGAATGTTAGGTCACATGGGTAAGTTCGTGGAATGTTAGGTCATATGGTAAGTATTCCATAGTCGTGCCAGACTATGGAATACCCTACACCTTTGGTATACCTTAATTTTAAAGTTCCTAATTATGCTGAACCCCATCACCTTCGGAATATTATTCACATAGCAAAAATGTACATCTTATATAATTTAAAAAAAATGGATATAAAAGTATAAAAAACCTAATAAAAAAAATTTGAAATATAAAAGTGGGCGGAATACGCCCACGTAAATATTTCATAGATTTGTTTTTAATAATTTACGGCTAAAATTTTCACTATGGTAACCCGGGAAATAATGTAAAAAAATGTGGGCGGATCACGCCCATTTTTGGACGACATATTCACCTATTCTAACAAATTTTTAAAATTTTTATAACTATATCTTGAATACTTTTCGAGGTATTAGTTCCTAAAGTGCAGAGCTGTGAATGATTCAAGCTATTGCTGATTCAATCCCAAAAATATATGATTTGGTAATGTGAAAAAACAATCATTGACACCAATTCAGTTCCTGATTGGAACAAAAAAAATCATTATTTCTTTTGAACAAATGATTGCAATCTTCTCTATTGAAATCTTAAATGAAATTCAGTTTAATTCATTCATTTTGTAAACATCTTTTTTAAAATCTTTATGGCTGTATTACAAAAAAAAAAATTATGGTTTTGCGATTTTCGCCAACACTAGGTACTCGCTGCCCACTGTGCTCTACTCATAAGTCGATGCTGTCGGTCATTGGTTGTAACGCGAGTTGCATTTGAACAAGCTTACTACTTCTTTTAACAAGAATTCTTCAATACATATTGTTTAAATTGTTAAAAACTTCGAGTTATTTTTGTTTTAAATCACAAAGATTTAAAAAAATAAATCGAAAAATCTCAAATCACTAAAGATTTAAATTTGTTTTACTTCCAATCTAGAGTGTAAAAAATGATTTGAGCAAAATCATTTGCGTTTCAGTCGTTTATGCAGCAACCAAATGATTTGACAACTGATTTTTTTATTTTTGGGATTGAATCATTTGACTTGAAAAATGATTGCATGTTTTTCGCGATTCAATCTAAGACTGAAATGAACAGATGATTTTAAATTAAAATTGATTGCAAAATCTTGTGATTCGATTCAAAGATTTTGCTTAATATTTCGAGAAATCCAATGACTTGAAAGTTGATTGCAACTTAAGATGATTCAATCTGTAAATGAACTAAATAAAAATTTTAAAAAAGATTTACATCTATTGATTTATATCTAAAAATATATTAACAAATGAATTGAAAAAAATTGCAATCTTTAAAAAGATTTGTGATTTGCTTTTTTAAAATCAGGTAAATGAATTGAACTCAAGGAATTGAATCATTTTCGTGGATTTGCAAATGAATTTAATCCAAAAAAGATTCAGTCTTTCACAGCTCTGCTAAAGTGTTATATAAAAGTGACTTGTATAGGAGGTGGGCGTGTCTGTTGACCGATTTGGCTCATTTTCAAACTGAGCTCCTACACCGAAAAAATTACTGTAGTAAATTATACTAACGAACACATAAATCGTTTTGAAAAAATGCAGTTCTACTACATTTTTATCGTTTTTTAATACATTTGTATTAATTTGTCTGGATTTTACTACACAATGTATTAGAAATTCGTTTTCTACATATTTCAGAATATGTAGTATGTATTTGATTTTCGTAGTTTTTATTTTTAAAATACCTGTACTACATAATACATAAAATGTATTATGCAATTATTTTGTGTATTATAGTTTAATATTAAATTATAAATTATTTACTTATTTTTATAAATTATTTACATATCATTGTATATTCTTCTATATTTTATATTCTATAAATTTACTTTAAATTCCCCTGTATACAAAAATATTTATTAACTAAAGTTAATTGTTTTTATAAAAATTTGAATAAAATTGAATTTATTATATAAAATCTTAAAATTAACAGCCCTATTTTACTTTCAAATTTACTTTCAAAAACAACTAAGTTTTGTTTATATTTTTAAAACCAAATGTTTAGCGTTACCTATAATAAAAAAATAATGTCCAATTTAAAATAATATTCGAATGTATATGGAAGACTTGTCTGTAGCTGTACACCGAAAAAATTACTGTAGCAAATTATTTAAATTTTATGTCTTTGTTTTAAAAAAAATATATTTCTACTACATTTTGTCGGTTTTTAAATATATTTGCCTTTATTTGTCTTATTTTTTACTACATCATGTATTGAAAATTCGTTCCCTACATATTGCACAAACTGTATTGATGTTTTGTTTTTTTTGCTTTCATTTCAATTCGTGTGGGATCACTGACGAACGAATTACCAATGGTCGTCCCTCGTACAGGTATAAACGAATTCTTTGGTTTCATATTTCAGAAACTGGTTTTTTGTTTTTATTTTTTTATTTGCATACGACGGATGACTGCGAAATAGGTATATAAATAAACCAGAACTTTCCGTAACATCTGACCGAACCGTCTTAATGAGAGAAGACTATGGAGCTGCCAACTTAGTTTACCGCTGAATATTTTTGGTTTTAAAACTTAGTTGTCAACTCTGCAGTATATAAATATAGCACGCAGCTGCAGATGAGTAGTTTGCTGATGTGGCGCTCCATGACGTTAACATTGAGACGGCAAATTTTTGTTGTTTTCAATGTTTGCTCTCTCATTTTTCGATCGCCGTATATATTCTGTTCAGGCAGTAATAGTTGATATGTCATTTTTTGGTTTTACCATAGCATATTATTCTTATGTGTTTTAACCGAAAAGAAACACTAAAGTGCTTGCCATTCCTTGGAATCGTCCGAACAGATGATGCTTAGTGGTGCTTTCATCTTATGATCAGGAAATTTTTTGTGTTATTTATTTACTAGCTGGACCCGTGCACGACTCGTGCCAAGATTTTCTGAATTCAAAGATATGGAGCGATTTTATTAATATAAAAAAACATTTTATTATTTATATGAGGGGCCCGTGCTTAGCTGTTGAAGTTTTTTTTATTGGTTTTATAAATGTGGTAACCAAATAATTCTCCGCCAAAACAACTTTTCTCAAAGACAATTCTTTCTCAGACTGCGCTTCTCCGCAGAATTATTCCTAGTAGAAATCTTCCCCGTAAAATCCACATAGAACGCTTTCCCGTAGAATTCTCCACGTAGAATTCATCCCGGTAGAATTGTTCCCGGTAGAATTCTTTCCCGTAGAATTCTTCCCCGTAGAGTTTTTCCCAGTAGAAGTTTTAGTGTGGTGGGTTTTAATGTAGTAAGTTTCGGTGTGGTAAGTTTCGGTGTGGTAAGTTTAGATGTGGTGAATTTTGGAGTGGTGAGTTTAATTGTGGTTAGTTTTGGTGTGGTGAGTTTTAGTGTGGTGAGTTTTAGTGTGGTGAGTTTAAGTGTGGTGATTTTTAGTGTGGTGAGTTTTAGTGTGGTGAATTATAGTGTGGTGGGTTTTAGTAGGGTGAATTTTAATGTGGCGTGTTTTAATATGACGTGTTTTAGTGTAGCGAGTTTTAGTGTGGTGAATTTTAAGGTGAATTTTATTGTGGTGAGTTTTAGTGTGATGAATTTTAACGTGATGAATTTTATTGTGGTGAGTTTTAGTGTAGTGAATTTTAGTGTGGTGAGTTTTAGTGTGATTAATTATAGTGTGGTGGGTTTTAGTGTGGTGAATTTTAATGTGGTGAAATTTGAGTATAGTGTGTTTTAATGTGGTGAGTTTTAGTGTGGTGAATTTTAATGTGGTGAAATTTTAGTGTAGTGAGTTTTAGTGTGGTGAGTTTTAGTGTGGTGAAATTTTAGTGTGGTGAGTTTAAGTGTAGTAAATTTTAGTGTGTTGAATTTTTGTGTGGTGAGTTTTAGTGTGGTGAGTTTTAGTGTGGTGAGTTTTAGTGTGGTGAGTTTTAGTGTGGTGTGTTTTAGTGTGGTGAGTTTTAGTGTGGTGAGTTTAAGTGTGGTGAGTTTTAGTGTGGCGACATTTGAGTGTAGAAAGTTTTAGTGTGGTGAGTTTTAGTGTGGTGAGTTTTAGTGTGGTGAGTTTTGGTGTGGTGAGTGTAAGAGTGGTGAGGTTTAGTGTGGTGAATTATAGTGTGGTGGGTTTTAGTGTGGTGAATTTAAGGGTGAATTTTAGTGTGTTTTAGTTTGGTTAGTTTTAGTTTGGTGAGTTTGTTTTTCTTTTTCTTTCCTTTTTTAGTTGTTCATTTAGTTTGGATAGTGGTTTTGTGTGATTGGTTTTGTTTTTGTATTTTTGATTTTGTTTTGTTTTGTTTTGTTTTGTGTTGTGCTTTTGCTTTTTTGTTTTTAATTTTTTTTTTGTATTTCAGTTTTTTGTTTCATGTTCGTTGCTGGTGAAAGTGCCGAGTTATATCGTATTGAAAGTTTAGGTAGTATGGGAGATGCCACGCCTCTTTGTCCAATCCCGCCCAAATATAACCTATCATTCCTTCCAGACCATACCGCATCTGTGGTAAAAATTTCAAGAAAATCGGATCAGCCGTTTAGACGGAGAAGCGGAACAAACGTGATTGCTTTTGTTTTTGTATTTTTGCTTTTTTTTGTTTTGTGCTTTTGCTTTTTAGTTTTTAACATTTTTTTTTGTATTTGAGTTTTTTGTTTCATGTTCGTAGCTGGTGGTAGTGCCGAGTTATATCGTATTGAAAGTTAAGGTAGTATGGGAGGTGCCACGCCTATTTGTCCAATCCCGCCCATATATAGCCTATCATTCCTTCCAGACCATACCGCATCTGTGGTAAAAATTTCAATAAAATCGGATCAGCCGTTTAGACGGAGAAGCGGAACAAACGTACAAACGTACAAACGAACAAACTGATTTATTATATTAATAGGATGTGTAGATTGGTCTTCAGGTTGTGGGAAACAATCTTCAGTTGTATTTGTACTATACAACTAAATAGTTTTCAGATTTATAATTTTGTGTATCTTATTTTTGATATTAAAAAAATTATATTAATATTCATTCATATATTTTTCTGAATTAATAAAAATAAATATGCTATTTAATTAATTATCACAACAAAGTAAAATAACTACATAATATTGTTAAATTAAAGGCATATGTAGTAATTTCTCTACATATTTCTGGACGTATAAATAAAGACAAAATGTAGGTTTTTTAATACATATGTATTGAAATTTTATATAGAAATGCTGTTAAATTATGTAGTAATTTTCCATACAAAAACAACTACATCAGTTTAGTAAAAATAAATACATATGCTTTTGGACGTAAATCAAATTCATATGTATTTATTTTAAAGACATTTTTAGTTATTTTTAATACAATTTTTTTTTCGGTGTAATAATAATAATAATAGTTTGGCGCTACAGTCCTGTATAGAACTTCGGCCGAGCTCTCTCATTATTTTGAGCTGTGCGTGTTATATTTGCACTCAAAGTGGTGGGACCTACAGTTTATTGCCGAATCCGAACGGCGGGTGAGAGCTTTTCGGTGTACTTTTGGCTAAAACATATTGTGACTAAATTCCATGACATTCTCACAATTATTTCTCAAGTTTTCTCGTATACGTACAGCAAGACAGACAGGCGGACATAGTTAAACGGACGGGAAGTGATCAAGAATATATTTACTTTTCCATACCGGCCACACCTCCTAATATACCCTGAACCTCATAGGTGTAGGGTATATATATATATATACTAGCTGGACCCGTACACGACTCGTGCCAAGATTTTGTGAATTCATAGATATAAAGCTATTTTATTAATATAAAAAAACATTACTATTATTTTTTATTTCAGGGGCCCGTGCTTCGCTGTTGAAGTTTTTATTGGTTTTATAAATGTAGTAACCAAATAATAATTCTCCGCCAAAACAACTTTTCTCAAAGACAATTCAATTCTTCCCCATAGAACGCTTTACCGTAGAATTCTTCCCGGTAGAACTCTTCCCGGTAGAATTTTTCCCCGTAGAGTTTTTCACAGTAGATGTTTTAGTGTAGTTAGTTTTAATGTGGTGAGTTTTAGTGTGGTGTGTTTTAGTGTGGTGAGTTTTGGTGTGGTCAAATTAAGTGTGGTGAGTTTTAGTGTGGTGAATTTTTAGTGTAGTGAGTTTTAGTGTGGTGAGTTTTATTGTGCTGAGTTTCAGTGCGGTGAGTTTTCGTGTGGTGAGTTTTAGTGTGGTGAGTTTCGTTGTGGTGAATTTTGGTGTGGTGAGTTTTAGTGTGGTGAGTTTTGGTGTGGTGAGTTTTAGTATGGTGAATTTTTAGTGTGGTGAGTTTTAGCGTGGTGAGTTTTATTGTGGTAAGTTTTAGTGTGGTGAGTTTTAGTTTGCTGAGTTTTAGTGTGGTGAATTTTAGTTTTTTGTTTCATCTTTTTCGATTCTGTATGTGCTGAGTTATGTCGTTTTGAAAGTTTAGGTTGTAAGGGAGGTGCCACGCTTCTTTGTCCAATCCCGCCCATATATAGCCTATGACAACCTCCGGACTCTATAGTATCCTGGTGCAAATTTCAGTTAAATCGGTTCAGCGGTTTAGACGTGATACTGGAACAAACAGACAGACCGATAGTCCAAGAGTTTTATATATATAGATAGATATATATATATACTAGCTATACCCGTGCACGACTCGTGCCAAGATTTTGTGAATTAAAAGATATGGAGCGGTTTTATTAATATAAAAAACATATTTATTATTTATATCAGGGACCCGTGCTTGGCTGTGAAAGTTTTTTTTATTGGTTTTATAAATGTAGTAGCCAAATAATAATTCTCCGCCAAAACAACTTTTTCAAAGACAATTTTTTCTCAGACTGCCCCGTAAAATTCTTCCCCATAGAACGCTTTCCCGAACGTTCTTCCCGGTAGAAATCTTCCCGTAGAACTTATCCCAGTAGAATTCTTCCCGAAAGAAATCTTCCGGTAGAATTGTTCCCGGTAGATTTCTTTCCCGTAGAATTCTTCCCCGTAGAGTTTTTCACAGTAGAAATTTTAGTGTGGTGAGTTTTAATGTGGTGAGTTTCAGTGTGGTGAGTTTAGGTGAGGTGAATTTTGGTGTGGTGAGTTTTAGTGTGTTAAGTTTTAGTGTGGTGAGTTTTAGTGTGGTGAGTTTTAGTGTGGTGAATTTTATTGTGGTGAGTTTCAATGTGGTGAATTTTATTGTGGTGAATTTTAGTGTGGTAAGTTTTAGTGTGGTGAGTTTTAGTGTGGTGAATTTTAGTGTGGTGAATTTTAGTGTGGAGAGTTTCATTGTGGTGAGTTTAATGTGGTGTGGTTTGTATTTTTTTTGTATTTGAGTTTTTTGTTTCATCTTTTTAGCTTGTGTATGTGCCGAGTTATGTCGTTTTGAAAGTTTAGGTTGTATGGGACGTGCCACGCCCCTTTGTCCGATCCCGCCCATATATAGCCTATGACACCCTCCGGACTTCATAGTATCCAGGTGCGAAATTTCAGTTAAATCGGTTCAGCGGTTTAGTCGTGATGCTGGAACAAACAGACAGACAGACCGACTGACAGACGGACCAAGAGTTTTATATATTTAGACTAGCTGGACCCGTACACGACTCGTGCACATATTTTGTGAATATTATTTATTTTAAAACCTGAGATTTACCACAAATCTGAATAAATATTAATTACTAGCTGGACCCGTGCACGACTCGTGCCAAGATTTTGTGAATTCATAGATATAAAGCGATTTTATTATTATAAAAAAACATTATTATTATTTTTTATATCAGGGCCCCGTGCTTCGCTGTGGAAGTTTTTATTGGTTTTATAAATGTAGTAACCAAATAATATTTTCTCCGCCAAAACAACTTTTCTCAAAGACAATTCAGACAGTAGAATATTTCGCCGTAGAATTCTTCCCAGTAGAAATCTTCGCCGTAAAATTCTTCCCCATAGAACGCTTTACCGTAGAATTCTTCCCGGTAGAACTCTTCCCGGTAGAATTCTTCCCCGTAGAGTTTTTCCCAGTAGAAGTTTTAGTGTAGTTAGTTTTAATGTGGTGAGTTTTAGTGTGTTGAATTTTTATTTTAGTGAATTTTTAATGTGGTGAGTTTTAGTGTGGTGAATTTTTAGTATAGTGAGTTTTAGTGTAGTGAGTTTTATTGTGGTGAATTTTAGTGTGGTGAGTTTTAGTGTGGTGAGCTTTATTGTGTTGAGTTTTAGTGTGGTGAGTTTTAGTGTGGTGAATTTTTGTGTGGTGAGTTTTAGTGTGGTGAGTTTTGGTGTGGTAAGTTTTAGTATGGTGAATTTTTAGTGTGGTGAGTTTTAGCGTAGTTAGTTTTATTGTGGTGAGTTTTAGTGTGGTGAGTTTTAGTGTGGTGAGTTTTAGTGTGGTGAATTTTAGTTTTTTGTTTCATCTTCTTAGCTTGTGTATGTGCCGAGTTATGTCGTTTTGAATCCCGCCCATATATAGCATATGTCACCCTCCGGACTCCATAGTATCCTGGTGCAAAATTTCAGATAAATCGGTTCAGCGGTTTAGGCGTGATGCTGGAACAAACAGACAGACAGACAGACCGACAGACGGACAGACGGACCAAGAGTTTTATATATATAGATATTATTTTTGAATATATTATTTTCATTAATTATAAAAATATACTAAGTATTTTAATTGCATTAAATTGAATCATCTCATAGTGATTTAAAATAATGTATTTCAAAATTATATAATTTTGAGATTATTGAATTTAATAAAGTTAATTGTTTAAAGTGTGTTACCTTTTGAAATGACATTTGCAACATATTAATTTTTGTTACTCATACGATACGTATGACGTTATTTTTATTAATAATCATTTGTCCAATGCTGCACAATGAGGTTTTTTTAATAATATATTTTTATATACATATTATATACATATATACATATTTTTAATAACATATTGAAAATGAAATGAATAAAATAATAATATAAACAAAAATTCAAAAATTAATTAATTAAAAATTAATTTTAACAATGTTAATGTGAAAATAGCTTCGACGGAAAAAGCAAAAAGTTATTTGTATTTTTATTTTTATTTTAATTAGAGATATGTAAAATTTGATGTAAGATATGCAAGTATTTATTTTATTAAAAATTAAGTTACAAAATTTCTTTGTAGACTATATTATCAGTTTTTCCATTTGGTGACATTATATAGAGATCGCTGTTTTTGCTCACTCTCGACATGGCTACGTATAACTGACCATGTGAAAAACAGTTGTTTTGCAAGTTCACTCCTGTAATGCGTATAGTTTGACCTTGTGCTTTATTAATTGTCATAGCAAATGCCAGTGCAATCGGGAACTGCAGCCGTTTGAATTCAATTGGGTAATTGGTCGGAATTATGGGAATCCGTGGTATGAGAACATTTTCCCCAGCTGCAGATCCTGTTAGAATATCTGCTTTTATTATATATTGTTGTAGTGCTGTTACCCTAAGCCTGGTGCCATTACACAATTTGGGTCCGTTCGGTCATTTTTTTTATTTGATCAATATGAGGATATATTTTTTCAATTAAAACTTCAATATTGTGGACAACATTGCACAAAGTTGGTGGTAATATTATTTCGTTTTTCTCATTAGGAAATGTTCCCTCACCAATTTTTAATAGTAATTTTGAAAAAGTATTACTTTCTTCATCACCAAATACTTTTGCCCTCATATTTTCTTTTAAGTTCAGTTTTATTATATGAGGCTATAGAACGGAACGCTTTAGTGACGCATTTATTTCATCAGCTCTGGTTCCACCAGTCACTACCGGTAACGTTTGACGAAAGTCACCAGAAAAGACAGTTGTGATACCACCCATTATTAAATTTGTTTTTCTTATGTCTTGAAGTGTTCGGTCTAATGCTTCAATTGTATACTACTTCTGTATTTAATACTCTTAATTTGTGTAATATATCCTGTGATAAGAAATCTTTATATTTAGTCCATAATGAAGTAGGATCAGACAGGTTGCAAAGTGCTATCATGGTTCCAAAAAGTTGTCTCATTTTAAATGGACTTTGGCAAAGTTCGGCTTCTTTCAGAGACTCATCCCAATGGTTATCGTCTTCCAGTAGTCTTAGAGCTTTACAGGCTGACTTAATTTGATGCTTGAAAGTATATTCGCTGTCCATTTTCTAGATGAATGTCTAAATGTGTTACTGGTGGATACCTCTCATGTATTGAAAAAGCTAATGTTCTCCAAACGGCCTCAGATGTACATATATATCTTCCGGATTGATAATTTACAATTTCATCTAGCTCATTTCGGATTCCGACACATGCCTGGTCGGATCCCTTATTAATATATTTACAAATATATTTAATCGATTTTACGCTGCTGCAGTATTCCACATTTATATGTGCTTGAAATGTTCGTGATAGTACTGGAGAAAACGGTACAACCCATCTATTATCAATAACTGTTTCCCTATTGTTGGTATAAACAGTAGCGGTAAAACGACCTTCTGTGGGCTTTCTGCGTCTATACGTGGGATAACCATCTTGGCCAGTTATTGTTTCCGGTACGAAAGGCCTCGGATATTTTTTAGTACAGCAATTGTTAGCCATACATGGTGATTTTGTATTTATAGTACCACACGGTCCATGGATCATATGTGTTGACACTATTTTGTGTAACTCAGCGTCAGCACATGGATCAGGAATTTCTGCAGAAATAATCGCATCAATTTTATCCGGTCTTATTTTATCCTCAAGCCATAAAAGTATATGCGCATGAGGTAGGACTCGTTTTTGCCATTCTACACTATACATAAAACATAGAACATCTCCAAACACCTTACTTTTTTTTATAATATTCATTAATTTTTTTAACTTTAAGTGGAATACACGCGTAACTATGTCGTGTCTGTCGTTAGCTGATTGACCACATTTAAGCTCATTCACAATTTCACTCCATTTCTGGTGATAGTTACAAATAAATCTGGTCTTGAATATTTTCGAACATAACAAAAGGCGTCTTGAGTTCGCCTGTGAAATTCGATGGGAGTATTACCATCTGACCGAGGTTATTTGTTTCTCCATTTTGAAGTAGAGCGTCCTTTAAATGAATATAATTTTCAACTCTAAGTTTTGTTTGATTCAGTCTTATAAATAAAAGTCGTTCTGTCTCAATTTTTGCATACATATCAACTATAAATTGATTTAGTAATTGTCGAAAATATAATAAATAGTTGCTTTCATTATTTCTTTCCATCAAACGGTATGAGTAAAATTGTAATGCTGAGGTTTTTTTTGTAGCATTTGCAGCACCAGTGGTTGAATTATATAATGGTATACAAAAATTGTAACCATCTTCGCCATAAGGAAACATTAACGGATATTGCAAGGAATCGTAAGATCTATGCGTCTCGCTTATTCTTGTAAGACTATTGTCTTGTGCTCTCAATATAATATCACGTCTTTCACAATTCTGGTTAACTAAAAGAACTGCCACTTCATCTGTTGTGGGAGCGTTGTAACGACCTCTGTGCTCAGCTACAGGTTTTCGATCCGCATGTATTACTAATTTGTAATCATTCATGTCAACGCTGCCTTTAAACTTCGAATATATATATTATGGTTATGCAACATATCTTGCAATTCATGAATTAAAGCAGTTTTTAAGTGGGGTGTGTTATTCATTCGTGAGTTAATCTGTTTGGCATAGTCTGATATAAAATAAATTTGAAGAAATGTATGTTGTTCATTTGGAAGAGGTAGTAGAGAGCCTTTTAAATGATAAACCTGTCCCATGACTTTAAATGTGGGCATAAAGTTGCCTTCAGAAATTACATTTGCTCCAAAAGATGATATTTGAAATGTGCAGTTATATGCTCTTAAATTTAATAAAAAATGATTTGATTCAGGATGATGACCCAGCAATAATGATTTTAATGGCTCTGGTGGAGGGACTAAAGGTTGCAGTTTCACCTTGCCATTGGAGCAGCATATACCAGTCGACTCATCTCTCCATTTTAAAGCTGAACAATATTTACATATTGATTTCATATTTCCAACAAATGCATCTATGCTATAATTAATCGAAGGGTCGTATGCAAACCCACTTTTAATTTTATTTTTCCAAAGACGACATTGTCTATTTTTTTGCCGAATACTATGAGTGATCGCACGCTGATCATTTGATGCGGCTGCTCTTGAATTTCTATGTCGTTGTATATCATTATTAAGTCGTTCTGTACGACATTCGTCAGACTCTAATAGTCGCTTGCTTACTTTTTGTTCTCTGTTAGCAATCAGCCGTGCTTTCCGATGCTCATCGGACTCCTTCTCTGAATCTCGCTCATTTCTATGTCTCTCTCTGTCAGAACTAAGCTGTTCTGCACGGCGTTCATCAGACTCTAATAGTCGTTTACTTACATGTTGCTCTCTGTCAGCAGTAAGCCGTACTGCGCGATGCTCATCAGACTCGTTCTCTAAATCTCGCTCGTCCCTATGTCGTTCTCTGTCATCAGAAAGCCGTGCTACACGATGCACATCAGATTTCTTCTCTAAATCTCGCTCTCTTCTATGTCGTTCTCTGTCATCAGAAAGCCGTGCTACACGATGCTCATCAGATTCTTTTTCTAAATCTCGCTCGCTTCTATGTCGTTTTCTGTCATCAGAAAGCCGTGCTGCACGCTGCTCCCCAGACTCTAAAATTCGCACGTTTTCGTGGCGCTCTCTGTCATCAGAAAGCCGTGCTGCACGATGTTCCTTAGAATCTAAAATTCGCTCGTTTTCGTGGCGTTCTCTGTCAGCGTGGAGTCGAGCTGAACGGTGGTCATCTGATTCTGTTGATCTGATTCTTTGCTGACGTCTTCTCTCATTTAAGAGACGCAGTTCTCTTTGCATTTCATATTCCGAATTTCTTGCTAATCTCATTTTTTTAGATTTATTGGAATTTTTTCCAATAACATTTATTTTTCGACTTGGCATGATATTTTTTAATGACCTGTAATTTAATGTATATGATATATATTGTACTACATTAAATATTATATGAAATTTTATGAAAATGTGTTAATTTTTAAGTATTTGTAATTCATTATATTAGAAAATGTTTTTATTTGAAAATAACTTACTTGAATTATATAAGATGTATGAGAAATATATCTGTAAAAGTATATTAATTTGTAGTTTTTTCATGAAATTAATATTCGAAATAATAACTTACATTCAAATTACTTTACAATAAATCACTTTTACACTTTTTTATAATCTTCGTTATTGTTTTCTTTCACATATAATTGTTTTCTTTAATTTCAAATTTTATACACTTGAGGACTCTTCCTTAACGTTCTTTTAAAGCTTTTACGTTTTATAACCGTCACTATATCTCACTATATATCACAACACTATAAAATATGAATACAATGATTATGTAATGTTCAATAATTTATACAAATACAATTTACTAACATGTTAAAGAGGATTTTTGAGAAAAGTATTTTGTATAAATCATTAAATCAATTTTAAATATATTTTAGCGAATGCTTACAACATCTGAACTTAGAAACATTAAAGTATAGTACGCATAAAAAGCAACGCTTACAAATCAACAGGTCTCATTTGCTGACTAAATCGATTTCTTTTGTCTTTGTCCGTACAGTCCAATTAATTCGAGCATTTGCATATAACAATCGCTGAATCTTGTTAATCGATTTATGTATGTAATTTATTTAAATTATTATGTTATTTTGTACTCATTCTGTGCAATGGGTATTTCAATTTGAAACCAAATCATTACAAATCATAGAGTATATAAAAAGTGATATTTGAAAAACATTTTGTGAATAAAAAATAAATGATATTTTAGATACATTTTTCGTAAAATATTTTTTTTTGTTTAATGTTTTTACTAATAATTTGGCATCATTTCCATTTTTACTATTTTAGTTTGGTGTTTTTTATTTTATGGTTTTTAATTTTGGTATTTTGGGTTTTTTACTTTATTGGTTTTTGTTTCTGCCAGATTTTAGGTTTTTGCCAATTTTAATTTTTTATTGGCGTTTGGTTATTTGTTTTTTAAGCATTTTTAATTTGGTTATTTAATTTCATTAGATTTGATTTTGTGTTTAATTTTGTTTTTAATTTTGTGTTTTTCATTGATTCTTTGTTTTTTTTATTTAGAATTAGTGCTTTTCTATTGGGTTTTAAAGGTTTTGCTTTCGTTTTCTCTTTTGTTTTTGTGTGATTTGATTTAATTTTTTGGTTTTGTTTTACTTTCTGCTTTTAAATTTTTGCTTTTCTTATTGTTTTGTGTGTTTCCTTTTATTTTTATGTATTCTTTTTGTTATTGCATTTTTTGTGTCCTTGCTTTTGTGTTTTTTGATTTTGTGTTCTTTTTATGTTTTTTTTTGTTTTTTATGCTTTTGTTTTTGTTTTTGTGTTTTTACTTTTGTTTTTGTGTTTTTACTTTTGTGTTTTTAATTTTAATTTTAATTTTGTTTTTATGTTATTGTTTTTCTTTTGTTTAGTGTTCTAGCTTTTGTGTTTTTGCTTTTGTTTTTGTGTTTATCTCTTGTTTCTGTGTTTTGCTTTTGTTTTTCTGTTTTTGCTTTTGTGTTTTGCTTTTGATTTTGTATTTTCGTTTTTGTTTTTGTGTTTTGCTTTTGTTTTTGTGTTTTCGTTTTTGTTTTTTTGTTTTTATGTTTTTCGTTTTGTTTTGCTTTTGTGTTTTTGCTTTTGTTATTGTGTTTTTGATTTTGTTTTTGTGCTTTTATTTTTGTGTTTTGCTTTTGTTTTTGTGTTTTTGATTTTGTTTTTTGCTTTTGTGTTTTGCTTTGGTTTTTGTGTTTTTGCTTTTGTGTTTTTACTTTTGCTTTTGTTTTTCTGTTTTTTATTTTGTGTTTTTGCTTTTTTTTTGTGTTTTTGCTTTTTTGTTTTTGTGTTTTGCTTTTGTGTTTTTGCTTTTGTTTCTGTTTTTTTTGTGTTTTTGCTTTTGTTTTTATGTTTTTCTTTTTCTTTTGTTTATGGTTTTGGTTTTGTGTTTTTGCTTTTGTGTTTTTGCTTTTGTATTTTTGATTTTGTTTTTGTTTTTCTGTTTTTATTTTTGATTTTGTGTTTTTGCTTTTGATTTTGTGTTTTGCTTTTGTTTTTTTGTTTTTGCTTTTGGTTTTGTTTTTGCTTTTGGTTTTGTTTTTGCTTTTGCTTTTGTGTTTTTGTTTTTGATTTTGTGTTCTTGCTTTTTTTTTGTTAATTCTGATTTTGTGTTTTTGATTTTGTGTTTTGTTTTTGCTTTTGATTTGTGTTTTTGCTTTTGATTTTGTTGTTTTGGTTTTTTTATTTGTATTTGTTTCTGTTTTTTTGCTGTTTTTTTGTGTTATTGCTTTAGTATTATGCTTTTGTTTTTGTGTTTGATTTTTGCTTTTGTTTTTGTGTTTTTGCATTTGTATTTTTTTTTTGTATTTGAGTTTTTTGTTTTATCTTCTTTGCTGTATGTGCCGAGTTATGTCGTTTTGAAAGTTTAGGTTGTATGGGAGGTGCCACGCCCCTTTGTCCAATCCCGCCCATATATAGCCGATGACACCCTCCGGACTCCATAGTATACTGGTGTAAAATTTCAGTTAAATCGGTTCAGCGGTTTAGACGTGATGCTGGAACAAACAGACAGACAGACATATATATATGGCTAAATCGGTCTATTGTGACCTGTAATCTGACCATTTATATACAAAAATACCTCAATTTTACATCTACAAATCAATTTTACGGTATACGAGCTTAGGTAAACTTTTTTGGTCCAATATATATTGAAATCATGCTCCAATACATGACAATCATGTTTTCCGCCGATACAACTTGTGGTTCCAAAAAAAAATCCAAATTCGGTAAACCTACTCATTTGCAAATATGGGTATCAAATGAATGGAAATTCTTCAGCGATTGAAAGTTTGTAATTATTTTCAGGATTCTTATACCCTGGTGACCAATATACCACTTTGAATGGTAACCACACATATGTGTAGGGTATTTATAGTCGGCTTAGACCGACTATAATTTTGATAATCCTAACTAAATTTAATATTTCCAATGTGATCTAACCTTCCCAATTGGTTAATATTTGTTTTTGTTTCCAAATTCAATGTCCAAATTCAATGTCAAATACACATCACAGGATCACTTTTTTGGGGTTTTAAAAGCTTCTTCTCAGTTTAAGAGGTCCTAGTTTTAGAAAGTCGACACTGAGCGAAACATTTTAAGATTTTTGAATCAGTCTTATATATTTATATTTATATTTATATTTATATTTATATTTATATTTATATTTATATTTATATTTATATTTATATTTATATTTATATTTATATTTATATTTATATTTATATTTATATTTATATTTATATTTATATTTATATTTATATTTATATTTATATTTATATTTATATTTATATTTATATTTATATTTATATTTATATTTATATTTATATTTATATTTATATTTATATTTATATTTATATTTATATTTATATTTATATTTATATTTATATTTATATTTATATTTATATTTATATTTATATTTATATTTATATTTATATTTATATTTATATTTATATTTATATTTATATTTATATTTATATTTATATTTATATTTATATTTATATTTATATTTATATTTATATTTATATTTATATTTATATTTATATTTATATTTATATTTATATTTATATTTATATTTATATTTATATTTATATTTATATTTATATTTATATTTATATTTATATTTATATTTATATTTATATTTATATTTATATTTATATTTATATTTATATTTATATTTATATTTATATTTATATTTATATTTATATTTATATTTATATTTATATTTATATTTATATTTATATTTATATTTATATTTATATTTATATTTATATTTATATTTATATTTATATTTATATTTATATTTATATTTATATTTATATTTATATTTATATTTATATTTATATTTATATTTATATTTATATTTATATTTATATTTATATTTATATTTATATTTATATTTATATTTATATTTATATTTATATTTATATTTATATTTATATTTATATTTATATTTATATTTATATTTATATTTATATTTATATTTATATTTATATTTATATTTATATTTATATTTATATTTATATTTATATTTATATTTATATTTATATTTATATTTATATTTATATTTATATTTATATTTATATTTATATTTATATTTATATTTATATTTATATTTATATTTATATTTATATTTATATTTATATTTATATTTATATTTATATTTATATTTATATTTATATTTATATTTATATTTATATTTATATTTATATTTATATTTATATTTATATTTATATTTATATTTATATTTATATTTATATTTATATTTATATTTATATTTATATTTATATTTATATTTATATTTATATTTATATTTATATTTATATTTATATTTATATTTATATTTATATTTATATTTATATTTATATTTATATTTATATTTATATTTATATTTATATTTATATTTATATTTATATTTATATTTATATTTATATTTATATTTATATTTATATTTATATTTATATTTATATTTATATTTATATTTATATTTATATTTATATTTATATTTATATTTATATTTATATTTATATTTATATTTATATTTATATTTATATTTATATTTATATTTATATTTATATTTATATTTATATTTATATTTATATTTATATTTATATTTATATTTATATTTATATTTATATTTATATTTATATTTATATTTATATTTATATTTATATTTATATTTATATTTATATTTATATTTATATTTATATTTATATTTATATTTATATTTATATTTATATTTATATTTATATTTATATTTATATTTATATTTATATTTATATTTATATTTATATTTATATTTATATTTATATTTATATTTATATTTATATTTATATTTATATTTATATTTATATTTATATTTATATTTATATTTATATTTATATTTATATTTATATTTATATTTATATTTATATTTATATTTATATTTATATTTATATTTATATTTATATTTATATTTATATTTATATTTATATTTATATTTATATTTATATTTATATTTATATTTATATTTATATTTATATTTATATTTATATTTATATTTATATTTATATTTATATTTATATTTATATTTATATTTATATTTATATTTATATTTATATTTATATTTATATTTATATTTATATTTATATTTATATTTATATTTATATTTATATTTATATTTATATTTATATTTATATTTATATTTATATTTATATTTATATTTATATTTATATTTATATTTATATTTATATTTATATTTATATTTATATTTATATTTATATTTATATTTATATTTATATTTATATTTATATTTATATTTATATTTATATTTATATTTATATTTATATTTATATTTATATTTATATTTAT
The DNA here is from genome assembly GCA_951804985.1 of Dryomyza anilis. Taxonomy (NCBI): domain Eukaryota; kingdom Metazoa; phylum Arthropoda; class Insecta; order Diptera; family Dryomyzidae; genus Dryomyza; species Dryomyza anilis. Next base: position 54,634,218 of record OX638135.1, read on the forward strand.
ATTTATATTTATATTTATATTTATATTTATATTTATATTTATATTTATATTTATATTTATATTTATATTTATATTTATATTTATATTTATATTTATATTTATATTTATATTTATATTTATATTTATATTTATATTTATATTTATATTTATATTTATATTTATATTTATATTTATATTTATATTTATATTTATATTTATATTTATATTTATATTTATATTTATATTTATATTTATATTTATATTTATATTTATATTTATATTTATATTTATATTTATATTTATATTTATATTTATATTTATATTTATATTTATATTTATATTTATATTTATATTTATATTTATATTTATATTTATATTTATATTTATATTTATATTTATATTTATATTTATATTTATATTTATATTTATATTTATATTTATATTTATATTTATATTTATATTTATATTTATATTTATATTTATATTTATATTTATATTTATATTTATATTTATATTTATATTTATATTTATATTTATATTTATATTTATATTTATATTTATATTTATATTTATATTTATATTTATATTTATATTTATATTTATATTTATATTTATATTTATATTTATATTTATATTTATATTTATATTTATATTTATATTTATATTTATATTTATATTTATATTTATATTTATATTTATATTTATATTTATATTTATATTTATATTTATATTTATATTTATATTTATATTTATATTTATATTTATATTTATATTTATATTTATATTTATATTTATATTTATATTTATATTTATATTTATATTTATATTTATATTTATATTTATATTTATATTTATATTTATATTTATATTTATATTTATATTTATATTTATATTTATATTTATATTTATATTTATATTTATATTTATATTTATATTTATATTTATATTTATATTTATATTTATATTTATATTTATATTTATATTTATATTTATATTTATATTTATATTTATATTTATATTTATATTTATATTTATATTTATATTTATATTTATATTTATATTTATATTTATATTTATATTTATATTTATATTTATATTTATATTTATATTTATATTTATATTTATATTTATATTTATATTTATATTTATATTTATATTTATATTTATATTTATATTTATATTTATATTTATATTTATATTTATATTTATATTTATATTTATATTTATATTTATATTTATATTTATATTTATATTTATATTTATATTTATATTTATATTTATATTTATATTTATATTTATATTTATATTTATATTTATATTTATATTTATATTTATATTTATATTTATATTTATATTTATATTTATATTTATATTTATATTTATATTTATATTTATATTTATATTTATATTTATATTTATATTTATATTTATATTTATATTTATATTTATATTTATATTTATATTTATATTTATATTTATATTTATATTTATATTTATATTTATATTTATATTTATATTTATATTTATATTTATATTTATATTTATATTTATATTTATATTTATATTTATATTTATATTTATATTTATATTTATATTTATATTTATATTTATATTTATATTTATATTTATATTTATATTTATATTTATATTTATATTTATATTTATATTTATATTTATATTTATATTTATATTTATATTTATATTTATATTTATATTTATATTTATATTTATATTTATATTTATATTTATATTTATATTTATATTTATATTTATATTTATATTTATATTTATATTTATATTTATATTTATATTTATATTTATATTTATATTTATATTTATATTTATATTTATATTTATATTTATATTTATATTTATATTTATATTTATATTTATATTTATATTTATATTTATATTTATATTTATATTTATATTTATATTTATATTTATATTTATATTTATATTTATATTTATATTTATATTTATATTTATATTTATATTTATATTTATATTTATATTTATATTTATATTTATATTTATATTTATATTTATATTTATATTTATATTTATATTTATATTTATATTTATATTTATATTTATATTTATATTTATATTTATATTTATATTTATATTTATATTTATATTTATATTTATATTTATATTTATATTTATATTTATATTTATATTTATATTTATATTTATATTTATATTTATATTTATATTTATATTTATATTTATATTTATATTTATATTTATATTTATATTTATATTTATATTTATATTTATATTTATATTTATATTTATATTTATATTTATATTTATATTTATATTTATATTTATATTTATATTTATATTTATATTTATATTTATATTTATATTTATATTTATATTTATATTTATATTTATATTTATATTTATATTTATATTTATATTTATATTTATATTTATATTTATATTTATATTTATATTTATATTTATATTTATATTTATATTTATATTTATATTTATATTTATATTTATATTTATATTTATATTTATATTTATATTTATATTTATATTTATATTTATATTTATATTTATATTTATATTTATATTTATATTTATATTTATATTTATATTTATATTTATATTTATATTTATATTTATATTTATATTTATATTTATATTTATATTTATATTTATATTTATATTTATATTTATATTTATATTTATATTTATATTTATATTTATATTTATATTTATATTTATATTTATATTTATATTTATATTTATATTTATATTTATATTTATATTTATATTTATATTTATATTTATATTTATATTTATATTTATATTTATATTTATATTTATATTTATATTTATATTTATATTTATATTTATATTTATATTTATATTTATATTTATATTTATATTTATATTTATATTTATATTTATATTTATATTTATATTTATATTTATATTTATATTTATATTTATATTTATATTTATATTTATATTTATATTTATATTTATATTTATATTTATATTTATATTTATATTTATATTTATATTTATATTTATATTTATATTTATATTTATATTTATATTTATATTTATATTTATATTTATATTTATATTTATATTTATATTTATATTTATATTTATATTTATATTTATATTTATATTTATATTTATATTTATATTTATATTTATATTTATATTTATATTTATATTTATATTTATATTTATATTTATATTTATATTTATATTTATATTTATATTTATATTTATATTTATATTTATATTTATATTTATATTTATATTTATATTTATATTTATATTTATATTTATATTTATATTTATATTTATATTTATATTTATATTTATATTTATATTTATATTTATATTTATATTTATATTTATATTTATATTTATATTTATATTTATATTTATATTTATATTTATATTTATATTTATATTTATATTTATATTTATATTTATATTTATATTTATATTTATATTTATATTTATATTTATATTTATATTTATATTTATATTTATATTTATATTTATATTTATATTTATATTTATATTTATATTTATATTTATATTTATATTTATATTTATATTTATATTTATATTTATATTTATATTTATATTTATATTTATATTTATATTTATATTTATATTTATATTTATATTTATATTTATATTTATATTTATATTTATATTTATATTTATATTTATATTTATATTTATATTTATATTTATATTTATATTTATATTTATATTTATATTTATATTTATATTTATATTTATATTTATATTTATATTTATATTTATATTTATATTTATATTTATATTTATATTTATATTTATATTTATATTTATATTTATATTTATATTTATATTTATATTTATATTTATATTTATATTTATATTTATATTTATATTTATATTTATATTTATATTTATATTTATATTTATATTTATATTTATATTTATATTTATATTTATATTTATATTTATATTTATATTTATATTTATATTTATATTTATATTTATATTTATATTTATATTTATATTTATATTTATATTTATATTTATATTTATATTTATATTTATATTTATATTTATATTTATATTTATATTTATATTTATATTTATATTTATATTTATATTTATATTTATATTTATATTTATATTTATATTTATATTTATATTTATATTTATATTTATATTTATATTTATATTTATATTTATATTTATATTTATATTTATATTTATATTTATATTTATATTTATATTTATATTTATATTTATATTTATATTTATATTTATATTTATATTTATATTTATATTTATATTTATATTTATATTTATATTTATATTTATATTTATATTTATATTTATATTTATATTTATATTTATATTTATATTTATATTTATATTTATATTTATATTTATATTTATATTTATATTTATATTTATATTTATATTTATATTTATATTTATATTTATATTTATATTTATATTTATATTTATATTTATATTTATATTTATATTTATATTTATATTTATATTTATATTTATATTTATATTTATATTTATATTTATATTTATATTTATATTTATATTTATATTTATATTTATATTTATATTTATATTTATATTTATATTTATATTTATATTTATATTTATATTTATATTTATATTTATATTTATATTTATATTTATATTTATATTTATATTTATATTTATATTTATATTTATATTTATATTTATATTTATATTTATATTTATATTTATATTTATATTTATATTTATATTTATATTTATATTTATATTTATATTTATATTTATATTTATATTTATATTTATATTTATATTTATATTTATATTTATATTTATATTTATATTTATATTTATATTTATATTTATATTTATATTTATATTTATATTTATATTTATATTTATATTTATATTTATATTTATATTTATATTTATATTTATATTTATATTTATATTTATATTTATATTTATATTTATATTTATATTTATATTTATATTTATATTTATATTTATATTTATATTTATATTTATATTTATATTTATATTTATATTTATATTTATATTTATATTTATATTTATATTTATATTTATATTTATATTTATATTTATATTTATATTTATATTTATATTTATATTTATATTTATATTTATATTTATATTTATATTTATATTTATATTTATATTTATATTTATATTTATATTTATATTTATATTTATATTTATATTTATATTTATATTTATATTTATATTTATATTTATATTTATATTTATATTTATATTTATATTTATATTTATATTTATATTTATATTTATATTTATATTTATATTTATATTTATATTTATATTTATATTTATATTTATATTTATATTTATATTTATATTTATATTTATATTTATATTTATATTTATATTTATATTTATATTTATATTTATATTTATATTTATATTTATATTTATATTTATATTTATATTTATATTTATATTTATATTTATATTTATATTTATATTTATATTTATATTTATATTTATATTTATATTTATATTTATATTTATATTTATATTTATATTTATATTTATATTTATATTTATATTTATATTTATATATATATTTATATTTATATAGAAAATCACCCCCTTGAAATGTTCTATTGGATGAGAAAATCGATGTGGAAAATTTTCAGCGAAATCCGAATATGGGAAGTGGACCCGCCGGGACCTCAATGTATGCGTGTTCGTACCTAAATCGACAATTTCGAAATTGAATTGAAATAACGTCTCTCAAACGCAATAAACAAAAAAAGTGGGAAAAGTGTTGGAAAATTTTATTGGCTTTTCAACAAACTATAAATGAATCGGATAAAAAATACAGAAGCAGTGATTATTTTAACAGATATCCTTTGTTTTTTATTTTCATCAGTCACGCCTAACCTGAAACACTTTAAACTCAAATTTATTTAGAATAGGTTTTTGATATCCCTTGCGATTATTTTAGGATGAAATTAAAAAAAAAACGACTTGGGAGAGTTAGGTCACATGGGTAAGTTCGGTCACATGCGGCGGATTTTTATAGTCGGTCGGGCCCGACTATGGAATACCCTACACCTTTGGTGGGGATATTAATGTGGGATATTTAATTGCATACCGTAATTTTAAAGATTTTAATTAAGTATGCTGAACCTCCCCACCCTCAGAAAATTATTCACATATCAGAAATTTATATCCCCATAAATTAAAAAATGTATATAAAAGTATAACAAACTAATACAAAAAAAAAACAGAAACATATAATTGGGTGGACAACGTCTATATTTAAAATTTTGAAAGGCTAATTCATAGATTTGATTTTAATAATTTACGGATCAAATTTTCACTATGAAAACCCGGGAAATAATGAAAAAAAAAGTGGGCGGATCACGCCCATTTTTGGACCACATATTTTTAGGTGAATTATAACAATACGTTTTAAATCACGCCCATTTTTGGACCACATATTTTTAGGTGAATTATAACAATACGTTTTAAATTTTATACCTATATCTAGATCTTGAATACTTTTCGAGTTATTAGTTCCTAAAGAGTTATATAAAAGTGACTTGTATGGGAGGTGGGCGAGTCCGTTGACCGATTTGGCTCATTTTCAAACTCAGTTCCTACTTTTGGCTAAAATATTATAATACGAAATTTTATCGCATTCTGATCAGTATTTCTCAAATTATTCTGTATTCTGACAGCAAGACAGCAAGACGGACAGACAGACAGACAGACAGACGGACATGGCTAAACGGACTCGGGTAGTGATGCTGATCAAGAATATATATATACTTTTCCATACCGGACACGCCTCCTAAGGGGCGTTACAATATATGCACAAAGTTAATATACCCTGTACCTCATAGGTGTAGGGTATAAATATCGCGATAATAATTTTTATACCCTACACTAAGAGTGAAAGGGTATATTCAGTTTGGTACGCCGTTTGTAATACCCAGAAGGAAGCATCTCCGGTATGGAAAAGTATATATATTCTTGATCAGCATGACCTCCTGAGTCGATTTAGCGATGTCCGTCTGTCCGTCTGTCTGTCCGTCGGTCTGTCCGTCTGTCTGTCTGTCTGTCTGTCTGTCTGTCTGTCTGTTGAAATCCCTACTACTTTTAAAATTGAAGAGCTAGATAAATGAAACTTATAACTTAGATTACTAATATACCTACGCTGTATGTTCAAATACCTCATATAAAATGTACATATAAAGATCAATTTTTATGTATACGTGCTTAGGTAAACTTTTTTGGTCAAATATATATTGACATCATGCTCAAATACATGATAATAATGTTTTCCGGCGAAAAGACTTGTGGTTCACAAAAAAAATCGAAATCGAAGGTACACCTACCCATTTGTAAATATGGGTATCAAATGAATGGAAATTCTTCAGCGATTGAATGTTTGTAGTTATTTTCAGGATTCGTATACCCTGGTGACCTATATATCACTTTGAATGGTAACCACACATATGTGTAGGGTATTTATAGTCGGCTTAGACCGACTATAATTTTGATAATCCTAACTATCATAATTACACCTACTTTAAAATTTCCCATGTAATCTAACCTTCCCAACTGGTTTTTGATGCATTTATTACTATTTTTTTTAATAATAATTTAAATGAATATATATATTTTTTACTTAAACTATTAAGTTTAGAACCTTAACAGTGTGGACCATTTTTCGTGGTAAGGGTTCAAAAAAATGTTTTTTTATTCAAAAATAATTCTTTTATGCGGAGTCAAGTGCTTACAAATATCTTCGCGGTACTTGTTGCAATTAATTTGATAATTAATTTGATATGTATGCATTGTTTCTCAAGCTAAAGTATTTTTAAAATTTGTTGTACAAGTGGAGTTCAGTTCTACAAATACTAACAGTTCTAGTAATTTAGCTAATGTTTGTTTAGTTGGAGCAGTACTGTTTAAAATTCCGGGAGCAAAACTACCATCGGAGCGACAACTTCTGCAAGTTATGTTTTATCATACTCGCTTTAGCCGAAATGATTCAAAAGAAGGCGCTCGATTAGCAGTGCGCGATGCTTCGCTGTTTTGGAAAAAGGCTCGGATTCCGACCCAACTGGTAGACCATTACATGGAAAAACCGATTTATGGTGTTAAGTTAAAAAATAAGCAAAAACGAATAACACTAGAACAAAATCGGAAAAGAAAATGAGATGAAATACCTCCTAAGTTTAATTAAGTTTAATTTTATTACACCTACACCCAAAGCACGAATCAGTTTGGGCAACCGTCTTTTTTTGCCAACCGATTTATTTAGTTCTGTCAACATTCGACTGATTCAGTTGTTGCAACACCGCGTATCAGTTCATACAACTAATAAATACAATTGACACAACAAATTTGTTTAGTTGTGGCAGCCAATTTAATTATATGAAATCTGCCATTTTACCTAGCCCTAGCGCTCCAACGTGTTGCAAACACAAAGTCAGCATCTCAACAGCGAATTCGGAAATTGCCGACGACTCGTTGTGCTGCTGACTTCGTGTTTGCAACACTTTGGAGCGCTAGGGCTGCAATTATAAATACAACATATAGAAACACAATAGCAAGTACATTGTAGAATAGTATGTCTCTTGTTGAAGAAAGTATATTTGGGCATGAAAAAACCGAACAGTAAAAACGAACAAGTCTTAAAACAATTCCAAATTTTGTTTTACACATGGCAAGCGCTGTCCGCAGCACAATAAAAAACGTGTGAAAAATCTGTGCTACTGATGTTGTCCTGCTTTGGCATCGCTTTTATACAAGACAACAGATTTCGCAGTTGAATCAAATCAATATTGGTTGCTACAACATAATGTATTGATTGATTTTGAATTTAGTTGCCGTAGCAATGGAAATAAAAAAAAATAAAATGGATAAAAAGTGTGTTTCCCCAATCAATGTTGCAGTTGCTTCAACTAATAGTTGGTTACGCTTCATACAATTGTTTACCACAAATGAATTTCAGTTGAGGCTGACTAAATTTGGTAGATGCAAATGAATATTCGTTGAAACAACTGCACGCCAAGCAATTATTTTTTGTGTGTAGACTCGTGGCTGCGCTGTATAACTGCACAGGCAAAAAAAATTATGTTTTGCAGCAAACATATTATGTTACACGTTACATACATGAATTTCCAGGATTTTAAAATACATATGTTAATAACGAATTCTAACCATAAGTCATGAAATGAATACCAAAATAATTAAAAAAATTTGGAATTAAAAGTAAAATCCAGTTAAAGATATCAAATTTCCGATTGCAAATATATTATGTTTGCTGCAAACAAATTTTTTCTCTGCGTGTGTAAAGTTTCCGATCGATATGCGACACATATTCTGTCCGATGTTGCTATCGCTTTAGGTCATTCCATTGATGATTTAATAATAAACCGAGAATCGATTCGACAATGTCGCGATAAGTACCTCAAAGAAATGACACAGCAGATAAATCAAGAATTTCAAACAACAGTACATTTAAATTAAATATGCAAAATTTTTTGCAGCTTTATTAATTACCAAGTTTTTTCTAATAGATAATAGAAAGGAACGAATTAATCGTACATTGGGATGGCAAATTGCTGCCTGATATAACAGGAAACGAAAAAGTGGAGCGACTCCCTATTATCGTAAGCTTCAATGGCATAGACAAATTATTAGGAGTTCCGAAATGTGAAAACGGAAGTGGTGAAAAACTGCTATAGCTGTATTTAACACTTTATCACAATGGAATCTGCACGACCGAGTTATAGCAATGTGTTTTGACACAACCAGTTCCAATACTGGTGCTAAAAATGGGGCATGTCGATTTCTAGAAAAATATCTTGGCCGAAAATTGACATATTTCGCATGCCGCCATCATATATATGAAATAGTTTTACGAAATGTTTTTGAAATTAAATTCGGAAAAACTACTGATGTCGCACTTTTCACAAGATTCAAAGCGGCCTGGAATGGAATTGACCAATGTCAGTACAAAAGTGGAATTGAAGATGATTTCGTTCGAAATACGATAAATGAAGAAGTACGCGATGATGTCATTAAATAGAGATAACAGTAATATTTCTTGGTGGAGTATTACCAAAATTCAACTTTCGTCGGCCTGGACCCACTTGCCATGCACGATGGATGGCAAACGCAATTTATACATTAAAAGCATTTATTTTTCAAGATCAATTTGTATTTCTACCCGGAGAATTACAAAAATTGCGAGACATCGATATTTTCATTGTCACGACTTACGTTAAATTATGGTTTGGATGTGCAAATGCTGTGTCGGCTGCCAAACTAGATTTATATTTTGTTAAAGACGGTATTGCATATGCAAAAATTGACATAGATATATCTAATGGAATATTGCAGAAAATGAGTAATCATTTATGGTATCTAACGAAGGAAACAATCGCCTTGGCATTGTAGAGAAAAGAAAAATGGTTGCAAATTTTCAACTAGAATCAAACCAACTATCACAAGATAGATACACGATTAATGTCGATTAATGTTAAAGTCGAGAAATTACATCAAAAGTCCAATAAGAATTTAAGCGATTTTGTGACATCAAAAACTCAGAAATTTTTGCATTTTTGCAATGGTTTAAAGGTCGTCAATGCTTAAAGAAGCGTAAAGCTTATGACAGATTTTAATAATATTTTGTCTAAAGGAGAAGAAGAAAAACAATATATTCTTCAAGTTGTTGAAGATTACCGTCAGAAATATCCATCCGCAAATTATTACTAAATAAATAAAAGAGCAGCTTATAAAAACAGCATCTCTTTGCACTTCCGATAAAAGGAATGAATACTTGAAAAACATATTGTTTTTATTCTTCTTCTTTTTACAAAATATAATTGAAATCGGCCATAAGTTTTACGCCTCTTTCAGTAGTATCATTGACGACCTTTAAACCAGTGCAATAATGTACTTGTTTACGCCAAAACTCTTGCAGTGTAAACCTTGTATTATTTATTTAGTACATTCTGTGACAGGTCAAACGTCAAGAGGTGAATTTCGTCATTTCCTTTTCAACCCTCCTTCTTTGAGGTTCTCGGGGCTGCAATTGCGCTGAGCTCGATCTCTTTGCTGCCACCCACCAACAGAAGAACTTCTAAGTAAGAACTACGTTCCTGCATATTAACTTATATTTTATACTTATTTCATATATTGGATCTCCTTACATGATTTCCAATAATATCTTGTATTTTATACATCTTTCAACATTATATGGCAAACGCTTTGGATTTTACCTTAACTTATAAATATATTTGCTCAAATAAATATAAGAAAAAACATATAAACTTCTGCCTTTTAATTAATTTTGAATTTATTGGAAAATCCGAAAATTGACGCCTTTCTGCGTAAACATTTGGTCCAATCGAACCGGATCAATAATTCAAAATTAATTAGAAAGAATTTATTCCATTTAGAATAAAGTGAAAAATAAAATTTGCATTGCGCCGCTCCAGCTGATTGCATCAACGAAGCGAAGTTTCGGACGGACAAATAAATAAAACAAAAGAGAAACGTTTACACGCATATTTCAACGTACAACAAATATCGCAGAAACACGAATTCCTTAAGCAGAAAGGTATATTTAATATATTAAACATTTATTTGAGCAAAAACTAAGTA